>ML681966.1:37555749-37785171 GCA_007922195.1 Podocnemis expansa
GGCTGCAGCCCCCTTTCTGGGGCTGAGGGACAGCCCTCAGCACCCTGGCCAAGGTCCTGAGGTTTCCCTGGCCAGGGTGCTGAGGATCCAATGTTGTTTCGGAACAAAGTGTTCCGAAACAACATGTTCACACTGCCTTGTTTTGAAACAACAGTTGCGAAACAACGTTGTTTCGCCTAGAAATGAGGTTTAACTTATTTTGAAACAACCCTGTTGTTTCGAAACAACGGGTTCCCATTGTTTCGAAATAAGAGTGCTGTGTGAACACAGCCTAAAAGTTATTTAAAAGTAATAGTTTTTATTTTTGTAACTCTCTTAGAAGAATTACGTTAACCCAAGACATAAAGCTGTTGTCAATTTCTGCTCTTGCATACACTTGTCCAGATTGGGAATAATTCTGTTGACTGCAGTAAGAGTAACTCCAGATTTATACTGCTGAAACTGAGATCAGTCTGGCACTGATCATTAGTTTAAAATAGACTAATTAGTTATTGTACCCACCATAGAATGGCATGGTATTTTAAAAACAAATAGAAGATCCCTGGGCCCAGAGTTCACAGTCTAAATTATGCAATACACCAACAAGTGTGAGCCATTGAATGTAAATAAAAGGTCATGTAAATGTGTGGACAACACTTATCTTGTAGTAATTCCATGAGGTTTCTTTTTAATTTGTATGTTAAATAATATAAAATACTAGTATACATGTTACTGTAGGCAAGAAAAAGAGAGAGAGGGATGGTTAGCAGTGGAAGCCTAATTAGTTGAACAGACAGATTTCAGTCAAGCAAGGCAGATAAACAGACTGGATCACTGAGGCTTTTCTGGGCACAAGGGTTGCCAAGAAAAATGGTGTGGAAATGATAATTGGTGAAGGAGGCAAAGGGCTTGGTCAGGTAGTACGCTATGTATCTTATGCCTTTGTTAGCTCAGTCTACCAAATCCAGAATAAAAATGGCAGCTGATTGGTCTGACAAGACCTGAAGGTGCTCCTGAAGCCTCAACATAAATGTGGTTACAAGGAAAGCCCCTCCATATCAAATGTGTCATCTGGGCTGGGGCTTGAAGATTGAAAGTTTATTGGCTGCAAGGGACAGCTGTGTAAAGTGAAAGGTGTGTCCTCTTCCAGTTTGCTTAAAAATTCCTAGTGGTTACCACCAGGTGGACTGAGTTTCTTGTCTTTTGGACCCTTATTTTTATTATAGCAAGCCCTGAGGAAGCAAAGTTGGACTGAACTGCAGTTTGGAGCTTTATTTTATCTCCCACTGGCTTATAATGGTATTCTCAAATCTCAAACATGTTTATTACCCTAGTGGATCACTATGTAGCTGCAACGCAACTTAAACCAATTACATACATAAAAATATGTTTACAGATAAATTAAGGTGCTAAAACATCAATGCTGTTAGTGTTGGCTCTAGGGATGGGTGAGCACAGCAGTTACCCAGGATGCAAAATTCCATAAAGGGCAGCATGAGATTAAAGACAAAGGGGCTTGTTTGAAAATTTAACAAGTGGGCAAGGAAGGCTGGCCTCATGGTCTGATCAGAGGTGGGAATCAACCTCCTGATACTGAATGAGAGAGAAATTGCGCTATATGAAGACAAATAGCTTCTCTGATGAGATAGAAAAGAAGTGACCAGTGGAGAGATGCAAAGAAAGGGGAGGGGGGGACATGTTCAAAGTGACAGACTAGGAAAATGTTCTTCTTTATATCCTTTATTGAATTTAATTGGCCTTTCCATTTTAATAGTGTTTGATGTTATAATAAAGATTTTAACAGAAGCAGAGGGCATATTGGTTGTGCAGTTAAGCTTACTGTGCATGTGGCAAGTATTAGTATTTAAAAATATAGGGTTGGGTGAGTGGAGAGATTTGATGGAGGGGAACATCTGTACCAATTCTGCATAGAGCATTTCTCAGGCTACACTGGTATCTGGGAAGAAAGCATAATAATATAGTCTTGGGAGTCAGACAGTTTGGGATTCTGTTTTTGCATCTGTTAAATACTTCTTTTGGTTAGTCACTTCCCTTCTCTGTTCCTCGGTTTTCCCATCTGTAAATTGTGGTGGCAAAATGTATTGTTTGAATTGTTCTTTGACGTCCTGGAGTACAGAAGTATGCAACATTGCTAGCAGAAACACAATCCTGCAGTGAAGAAGGCAGCTGGGGGGGAGAGCTGAGATCAACAGCAGGGGAGAGAAAGGAGGAAAAAGAAACATAGCATTGGAGGAAGAGAGCTGGGTGGAAGTAGTGAGGAAGAAACAAATAGAGAATTTGGAGCAGAGGGCACCACAAAAATCAAATGTGGGTTGGACTACCGGTCCAATGGCATCCCATTCAGGATGAGATCTGAGGCTGATCCTGTGCCAGTATTGGGAACACAGCCCTTGAGCTTCACATTTCTGTCTCACCATCTCTTCTGGCCAGCTAAAGGAGTAGGTAGCATCAATGGGCTCTACAACCACTCCTGCTCGTCAATAGTGATTGAGAGTGTCACCATTACAGGTCACTTCTGAGGATCAGAGACAAGATCTATCTCAGAACACTCCCCCATAAACAGGAAAAGAGGGGAAGACAAAACAGGGAGTTCAGGGAAAAGAGACATATGGAAGAAAAAAGTACTGATAGAAATAAAGGGTTGTTTAGGAAATGCTTCACAAAACCCAAGAGAGGAGAAGAGACCTGAGGAGATGGAGGAAAAGAGAAGAAAGACATGAATTGCTCACTTTTATGAGACCAGTTAAATCTGACTTTTTAACTACCCATGTAAACCCACTTAGCCTAAAAGACTGTGGTACTTAGACAAGACCATTGATACAGGAGGAAGAAACAAATCTCAACACCTATTGCATTTCATTTGATCTGAAGAAAACAGAACTTCTGAGTTAAAAATCAAATCTGTGACAAAAGAAGTATTTACATTGATTCATCTGTGTGTGATTTATAGAAAATAAGAAACTGCTGGTTTGCTTATTGTGTCTGTGAAGAGTAATGGGCACAATTGTTGCTAATGTAAAAAATGGCATTTTAGTAATAATTATGGGTATCTTGTTTCAATCTTGTTTTGGAAGCGTATAATTGAAGTGATAGATATAGTGTTTATAAATAATATTAGGCTTATTAATGCAGTGGTGAGCATTTCTCTCATTCTCCAGTTTTTAGTTCTTCTATTTTGTAATGCTTTAGTTTCTAAGATATCTAATTTTTAAGAACCTGTTGTCAATTGCTGCGTTAACATGGCATGTTTTGATGAGTTGTTTTGTGAGCATCGGAGCGCAGTTCCTTATAACTGGTGAATATCATGGGTCATATAGGTGCAGGAACAGATGAACAAAACCAATGAGAACAGTGCACTGAGAACAGATTAAAAGTAGTATGGGATATACATAAATGATACTAAATGCTGGAGAGGTTTTTTTGTTTTGTTTTGTTTTGTTTTGGCCATAACTGCAACATAGTGAGATAATTTTTACCAATGAAATATCAACATGGATGGGTGCAAGCTATACAGAGGAGTAGAAAGGGAAGACTTGAGGGTGCTTGGTGCCACAGAGTGTCAAAACTATTTACATATTAGTAAGATAAAACTTGATAATTCAGGGGATATCTGTAAGGATAAAAGAAATGATAACATGGAGTGTGGTATATAAATACTAAAGATGCCCAGGAGTGGACTGAAGGAGAGTGGGAATGAAAAACTATAAAACCAGCTGTTGAGGAACTTGAAATTGCAGCTTACTGTATTCACAATAGGTTTGATGAGCCTTATTTTCAGCCATGAACGTGTGCCTAGGAACTGTCACATACACGTAAGTGCAAACATTATTCACTTTTGCCTGGGCAGGTGTTAGGAATATTCAGATGTCAGAATTTGCAGGAACAAAACCCACTTATCCTAATGAAATTCCAGCTGCACATATTTTGTGTTTCCCCATATTACAATATTTTAGTGTGTGCATAGGTGTTTGCACTTAAGTGAGTTTATTTGATCATTAATTTTGTGTGTACCCTCATGGAGAAAATTGAGGCTGGCTGGTGGAAGAAAGTGTGATATGGGTTGTATATGTCCACTGCAGTTGTTGGAAAGAGTTCTTTGTAAGACACCCTGAAACTATGCTCAAATTTGCCTTAAGAGCAAATTAGGGAAGTTCCTGGTTTTTAACCTCCAGTTACTGGTAGTATCTGTCAGGTAGTAACCAGCAATCTTGGTATTTTTACAATATGCTTGAAGAATTTCAACAGACTTCAAGACTTACTGTTCATTTCCATGGTTTTAAGAGTATGGGCTTTTGTAAATGTGACGGGTGAGTATCTTGTTGTCATTTAGTAGCCTTTGTTTGTTTTTAGACAAAGTCTTGTCTCTGACATTTTCCTTGCAACTTTTTTTCCTTTTGCAAAGATAAATGTAGGTGTAACTTTTTTAAATGTAAATGAATGAGAAGGCAGAGACAAAATAGTATTAAGCTAGAAGCAGAAATGGAGCTGTCCAATCTAATGATGGCTAGGAATCAGGGCATATTCTGTTAGCTTTGAAATAGTTGCAAAAAGAATCTGTGTGGAAAAATGCATTGTCTGTTGCAATATAGCTGTAAGAGCTATGGAAAACACTTGTTGATGAGCAAGGACTAGGAACTGGCATCACCAAACACATTGTTAGTTTTATTGTTGAAATAATTTATTAGTGACAACAGCTACAGTGGCTCTTACTCTTTTCTGTGAGCTTCACTGATGGAGAATCATGACTAGTTTTCAGATATCAGCAATGTCTTGGACATTGTAGTGTTCTTGCCACTGAAAACAACCTACTGCACAAGCCAATGTCAAAGTCCGTCTTATCTATTTATTGACATTTCTGCATTTATAAAATGTTTATTGGGGTGTTAGTGAATGTGAGTACAGCTGGAGTTAATACGAATTAACACCAGGAGTGAGGCAGACAGGTAGCAGTCATTAAAACTGATTTTTGAGATGTAATGGGATTTCCTGGATTTATAGAGGGATAATAGAAAAATCACAACTATGTAAAAAGACTTCAGCTTTTAAGTCCTTTAATTGGAAAATTTACTTATTATATTTGGATGTTTGGGACACATTTTAGTTGTCAAGGAAAAACCGAAATTGTGAGCATTTTTCATTTACTGTAATTTTAACTTTTTGTCCTATAAGAGAGATCAAAATCTGTCTTAAGTATGGAGAAGTTACTGTCATTCCATTAAAAAAACACAGATACTTGCAGAATTCGGGCCAGAATCCTAATGCTGTCACTCCAGAACCATAGTCCTCCACTACTTCAAACTACAAGAATGTCTCTGTTACCTCTTGCTAGAAAGCTCCTGTGTTCTCTGTAACAGCCAGTAGAGTGCAGCATGCTCAAATGTCCATAAGATCAGATCCTCAGCTGGTGTAAATCAGCATGCCTCCATTGCAGATAGGACTTGTCCAGACATGGAGTTATTAAGGAACAATTATTCTTGAAGAACTCTGTGTGGACACTCTTCTGAAATAAGTGTGACGGGTTCCTTATAGGTCTATGGGCAGTTTCACTACCAGCAATTTCAGTGGGAGTGTATCAGGTCACCATGGCTCCATTCGGGGTTTAAACTAATCAGGAACAAGGCAGCTTCAGAAGAAGCATGTCTACACCTAGTTATTCCTGAATATCTATTCCTGAATAACTCCATGTGTACCCTTTAATGGAGCTATGGTGGGCTGATGCTCTCCAACTGAAGTAATCGGCTAAGAAATCTCTTATTAGCATCTGTGATTGGACTGGGCCAATTAAAATTGCCCTGGAAAAAGGGTTCAAAGTAACAAAATTCTGTGCTAATTTTCTTTAAATGTAACCAGCTCATGCATGTAAGAGATTTCATTGTTTTAAAACTTCAGTAAAAAGCCTTTTTTTGTATTGGAGGGAGACATATAAAAGTTTGACGAGTCTAAATTTCAGTCGAAATATTAACATCCTGTAATTCAAAACCAATGTGACCCGTTTTCTTCAAACTCTGTAGAAAACTCTCCCCTTTGCTTTCAGAGAGTTTTCATGACAAATGAATTTTGTAAGATAAAGCAGAAGATAAGATAGAACTTTAAAATGGAAGCTGGTTGCAAACTTAAATAGGGAGAGGCTACTGTCTCTCCATAACAACTATATTTTATATGGGGTTTATTCATGAGTGAATCTCCTCAATTTTAGGCCAGGAAGGGGATATGGGGATTAAGAAGGGCACCTATAACTAGAGTACATTATCTTAGGTGGATAGATACATAGAAGTGACCATCGTATGTATGTGTCCTTTAAAAAAAAACTTGAGAACAAATATATTTGTTTGGTCCTTGGTACAGCATAATTATGTAGATCTTTTGTGTATCATGTAACATTCTTATTCTACGAGCATAACTAGTAATTCAGTTTGTGTCCATTATCACAATCTCCAAAAGCTGTTAAAACAAAATCGCAATCTCCAAAAGCAGTTAAAACAAAAGTCATTACAGGTAGTATGTTTAAAATCCTGGGAATGTGGTTTGATAAACTTTTATGGGCTTTCCCTTTCCACAGCAGCAGGTAATAAAATTTACATTTCCACTCTATATAAGAAACAAAAAGATTGATCCCTGCAGAACAGATCCTGAAGACCGCTGTGGGGTTTGGGGGGTGGGGGCATATTAAATGGTATTTATAATTTATTTGTGGGAGAAATCCAGAAGCCAGCTTTAGAGGTGAAATCGATTGTATTTCTTAAAGATGGAAATAAGGATCATATATCTAAACACACACACGTGTTTTATTTTAAAATTGCATTCTTTCAAAAAGTTGAAAAAGTTCTTTATCAATCTGAAGGATGCTTTATCCTTCCCGAAGGCTGGCCCCTGTTTGTATAAGGCTACTTTTGTAGGCAATTCTTGCCTGGTGAAAAATGGCTCTGGATGAGATCACATAGGGCTTGTTAATACTTAACACTGAATAAATAAGGCTGGTCATATCCACTGTTATTACTTACCTCCAAACTCAGTGCAGCAAGGTTAGCTGACAAAGGTCAAGTGAAAAACAGTTCTGCTGTCTGCAACAGGGAAATCTGAAATAAAAGAGGTGAAAATACTAGGGCCCCTCACCCTTGAAGAATGGTGCTGTTCAAATAAAGTGTATCATCCAAATGAAAGTCTGTGCGTAATGAATGCTTCACAAATAAATTGGGAACCAGGATGCAGCAGCAAAAACCTTGCAATGACATAGTCTCATAACAATGAACTTTATTTTGAGGCTTTCATCTACTAACTTTTAAACTATTTTTTTTTTACCATGTAAAAATAATAATTAGCCCAGAGGGGTTTTTTTAAAGTGGAATTGATTGGGTCTTATTTTTCTGTTACACAATAAATTGCCTTCTTTAAATGTTTTTGTTATTTTTTTTGCCTCTTCGGTAAGTCTGCTGCACTTTGATACCTGCTCAGCTACCCTTCTTACACAAGCACAAGCAGTTTGTGACAGCTGTTTGGAGGAGAAAAGTAGAACAAGTTGTAGCATTCGTGGGAACTTAAAAGCATCAGAAGTAAAGCATTTTGTATTATATGTATTATATTACATTAACTCATCTCAGTTAAGCACATTAGTTTGTATTATTTTAACTCATTTCATTAAAGCACATTGGCTATGTCTACACTAGAGGCAGAGCCATAACGTGGCGTTTTGCACCCGGGGCACGTTCCATGTGCCCCTTCCCATTAGCGGCACTCAGAGCTGGTGCCGCAAAGCTGCCCCTTTAATAGCACAACTCTATTGAGCCACTTTGGGCCGCCTGGAGCTGTGCCCTTTCAGCCTCACTGTAATTATAGCCCTGACTAGGGGGCTCAGGTGAGTTATAAAGTCAACTTAAACGGCTATCCTGCCTTAAGTCAACTTCATTAAGTTGACTTTAATGGCCACATTTTGTTAAGTTGATTTAATAAAGTCAACGTTAACCCTTAAAGTCAACTTTAAAGGTGAGAGTTACCAAGAGTTATTAAGCACTTGCTTAAGTCAACTTAATGAACTCCAAATGTGGCCATGGAGTTGCTTAAGTCGACTTAAGCCTCCAGTGTAGACATAGCCATTAAGAAGAACATTTGTGCTTGCCTTCAGTTAGAGTTTCAGTCTTATTCAGTAAAATGTATGCAAAGCTAAACACCAGCCACATGCTCCCCATTATCTGGCCAGTCAAACGACCCCTAAAGAAAGGTTTTTCAGAGTGCCTGTCAATATGTTTTGCCTACTTTGGACAGACCAGTGAGAGGAGTGAGTAATACAGTCTAATCTGAAGGCCATTCATGTTACGAGACTCCTCTTAGGACAATCAAAATGCTGCTAGTTTCAGAGGAGTGCAAATTATAAAGCAAAAACCCAGGACTGGGAACGCTTGAGTGACTGCTCTAACTGATTGTGAACCGATATCTGACTTTCACATTTACATAGGGTCTGATCAAAAATCCGGCTTTGTTTTAATTGATTTCACAGCATGTTTTTAATTATGAAGGTCTTGGTAACTGAGTGTGGAGTAACTCCTTGCAGCCTTCATTCTGTTCATTTCTATAGCTCACCCAATGAAAATATGAGTATGCTCAGATGACTTCGTTTGTGTGTCAGATTTCAGAAGACTCGCTGTATAATTTGGGTGATTAACATGTCGCATTTTTATAAGCTGGCAGCAAGGCAGTGTCCCCAGGTTTTCTTTCTATTTATTTATTTATTTAAAATAAAAGATACTCGCCTTAAGAGGAGTAGCAGAATTGTTTCATGAAGTTTGTGAGCTCTTCCACAGAACCTAGGTTTTTGATTTTAAAAAGTGGGGGGGGTTGTAGTCTTTCTATTTCTAAAGGTAAAAATCCAAATGTAGATTGTTGCACCAGTTAGTTTTGCTGAATATACAGTATATTATTGCACAAGTTATAGAGTAATGCTTTATAAAACACAGTACTATATAAAATTAAGCTCTTCAGGACAGGGAAGGTAGTTCTAGGAGTTGTCTATACTTTCATTGCTTGAGCAGTGTAGCTGCATAGAGCTTAGTGAATATGCTGCCTGTGAAAATGGAAGAACTTCCCCGGTCCATGTAGGTACTTCACCTCCCTAAGAGGCAGTAGCTATGTTGATGGGGAAATCCTTCCACATTCCTCAGTGACATACTTATTCCAGCATAAGTTTGTAGTATAGACCTGGGTTTACTTTATTGACAATGCACTCTTTATGTTCATAAAGCCGTGGAAATGATACATATAAAATCTACCTTTTTTTCCACTGGATCTCGTAGTGTTTTCTTGGGCCTGACTCTGCTCCTATTGATACCACGAGGAGACTTCCTAATGATGTCAGAGGGTGCTGGATACCTGAGGCAGGAAAACTATATTATCCTCATTTTTGGGGGGGTGGGGAAAGCCAAGGCTTAGTGATATTAAATGATTTGTCCATGGTCCTATAGTGCAGTGGTTCTAAACCTTTTGTAGGTTGCAACACAATTGCTGGTGTGTTGTGATAATACAGGGCACACCAGCCCACCCATCCCAGGCCAAATCCAGTCATCTCTTTGGCTTTTCACAAGACACTTACCAGTAAGGTGTCCTGATACAGTGATTGAGAACCACTGTTGTAGTGAGTTAGAATGAGAAACAAGGAGAACCCAAGCATCCAAACATCAGAGGTTGAACTGAGGAAAAAATGTGATTCTCTATCAGGCTGTATTTATAAACCAAGATCTGCCCATCTAGAAAGCCAGGATACTATACTTGTGCCCATCTTACTGAGAAAATGGGAGGCAAGCTAATGTGCAGATTCTGCTTGGCAGATTTCTTACACTTCAGGGCAACTTTACTCTCCCGTTCCTCAGCTCAGTCAGCATATCATATAAAGCAACTTGGTGGGATCAAGACAAACCCATTGACTCACTTGTTCCTTTGCCCACTCAGTCTGGGTCCAGCACACTGCATTTGCACCAGATAGAGAGACATCAACAATCCTGTGTGTCACACATATTTACAGTCTTTTCAGCTCAGGACTTAAACCCTAAGAAAACAAAGATCTGCTTCAATATACAGCTAGTCCTCACTTAGTGACCTACTCGTTTAGTGACCCCTCAGAGTTATGACCGGCTCTCTGATGAGTTGGTATTATGGCGATGTACGAGAACTCGCATCAACTCTCTCAGATTACCTATATTTACAGTACACTATGCAAACTAAGTTCAGTACATTAGAGCTTAAAACATTTAAAATATATATTAAAAATGTTATAAATGATGCAAAGGTGACATTAAAACTATCTACCAATGGTTGAAAAACCCACTACCAGTAAAGTACATTATGACTGAAATACCAGTAAGGGCTGCTCCTCGTTTAGTGACCAATTCGTTTATCAACCGGGTTTCAGGAACGGAACCCGGTCACTAAGTGAGGACTACCTGTATTCCCAATAAGTAGCAAAGATCCACAGGCTGGAAAGATTTGTGTGCTAAACCATGTTACAGCTAAAGCATGTGCTGTCAAAACTGATAAACTCAGGACAGTTTAAGGGTGAGTTGGTAGCTAATGGAGGGAGGGGACAATATCCATCCTGTAGGTGGAAGCTGACTGAAGATAAAAGGCATGATTAAGGTTGATTTCAGACTCTGAATTTCCATAGTTTGTAGTATCCAGGGATTTTTAAAGACCTTTCTATTAGTGGTATTTTAAAGGATATCACATGAGGGTTATATGAAAGTATCAATCTTCTCTCTATATTCAGGAAGATTTTTATTTCCAACAACTTGTTTGCTTGTGCACTCGAATGCTCTTTCTTTTTCTCTTTGTTGGTCTATATACTCTTTTCTAGGCATTCAGTTGGTGCCTGGAAAACTGCAGCAATTTAAGGGTTAGTGTTTCCACTGCATCCTTAAGTTTTGCGATTGTCCTTAGCTACTGGAGTACAGTACATGTGGAACATTCTGTTGGGTACTACTCTCAATTTGTTCCTTTTTACAAGGCATGTCATTTAAATTTATTTTCATCTCACACAAGCCAGAGATGTATATTAACTCCCTGTTTGTTACTGTATATTATCAACATTAGCAATGTTTTACCTTAACCTGAGAGTGAAAAAGGCTTTTATTACATGTCAAAATATCATGCATTTTTTCAGTCTTCCTCATCTCCTTTTTATTGCAGAGGAGTCTCTCATTTTTGCCTTGTCACACATTTAAAAGCCAGAATCACCAGTTTGGGCTCTGTACTGAGCAATAGATCTCAGACCCTGCATTAGTTGATGCAGTCACAATGGCTGTAGTTAAGTGGGAGTGGAAAACTGTCCTCTGATTCTTTTCTTTGGCTGTGTTCACACAGCACTCTTATTCGAAACAACAGAGGTTGTTTCAAAATAAGAAATACCCTGTTCACACGACGCACAGTTGTTTCGAAACAACGGTGTTGTTTCTAAACAAGTTAAACCCCATGCGAGGACGAAACAACGTTGTTTCGAAATGATTGTTTCGAAACAACGCCGTGCGAACATGTTGTTTCGAAACAACGGTGACTTGTTTTGAAATAACTGTTGCCTGAACCTGCTATTTCGCTTTGAGCTTTATTCCTTAATTCGAATTAACAAACTGTTAATTCGAATTAAGTTATTTTGAAATAAGGTGTTATTTCGATACAAGTTGTTTCGAAACAACCATATCGAAATAACCCCTGTGTGTGAACACAGCCTTTGATTTTATGTGTTGTAATTGAGCCATAATCAACCTTCTTTTGGCTGTTAATAATTTCATTGCATTAAGGGTATTAAAACCATTGCCCAATTTCATCCCCTATAAAGTTTGCTCATGTCCCATATATATAGGGACCACTTAGCTCCCCTGGTAGAGAAGAAACATAATTGCTGCTGTATTTCATAAAATGTTTAATATTAATATATAAGTTGAGGACAGATGGAAAGAGAAGTTCTTATTGAATGTTCATCATTAGAATTCTGCCTGTTTGGAGAGCATAGCGCCCTCTGAATACACATCACATATTAGACATTCAGAGAGGACGGATGGGCACACCTGATGGTTCTTGCATACAGCAGTGATGTCTGCACTGGACATGCTTCCCTTTATCTGTTGAAAATGAGCTGGAAGACCATCAGTCACTATTTCAGACATCACAAATTGCTCAGAACAGATAGTCTTGTCATAATATGAGAAGACACCAAGGTTTTCACTAGAACCAACATTAGCTGGAATTTTTAAAAGAAAAATCTCATCTGATTTTCTGTGTAGCTTTTCTTTTCTTTCCTCCCATCTACCTCTGCAGTATTTACACCAGTTATGAGCCAGAGCTCTGTCTAATTCCTTATGCTACGCCCATTGTAGTGGGGTAGCTTAATATTCTGGGACCTCACTGGGAGCAGAGAGTTGCTGCTGGGGGGCCAGAGAACCCAGCCCTTAGTGAACTATATTTGTCTAGTATAGTGTCTGTTGTTTGTATGCGTTTTTCCATTGAAACACAGCTTCTTGGCCTGCTTTCTACTTAACTTATGCTGACAGAGATATTTGGCTAGTCATTTACACATCTGCAGAGAAAGACATGGTACCTGCTTTTTTTTTGTTTGTTTGTTTGGTTTTTTTTGTTTTGTTTTAAATAATAGTTATTCAGGGAAACAGAAGAGTATGAGAGACTTAAACAGTATATTTCAGGCAAAACAAATGGAAACAGATGCCCTCCTACCTCTTCTCAAACTTTAGATGATAAATTGTATCAAATGAATTAATCCTTTATTTCATGTTTTGTTTCTTAGAAGACTATGTATGGGAATCTTGCAGCTAAGAATGAGCCAATGTTTATTTACTAGTTGGTTGAATATTGATGTCAGGTTGCTAGGCTAATGAACATACTTTGTTGTAGGCAAGGTCTTTGGTGTGAGGGAAGGGGGTAAGCATCTTAAGAGTGATCTAAAGACAGATGGAATTTGGGAGGAAAGAACTGAGGAGCTGTGCCTGGAAATTGTAAGAGTTGCATTTACGGTGTCATGTTATTTGGAGCAGGGATACAAGAGGCTGAAGGTTCTATCTTTTCCAAAGCTGTAGTGCCAAAGTACCGCAGATGCAGTTCTGTACATTTATGTCATGATCAAGTGTGTCTCATGAATAATTTCAGAAACTATTCTCTTTAGAAATAACTCTGTGTGCCTGTATTTGTAGGTATTTGTAAGTTTATATGTTCCTGCACAAAAAAATCTAGGTTTGAACTAGACTGCATATTCCACCAATGGAAACTATAAAATTCAACTAACTAGTCAGTTAAATCACTCATTATCTTGCACTCATCTGCCTTCTCTCCACATCCCACATATCTCCAACCTCATCCTAAACAACAAAAACCAGCTTTGCTGGTGCTCAGTAACCCTGACCTTTAGTTTGTGCTAAAAGAAGTTCTAATCAGAATTCAGATGTGTGAGGAAAAGCTGAAGATTTCTGCAGTGTTTGAAAGTACATTCTTTGATTTCATAGATGTGTATAAACTGTAGCAGTAATCTTCACATTGATGTTAAATAAGCAAACAATCAAAGAAAGAATAAAAACATACACTAAACCAGCAGATCTTAAGTCTTTTATGTATTCAGGTGTTTAAATAACATTTCTTTGTCACAAACTAATTCAACAAATATGGAAAATACGTAATTTTTAGTTAACATTCTATCTAATGGGGTAAGATACTGGTATTTGCATTTTTATAAATAGTTTAAATGATTGTAAACATTTAAAGAAATGGCAGTTTTTCTTAGAAAATTATTGGAAAATTATTTGAGTATTAATAATTAGAAAATAATTAGAAAAATAATAATTATTGGATTCATTTTGAAGTTGCAGTGTAGAATGTTGAGCGTTAGTGTTTAGCTGCATAAGCCGTTGTGTGTGTGTGCCTATTTGTGACACAAGGAGAGAGAACACAGAAGTTTTGGCCACAGATTACCCTCTGACCCACATAAGGTTATGTCTACAGTGCAGCTGAGAACATGCCTTACAGCCCGACTAGACAGAACCATGCAACCTCTTCTGGAACTGGTACTCTAAAAACCAATGTGTGGATGTTGTGGCACAGTCTGTGGTTACACTAGCTTCCTGAGTCCCAGTCAGCGCTACCTCCAGCCCTACCGAGCTCGGGTAGCTAGCCCATGTCTAGAGCCCTGCAAATCCGCGGGTATCCACATCTGTGGGTGCGGGTGCAGATAACCACAGACCCGTTGCTGCGGATCGACTCACGGATGCAGCTTCTATTGTTACCGTATCACACTGCGATCCATTGCTGAAGCTGCTGCACTGGTCTGTGTTGGCAGCATGCAGGGGAACCGGGAAGTGCTCTGGCCAGTCCTAGATTGTGATCTGCCAGCCAATCAGAGTCTCAAGGTGGGACTTGGAGACTCACTGCTGGCCTTTGATTGGCTCATTCCCCTGCCCACTTCTTTCTTTTCTTGCTTCTAGTTGGCAAGCCATTGCTGTCAATCTGAGATTTCATAGGTGGGTAAAGAAATCTGATTGATAGCACAGCATGCGAACCACAAAAAAGAAAGGAAAAAGTGGGTGGGACCCATGTGGGGAATGAACCAATCAAAGGCTGAATAGTTGTATGTGAGCCCAAGCTTGGTTGCAGCTGTGGTTACAGATGCAGCTAAACCCTGGCATGCGGATTTCGGATCAGATTAATGTTATCACTGAGCAGATGCGGATTGGATGCAGTTCCACATTTTTGTATCTGTGCAGGGCTCTCCCCATGTCCCTGCTCATGCTGCTATTTATACAGCAGAGGTAGCGTAGGTTTGTCTGAGTGGATTGGGAGGCACATTCCTAACTGCAAAGTTGACATAATTGTTGTGACTCACATGGCTGTAGGATTTTGAAAGAAAAGTTCTCTTGGGTAATGGCAGATCTAGAGGCTTAAGCATACAATTTTGCTTTCCTTCACTGGCACACTTGGTTAGATATCATATTGACTTCCATTTTTCTTTTTGTTTGAAGATAAAAATTTATTTTTCTTAATTAGCTTCCATCAATTATATTTGTTTATTGGAAGAAGACACCATCTACAATGTGGGGCATCTTTTATTTTGTGTTGCTATAAATATATGTGAAAAGCAAGCTTTAGATACTGTTACATTGCTGTGACAGAGTAAAATGACATGAGGAAGTTATGTTATGTTGCGACACTTGGTCATCCGGTGATGACAATTGAGGCATGATATGATGACATTACATCATCACATATTGAAATAAATGGGCATTGAAAGGATCTTTCTTAAAAATGTTATAGTTTGTGTATTTTACATCATATGTGACTATGATGGGATCTTACGAAGACCATCTTATCCCTTTTCCTGTAAAGAGAAAAAACATCAGCACTGCATAGGATGGGTGATTCCTCTAGGCCACCAGAGCAAAGATGTCTTCTTAGTTCCTTTTCAGCAGAGATGAAAGGAGGAGAGCTTTTCAGAAGGGTGAAGCTAGAAGAACTGACAGGAAGTTTTATCAAGGGAAACTCTGGAAATATCCAGCTTAGGACAGAGCTAGTTCCACATTTATTTTGACATGTTTTGAAATATGGCCCTGCTTCAAGGTTTAGTTATTTGGAATTAAATCACTGAGGGAGCTGAATAAAAGAAATTGCCCAAAAAGGAATAAGTTGTAAAAGACCCTCACTTAGGCATGCTAAATAAAATTTTCAAAGTGTGACTTAGGAGCCTAAATCCCATTTTCAAAAGCATTTTTGGGATTTAGAATCCTAAGTACCTTCCATATTCAGTGAGACATAAGTTCCTAAGTCACTTATGTGCTTTTGAAAATGTTACCTGATACATTATTACTAGTTGCAGGTACCCTTTCTCACTCCTGTTTCTTTAAATAATCATCAAGAACTCAGAGAGAGGAATAGGAAAGGATGTATAGGGTAACATTCACTGGGAGGACTAAGCGACTAGTGAGAGGGAATAACAGCTCATATTGAAAGAGCAGGTAACAAGTTGATATGGCATACCATCTGGGAGGAGGAACCTGTGCTCAGTACCTGATGACGCTACATTTTAATAAGTATTTATTGATACAGCTTAAATAAAGAGTGTCAGGGGTATTCTACTGGCCTTCACCATAACATAGAAACCAGTCATTTACGTAGTAAAAGTCCCAATAGCTACACTAAAAATGAGAATCCCGTGGCACTTTAAAGACTAACAAATTTCTTTGAGTATCTGATGCATCTGGTGAAGTGGGTTGGAGCCAACGAAAGCTTATGCCTGAAGAAATTTCTTAGTCTTTAAGGTGCCACAGGACTCTCGTTGTTTTTGCTGTACACAGACTAACACGTCTACCCGTCTGGAAATAGCTACAATGCACATTAATAGCTGATTTGCACATGAACACAAACAAATTGCATCTAGGATCTCTTTCTGTGCTTTGGCCTTCTCGGTTAGGCCAGTATAGCCGCTGCTGTGCTGAGAACTTTTTTTCATTACCACTGTGTGGAATGGGCCAAGAGAACCTGTTGGACAGCTAGAGAGAACCTCACTGCTTATGTTTATTAACAGACTATGAGAGTACAAGCTGAAGAGGAGATAAAAGCAGTATTCAGGATAGTCCTCTAGCTGGGGAATAAAGTACCCCCCATGCCCTCCTTTCTGGATATGCACAAATATCAGAGATTTGTTTTCTAGAGAGAAGCAGACTTCCTCATTGACATAACATGGCTACACAAGCACTTAGGCTCGTACAACTTAGTTGCTCAGGGGGTTTCACACCCATAAGCAACAAAAATTTTGCTGTCATGTGCTAGTGTAGACAAGGCCCTAAGCTTTTGCGTTTGAAGGAGACTTAGCGGAATCTTTCCTCTCTGCTGACCAGCAGGATGCTCTGATGGCTGTGTTCTTCTTACAGGTTACAGTGAAACTCCTAGAAATGTTCTTGGTCAGCTCTGCAGTTTCTTCTCTGCTAGCATTGTCCTGAAGCGGGGATTTTGATATACTTTTGTAAGAAAAATTCCAGGCCCTCAGCGGAGTGCTGGCCCACAATATATGGTGGAGAAAAACATTTCAGTGACATTCCAAATAAAACAAGCCTGTAATCAGGGTTGCAATTATGGTCCCTGGTATGGAGCTCCTCCTCCCAGTGCCTTTCCAGTCGTCTGGTAAAACTTTTCAGGGGACGGGGAGGGGAATGGTTTGTCCAGTCCTACCACAGCATTCCTGAAGAGAAATACAAAAAAAGCATCACGTTACCAAAAATCGTCTTATTTTACATGAAGGCAGTAAATAGATTGGGCTTAAGTCACACTGTGTATATTCACTGGAAGACATTGGAAATCCTTGAGTGAATTAAGCATCTTATAGTCACACTGCAGGTATCTTTTTCTCTGATTTTCTGTTTTAATGGTCTCTTAACTTTTCCCATTTGGGCCAAATATGCAACATTCTGGGAGGCCAAGTGCCTCTGTAATTTTAATAAAGTGGAGCAGACTGAAGCCGTTCACATGTGTGATACCAAAGTGTGGCTAAGGTAAACTAAAAAGTCCCAGTCAGCAAAGTGGTCTATTAAAGCACAGGATCGGGGGTAGTGGCATGCAGTCCAAGACATCCTCATTGTCCAGATTCAGCTCCTTATTTGACTGCAGGATTCATTAGGTTGTATGTAGGAACCCCCGTCTGGTTTATTTGAAGCATCTCACAGAAACCACAGACTGTGAGAGTACAGGCTGAGCAGTCTATAGCACTGCCCTCAGAAAAACTTGTGAGGTTTAATTATAGGAACATTTGTAGTCCATCCAAGAAAATTACAAGGTGACTTGCAATCTTCATTTGCAGTTTTTGCTGAAATACTTTTTATTAGACTCTGTGCTTTGTTCTCTGTTGTATTGTTCCATGTGTGTGGAACTTCCTTTTTTGCATGTACAATTCTGTGTGCACAAGTAATTGTGTATTCAGTTTTGTGCCCACAGTCCTATGCAAGGGAAACTGGTATCATTTGGAAGTCCAACTACCTCTCATGAAGGTGCATCAAAGTAGACTGAGTGGATGACCATTTTCCTAACTGTGCCTAGAGTTTTACTCTGTTTTACTCTGTTTGCATTTTACATAGGAGCTATTTAAAAGGAAGTACTGTACCTTTAATTCTTTTTAACTCTAAGGTAGGCAGATACATCATCTACTGCGTTTGGATTTGTCCCATGACTCCCTTTATGATCCTCGCTCCCCCATGATGATCTTGTCTGTGTCAAGGAGGTTGCAGATATGTTAGGTGGTCTGTCATTCAAACTGTCTCATGCCTTAAGATGTGTGATTGTCACAGCATATCCTGTTGGGGGTGGCTCGCCAGCCCTTGACCTGCCACCCTGCTCCAAAGGCTTCTGGCTGTGAGACAGCCTGCCTCGTGATGGAAAAATTATTTTAACATGAGATGGTGGGTTGCTTCCTAGTCTAATTTGCCTGTCCACTTGAGAAGGGATGGAGGAGTTCATAACATGTCACTGCTACCCCTTTGGAACCTCTCGTTTTTTGTCACCCATCTGGCAAACAGGACTTCATATCACCCCTATCTTCTTTCCCCTTCTTGAGCTGAACAGTTCATCTTTTTCACACAAGAAATTATTTGGGCTATTTTTTTTTTTTTGAAGGAGGCATCCAAAAATAAAATGGTCCTTTTGCTTATGAATAGCCAAAAGCTACAAGAGGAAAAATCTGAAGGGAGATGGAACAAGTTGGAGTGGTGCATGTAAGCAGAACCATGCCCATGTGTAAAGCTGCTGTGTGAAGCATAAGAATCATTTAATTGAAACATTTTACCACCCACAGAAATTGGTGTGATTTATCTGTCTGATCCACCATAGTTGTTGATAATTGAACCTAGTTAGAGGACCAGCTAATTCTGATGTGGAACTGAGCAGTAGGCTGTATTTTTAATCCCATGTTCCTGGTGTACTTTTCTGAGCTGTCTTTGTTTCCTTATGAATATCAGGGTGTTCTTTGTCTGCATTTGCTTGTCTCACAGGCCCAGTATTCTCACTCATCTTCTTATTTCTGTCTCCCTTTCAGAATTTGTGAGTGTTATGGCGATATGTACGTGCAAAAGGGGCTGTTTTTAATGAGCTACTAGGAAGTTAGAAGGCAAGGTAGAATTTTAGAATTGAGAGAAAAGAATGGGAATTTACAGGGATTCTTTAATAGATTCTTATTAACACTTCCGTGGTGAGGGATGGAGAGGGCTTAGTAACATATCAAAGATAAGCAGAATAGTTCTGTTTAGATTTTTTTTCCCCGAAGTATTCTGGGGTATCTGTCTCTGAGAGGTGCCTTAGTGCCATAGTTAATAAAGGAAGGTTAATTATGGTGCCATGGTTAATAAAGGAAGGAATATGATGATAAATCCATCATGAAATACATAGGTATTTTGCAGTTTGTTGAACTAAACTCTTTTTTGGTGCACTTCAAAGTGATTCCACTCTAAATAGTAACTGCAGATGACATTCTTGGGGCTCCATATTTGTTAGGGATCAGATTTGCTCTGTCTAATAATAAAGAGATGTTTACATTGCATGGCTGAAAAGGCAGATATCGTCTGAAGACAGTAGGGGTTGTTCTTAAAGCAGATGTAAGTGAAAGCATAGTTTGACTTGCAAAATGTTTTGATGCCAGTGATATAAAGAGTTAAAAATCTGATCTGACTCTGAGTTGTAATCCTTGCCCCATTGAAGTTGATGGGAGTCTTTCTATCGATTTTAATGGAATTCACCCTCATAACTGATATCTGGAAAAAAAATCTTATTTTTTAACTGAAGAACTTGATCTGGATACATTGAGATCTCAGTTTATCCACCTGTCAAATGAAGTATACTAATGCTTGTTTAGTTCAGACTTTCAGATGAGTGACAGTGGCCAGTATACCATTGATGGTACAATGAAAATTTTAAAAGAGAAAAATGTTACTGATTATCTGAAACTGAAACAAACAATCCCCCTTCCAAAAAATCATCTTCAACAAAACACTTTGTCTTTCCCTTTAGAGGTGGGGGGTTTTCTGTGAAATAGACTGAGGAGGCTACCCCTTTGTTACACAAAACTTTGTTAGTTCAGATCTGAGTTCCTTTGGAGTTGAACTGCAGAAGTTTGGAGGATTGGGGTAGGAGCAGGCAGTCATATAAAGTGCTTTATCCCATGTCATAATTATCCAGTATATTTTCTTCCAAAACAAACATATCCACACAACATCCGAATTATCTCTCCAGATGTTACAAATACAGTAACAATACTGGGCCGTATTCTGGGCAAGCATAAGAAGGTTCAGTATTATTTAATTAATTGTAGCTGCCCTACTTATGCCATTCTGACTCTGGCCATGCTTTGATTAGCATGGAACACATGCAATAACTTTTAAAAACAAGGAAAGTTCTGGGGCACCTTAAAGACTAGCAGATGTCTTCAGACATAAGCTTTTGTGGGCTCCAACTCACTTCGTCAGATGCCCGAAGAAATCTGTTAATCTTTAAGTGCCACAGGATTCTTGTTTTTTGCTGTACGCAGACTAACACAACTATCCCTCTGGAAATAGTAGCTTTTAAGATTTGGAGGTGGAGAATTTTGGAACAGAGTTCCAGGGAGGTTGTCAACTTGAAAGCTAGGAAAGAAGTTAAAAGCAGTTACAGTTGCTCCAAGTTCCCACTGCCAATCGTGATTTTACACACTTTCCTGTTTTTTAGGTGTCTTTCTTCTCCCCTGTTGCTGTGTTAAACAAAACAGAAGAGGGTACCTATAACCGACTGCACTGGGGCAACAATTAAGCTGACTGTACACAAAGTTTGTCTAATCCATTTCAGTTGTAATGATATAAACAAATCAGTTACTTGTGACAGTAGAAGATGAAATTTAAAGAGAAGAATGGTTGAGCTGATGTCATCTCTTTAATGCATATTTAAGGCATTCATAATCTCTTTAGAAGACAGGAGTTGGTTTATTTTTACAGCAACATTATTAGATACCGATCCCAGTGTTGACTGACAATTTAGTGGTGTCAAAAATATGATTAAGCTGCAACTGTAGGACACAAGTCAAAGTGCTGGATCACGTTAGTAATGTAATTCATGGCTTTACAGCAGCAGTTGCTAGTGCCACAAAAATTAACATTCTGTCCAGTTTCAACATCCGTTGTGTTTGGACTAATGCTAATGAGAGGTCTGAGACAAAATGAGACACAAACAAGTAATGCTGTGGCACTTAAAGAGTAACAAATTTATTTATTGGATGAACTTTCATGGGAGAAAATCCCCCTTTGTCAGATGCTTAGAAGTGGGATTTTCTCCCACGAAAGCTCATGCAATAAATAAATTTGTTAGTCTTCAAAAGTGCCACCAGAATCTTTGTTTGTTTTGCTGAACTAGACAACATGGCTATGCCTTTGGAGCTTGGCAAAATGAGACATATTACCCACTAATATGATGGTTGTGGTACTAGCATTCCACAGCTGTATTTTCAAAGTATATTTGTGTTTCCTACCTGACTTTGGCATATGCATTCTGTGCAAATCAGACAAGTGTGTCTCGGTTTCAGTATGTGGCTCCAGGGGAGATTTTCTAAACCCTAACTTCCTTTGATTTGCAGTGGGATAGAGGTGCCTAACAGCAATTTGTTCCCTGAAGATCACTTTCTCCAGTGCACAGTATCCAAAACCTCTAGAAAGAGTCTACCCTGTCTGAAACCAAATTGTTCTTTAAATGACTTCCCCCCTGCTTCTTGTATTTAGCAGACATTCTTACCCCTTTTCTCTTGCTTTAAATAAAGGAGGCCAGATTAATCAATGATACTAGTGGGGTGACACAGGAAAGTAATGTAGCTCTTTAAGTGCTTTTTTTTAAAAAAGGTAACATTTCCTTTTTAGCCCTTGTCCCTTTAATTCTCCTAGCACTTTCTGCATGATAGAAATGTTTCCTTTCTTACTTTAGTTTGCAGTTTGAGATGCTCTAAAGAAAAAATATGAGCAAGCACTGGTTAGCTATGTGCTTTATTTTATTCAGTCCCAGAGGTATATATTCTGTCTTTATCTCATTACTGAATTTCAGGACCTACAGGGTATGTCTACACTGCAGCTAGACTCATAGTTGGCCCATTCCAGCTGACATTGGCTTGCTAAGGGGCTTTTTAATAGACATTTGGGTGTGAGCTGCAGCCTGTGCTCTGGGACCCTGTGGGCTCAAAGGGTTCTAGTCATCCATGCTCCAGTCTGTGCTTGAAAATCTGTAATGAAATTAAACATTTCTATAGCCCAAAGTCAGTTGGCATAGGCCAGCCGCAGCTTTTTAATTGCAGTGTAGACCTGCCCAGAAAGACCTGGCTGAAGGCCTCTTGAAATATGTCTGCTTATTTGCTGCCATGTCTTCTAACCTGCTGCAGCCAAACTCCTTTTCTTCAAAATATTGTTGGAAATAAATAGTATATTAGAGCCTTAGAGTTATTAACACTCCAGCAGTGGAGATTGTTTGTAATTCTAAAAAGTTCAAAACTCTGAACAAAACACTGTGGCTCTTTCAAAACTTTACAACTGACCAGTGATTTAATCCAGCTTTGAAATTTGACTGTGAAGAATTAAAATGCTGCTTTGTACCATCTTTGTTTAAATGAAACAATGAAACAAACACAACAGCAGTTTGCTAAGTTTGCCAAAATATTTTTTAACTTCCCCTTCATTCTAGTAGCTAATGTTTAACACAGTGTTATACTGTGTTTGCTATTGGGTTTGGGGTTTTTTTGGTCTCTGTTGGTGCCTGATCGCCTACTTCTGATTCCAAATGACGTGTTTGGTTGACAGGTTAGTTTGTAACTCTGGTGTTCACAACTCTGAGGTTACACTGTAATTGTTAATGTACAAGAACAACATTTAGCATAACATGGGTCTAACAAATTTCTATGTAAATAAGGACAGATCAGGACAGAAATACATCCTCTTTTTCCGGTTTGCTGCTGGCAACAAAAGAGTGCAGTAATACCTAGATGTCCCATCATCTTTTGACCAGAAGTCTGTGGGAGATTCAAATGGTCTGACTCAATGGAAGGAATATGAGGAAATTAGTATGTGCTACCCACCAATCTTCAGTGCTACATATTACTTAGTTAAGGAGCATCATTGCTGTCCTTGGAACAGCTGTCTAGACACTGTAGACGTTTTGCAGTGCAGTGAATGAGGTAACCAGTTAAAATCATGACCAGGGCATGGGGTGAAAGCATATAGATTACATATACAGCAGCACTGTTGACTTGTACTTTCACTAGTTAGAAATTGGTGGCTCCTGTGCTGTGTGGGACTATTTTGATGGGGAAAAGTAAAGTGCTCTACTACAGGTATGACACAGGTTGAGTCTATTCTTAGCAGTGTTAACAAATTGTGTGAGGTTTTGTAGCTGTAAGAACAGTGTATATATGCACTATTTGACTGAGTAATTTTTATACAATGTTATGCAAGATCACTTTACAGAAGAGTCTCCCTTGTACAGTAATCTGTAGTAACTGCTGACTGAGAGACAGACTTTGCTGTCATGCTCTCATTTATACCAGTGCAACCTCAAACAGTTTGGCCTGCTATTTGTTAGAAGTATAGTGGGCCAATTTTGTCTTTTGTTACAGCCGCTCCATTGGCCTCAGAAGGATTGTGATGATGAAAGAGAGGCCACAGTTTGGTTCAGTGTCTGTAACACTGAAATGTATCTTAGGCAGGACAGTAATCTCCCATTAAGATGAATATAGGCTTCAATTCATTGTTTTGCCAGTACAGAGCTCTAGGCAGTTTAGAACTCCCTTTTGTTGGGATTTCTGGCACCATTTAAACACTTAGCTGAAGTTTGGGTAGCACTGAGAGCTGCCCTAATTTGTGCCATGGCCACTATGGCTGGGGAATAGTCAGCCATAGCTGGGGAACTGCCAAGATACAGGAATATCAAGGTATATCTCCTCCCTCTCTTCTTCCCCTCCTTCACCTGATCTACCATTAATGCGTCCCTGATTTGAGGGGACTGTAGAGTTGCCTCTGTGCCTGCTGGAGAGATCATTGCACCAGTATTAATCCCTCACCGCCCATCGGGAAACACAGACTTTAGCCCTTGGTGTGTTCTGTTGCCTCTAACGCAGATTAGGCTGTACACCTTGATTCTGTCTTACATTATAATCTTGATCCAAGCCCATGAGAGATTTGCTTAATTAGGGATCTCAGGATTGGGCCTGGAGTTTAGAATAGCCAATATATGGGTTTGGCATTTCTTCCTTGCCCAAAACACCTTGCTCTGTCCGAGCACTAATGGCTATGTAGTAACAGAAATAGCCTCTTCATATTTACGTAGATGTTTTATTGGGGCTTTTACAGACAGTTTCAGGTATTGCTGTTTGGGAAAGAGCAGCACTGCTGGCGCATCATTGTCTGTCAGACTATCTTTCTCTTCAGTGGTGTTCTATTTAATTTGGGCATACATCATCCTCCACAGAATTCGATCTGGTAAAATTAGTTGCTCCAGCTAGAGGCGGCCATTCATTTAAAAAGCTGGTAAAGGTGTGTGTGTGTACACTTTGAAAATCCATCCATTCAAGGGCATTAGTACTTTCCTAGAAACATTGCAGCCACTAGCTTGCAAATGTCCACTTACCCAATCTCGCTGTTGTATATGGAAGACTAATAAGCAACAATAACTGCGAAGTAAGATGCTGATACTACTGTGACAGTGTTGTGGTTGCCTAAAGGGGAAAGCACAGAAAAGAAAACTCTGCAAAGCGCCTATTGAGCCATTTTGTGTAATTACTACAAAAAATACAATAGGTGAAAGAGCAGCCTGGGGAAAATGTATGGATCAAATGTGTCATTTTCAAATATGCAATGCGAAATTACTCAAATTTGATGAAAGCATGATATTCATCTTCACTTGTAAGGAGACATTGGTAATTCTCAAACTCCATAGCCACTTGATCTCACTTATGAAGATGAAATGTCATATTGAATCTTAGTTGCCATGCATTTTCTTTATATCTCTGAATGTGTATGGGGTCTGGTATCTGACCTAAACAGTACACAAATAGTGCTGGTTTGAACAAATTCTGAGGCCAAATCTACTTTATAAATGTTCATCAGTATAATTACATCATTCAGGGGTGTGAAAAATCCACCCCCCTGAGCAATGCATTTATATTGACCTTTTCCCCAGTATAGACAGCATTATTTTGCTGGGAGGTCTTCTCCCATTGACATAGCTACTGCATCTCACAGGGATGCATTATCTACCCCAAAGGAAGAAGGTCTCCCATTGACATAGTAGAATCTTCACTGAAGCATTATGGCCATGCATGTGCCTTTATTAGTAATTATGAAAGTGCCTGTCCAATTATCTGGGCACTTAATCAAATGCAGAATGCTGATGAATGCATAGACTCTCATCCACCACTGAACTTTTTGCTGCCTTCTCAGGTGAAGGTCTAATGCTGGACCTTGAAGGTTCAAAGAATTCAACTCTGGTAAATCAGTAGAGGAAAACAATTTTCAGAATTGTACTGAAAATATCCTGCTGCCATCTCCCAGATGTTTATCCAAACAAACAACCCCTATCTCAAGCAACTCTGCTACGCTCAGCTGCTAGGGTGGCACATGATAAGAAGTGCTGCTCTCCACTCCTTCTCATAAACAGACATGCTGGAGATAAAGCATGATGTCCTGAGTTTTGTCTGGGAGTAGTTAGCTCAGAGGTTTCATTGGCATCCCCAGAGATAATAAAGCTACTGAGGTAAAAGCATCTTAACAACTCCTGCTCTGTCAGGGTTTTTTTTCTTGTGTTGGCTGGTTGAGCCCTCCAGTGGGTGGAACCAGAGATGCTGTGATTCAGCACTTCATCAAGTGAGCCAGCCTCTCCTAGGAAGTGGATTTGCATGATAGTACAAATGCTGCCACAGGAACAGGGGGATGCAGATTGCACCTTGTTGCATTTGGAGGGTGAATTGAGCCCAATGTGGTAACCTCACTTCTCATCTAAGTACTATTTTCATCTTTTAAAAAAATCATATCCACTTTGAGATTCAAATTTAGGCTCCAGTAAGTAATCTCTGAAAAAGTCCAAAACTACAACAATAGGGGAAACTGTGGGTTTGGTTTTGTTTTAAATCTAAATAAACCTTTTTGTATCTGTTTGCTTTTAGCCTCAGTCTATACAAATTCTGGACATCACCATCATGGTCTCTGCAGAATCTTAAGTAAGAAATATTCTTGTGAGGTGCCCCAGTAAAACAGATAATACCTTGATCGTTGACCTCCAAAAAGGAAAGGGATGTATCACTGCTTTCTCTTAATTTGCTTCTCAGATAGATAATTCCCCAAGTTATCAGGAGACTTCAGAAGACAAGAAGGGATTAGGTGATGCTAGGTGGGAGTGATACCTAATTGAAGCCACTGTACAGTAACTGTATCAATTGTAATTTTCAGAGCCCTTAGACCATGTGAGTTACATTTGATAGATCCTGCAGACCACATCATTTTACTGAGAATCAGGGCAGCTTGGCAAGACGTCTAGAAAGAACATTCATCCTAGTCAGAGAGACAAAGCTTTGAAGGAATCCAGAGGCAGCCATGTAAATAAATAATATTTCAATATGCAAAACTAGTAACATATTCTAGTGCCAGGAAGAGGTGGATGGCCACAGTAGGTAGGTTGCTGAAAGCTATACTAGGTTCTTAAACTAGTTGATGAATAATGTACATGTCTTGGTTAATGAAAGATTAGAAAGGATTGTAGAGAGAGGGAGGTTTTTCAATTTTTTATTCCTAATAATTGCTTAATTTACTCAAAATATTAATTGTCAAATACTATCAAAACACTTATCTCCACAGCAAAAGTTTCTTTTGCCTACTGATGTGGGACAGTAGATAAGTGTTCTCTCCTTGTATCTTTGGATTGGGCATATGGAGTGAATGGAACAAGGAATGGATTGGAAAGGTTGGGTTTGTTGCACTTTTGATTGAGACCCAAATGATAGAATAGAATAATAAATTAACAGTAGTTGCCTCAGAACAGCCCATAGATGGAGCATGAACAGAACAGTTTTTATACACAGCATTGCAAATTACAGTAAAACAGCAGTCTCCAGAGCCTGTTCTCAGAAGTGCTTAACTGAAGAGCTAACTGGGAAGTCATTACCTCTTGTACCGTACAAACAGTCTCATGTGTCTGATATTTCTAAGGAAGGAAAGTTTCATGTCCCATATTCTGTTTATGCATTTTAAATGCATTTTTGTTTGGGTTTGTTTGTTATAATTTTTAAAATTATATTTTGAAGTGATTTTAGTGCTGATGAAAGGTGTCAGACTGACAGTCCGAGAGATTGAAATCCTCTGTGCACGTTTATTGTGGTAGTGACTAGAAACCCCAGTCATGGTCCAGGACCCTGTTGTGCTGGGCTCTGTGCAAAGAGAACGGAAGGTAGTCCAGCCCCAAAGACCTTATCATCTAAAATATTGACCGAACATTGACAATAGTAGTGTAAATTTCCCCATCCTGCCCCACCAATCTGCCTCAGCTCCGCTGGATATCCTTTCTAGAGCAAAGAGCATAATTCAGAGTCCATGACTCTTTGAACTTGAGCCTTTCTCCTGAGGCTGACATCACTTGTGGGCAGCAGTTTGTATGCAGTAGACACCTGTGTCTCAAGAATTACCTAACACTATACCAGTTCATTTAACAAAGACCAAATTTCATTTGCCTGAAGCTTACAGCTTTGTGCAGTGAACTTGCCAGTTCTTCTAATTAATCATGCCCAGGCTGGATCAGCACTTGCATAGGAGATTTCCAAGGATCACCAAATCTCTGCTGATGGTTGGTGGCAGTTTAGCAGGTGGCACTCTCAGATGAGGTATGAAATTGAACCCATAAAATCTCATTGTAAAAAACACTGTGACAATTTTTCAAGAATAGGAGTTAATCTGGCATCATCATTATCATTACCATCATAGACACCACTTGTCAACTCTCCTAATTTGTTATGTGCATGCATGATGTGAAGTGTGCCATGTGACAGGCCATTGTGATGTCTGACATCACAATGACCTAGGAGTCTTGGCATGGCACAGATAAATACCTGATAGTATCTGCAAACTTCATTGTAATCCATAAAGGCAAAATGCCTGAGGATTTAAAAATTGGACAATAACAGCCAGCGAAACCCAGCGATGGTTCATTCTGGTGACACAGCTGCCCCTTTGGAACTTGTCAAAATTATGAAGCTCTCAGCTATGCTTTCAGCTGTTTCCAATATTTCACACTGACTCTTCAGACAATTGTATGTGGCACTCACTTGGTGAAGAAACCATGAAAATCTGAAAGTTTACATGAAGGATACAAACTACCAAGGAAAAGTTTTAGCTGACTGACCATAGAACTTTTGCAAAAAAATGTTGTAAATAAAGAGCTATCAATCAATTAAAATAAATAAGTATTTCATTAATTACCTTTTGATTCCCCCCCCATCATTTTTGATGGGTTACACCTAGTTGATTAATAAAATATAATTGAGCAGAATTGTTAATGACACAAGTTTCTTTCTGCACTAATGACGGAATCTTCCCTCACTTGTGAAGCAGTTGGCTAAGGATCATTGTCTTCATTTTTTACAAATTTTTAAGTTCTGGCTAAAAATCCAAATTGACTAATTGCATTCTATCTACATTTCCTCTGCAGTTTTCTTTGGAAATAGTTGTCTTCACTTCCTACCCTATATGCTGGTACAGAGTTGCTCTGTGTAAACTAGTAGCGAATGAAATGATCCCTGAATAAGATTTTTAAAAACAATTTTTGGTGTTATAGAAATATAATTTCTTATTTTATTATTAAAGTAAAATATGTTTTTCAGCATACTCCTTGTGTTCAACGGAACCACTGTTAGAGAACTTACGCTTTTCTGCAGAAATAATTGTTACAAATTCCCTGAGGGACAATTACATTTTTGTAATCACTTGAAAGTTTATTTTTGTTGAGTTGACTAAATGTAACATGATTGTAAGAATGGTTCTGAGGCTTGGCAAAGCTATGGGGTCACTTGCAGAGTCACTATGGGACAGTCTGCCATATGGCAGAAGGAGGAGATAAAAAGGATGAAGAGAGGATAAGAAAAGACCATATGAAGTCAGGAGTCCAGGTAGTTGATAGCAAGCAACTGATCAGGTAATTAGGCCTCAGCTACACCATGTGTGTATTGGTATAATATTATATGGATGTGATTTGTTTTGCTCCCCAAAATAGTTACACCAGTACAAACTCCAGTATGGATAAAATTATTCTGGTATCAAGTGTCTTAGTCCAGTATAACATTTTATTCTTCCCATATGGAAATAACTATATTGGTATATTAGAAGAAGTACAATTTTTATATACAGATAGATAAACTCTTAGTTGTGAAAAGGTACGTAGGAGAAAGGAGTTTAGAGTGAAGGCTGACTGAGTTCATCTGCAGCTCAGGATATCCAAAACAGAAGCAGATATGTTTGGTCTCTGATTCTGCTCTTACTGAAGCCAGGGCCAAATTTTATGTCCTTCTGTCATAAAAACTGGAAGGAAGAAAACATCAAAATTCTGTAATAATGATCATATTGATGAAGCAAAATGTTGCTGGTCAGAGATGAAAAGCCTGGAAAGTGGCATCAGACTAGGCAGGAGCTGGACTGCACAATACACAGACAGTTGAAAGCAGAGGTGGGGTGGGAGAGTGGTCTTTTTGCTTCCTGTAACCACTCACTGCTTCAGCAATGAATATTTGCTCCGGTGAAACTGCCAACACAGACACATCACTTTATGCTAGAACATGTGTAAACTGTGTCATTTTGTGGAGAAAAAAGTTTGCTTACTTTTAAATAAACCTTATATTTTAAAAAGACGAGAGGTGTTCCTTTCAGGTTTTGTAGTTTTGGCTGGCAGATACCTGCATTTCATCTTGCACAATGTGCTCATGTGTTAAAACTGCCAGGACTGCAGTCCCCAGGTTGATGGTGCAGAAGTGCTAAGTGCATTTGATCGCTATCATTATCAGTCCCCAGTAATTGATTACTGTTCATAGCAAAGTTTTCAGGGTAAGCACGGAGCCAATAGCAATCGCTTAATCCATCATGCCTGCATGTTCTTGTTCTCCTGAAATCTATCAGCCTTATAGTCTCTGACCACACCAGGCAAATCACTGATGAGGCCTTCACGTGTGCATTTACAGTGCATTTCTGTGTTTCCTATGTTAACAAGATGAACGACTGTGTGCAAAAAGGGAGAAAAGCAGACCTTTGTTTTCTCTTTCTTTTCACATGGATTTAGTTGGTCTTTTTACACATGAGATAGTGTTCTAATATTTTGGAGATATTAATACTAATTGCAAGACTCAAGATATGTTGATTAGAAGAAGGCTTCATATTGGTGTTTGTAATTCAGATATTTGAGATGTGACTAATGAATAACAACCAAAGCTAATCAGGTTTCAGAAACTGATGTTGATGAACAGAAAGTGGAAGGGCAGGGGGTGGAAAATTACCTGTTGCTTTGCTAGGCCAACACCTCAAGTGCTTGACTTATGTGGGGCTCTTTATTTTCACATAGATATTTTACTAAACCAGTAATTACAAGTTGACTGATCTTTACATTTACAGCAGTCTTTTGTTGCTGGAATCATTTGGAGATGTATTGGTCATCTTGGGATCTTAAGACTTTTTATTATGGGTTTGGTTTTTATTTTAACTGAATTATACATTCATGAAAGGAAGCAAACTGACTGTAGTGAAGAGTTTATCCACAGAACTGATATAACAGGAGTAGCAGTGCACGTTTCCCTACAGTGTCTGTCCAATGCTTTCCAACCTTGACCTGAGCAGGAACTTTTCTAAAAGCAGGAGAGCACAGCAGTGCCCCTTCTGAGTCCATTCAGTCATTTGCCTCTCTGCTGGGACTACATACTACTCATGTGCTAGAGTGCTGTCTTGAACAGGGATGGTGTTAAATAGGTGCTTAAATGCTTTTGTGGATCAGAAACTATATCAGACCCCATTGAAATCAATACAGTGACTTATCATAGAACTCTTGTGAGATCAGAATGAGGCTTTTTCTCTTTCACACTTGTCTTTTTCTTCTGTAAGCCTAAATGTCTTTCAAGAAAAGTGGTGCTTTCCTGGCACGTTCTTAGATTGAAAGTTGTTTTTACATTTCTTGCAGGTGTATGTTTGTATCCGTTACCAAATCATGCTCTCCACACTTATACAAGCAGTTTAACTGAAACCATTGGTAGTAGTCATTGGAGTGATGCAAACAGAAATAGGCCTTTACTGTGGGATTCATCTGCATATCTCTTCCATGTTATAACCCATTTTTGGAAGCTCCACAGAAGTTTGCAACCTATCAGCAAGATTTCAGGAATCCATTTTTATCATCAGCATAGAACTGTCATAAGGTTTGTCTTTAAAATAATTGCATGGAACATAGCTCAATATGGGTATAATGATAAGGTTCCTCTTTCAGCAGTGAGCAATGTGGTTTCTAAATAAAGTTCCTGAGGGAAGTTTGTTGTGCTTAATGCCTCAAGTGCAGGGGCACAGAGAACACCAAGAGGTAGGTCAATTTCTATATATAATATATGAATGGCTGATCAAAAGTTTTCTGTCAAAATTTAATTTTCAGCTAAACATATTTTCATGAAGAAAACATATTTTCATGAAAATATAAAAACATATTTTTCATGAAAGATGTCTACTGTCCATTGAAGATTTAGATCTTTTATTTTAAAAGCACAAAACCTGAAAACTCTTGTTTTGATAGAGTCTAAATGTTCAGCAGCCTGGCCTGCCATATCACCCACCCACTCACACACATACAGAATATTCTTAGGGAAAACTAATTTCTTTTTTGTTATGGAGAGACCATTATAGAGTTTAATTAAAAATTACACCTTTTCTATTGTTCTTCATCATACTACAGAATTTAATAGAAAATTACTAACTTCTTAAATGACTCCTGTCAGCATAGTAGATGAGTGCCTCCCAAGTATCTATGAATATCCCTGTTATAGAATTTCATAGGATGATTCACAAAACCTATATAGAAAGCTCATAATTCTATTAATTTAATAGGACAATAATTTCTCTAAAGCATAATTGTTTTAATCTTTATTAAAGTCGGTATATTTTCTATAACGCTATCTGAAGATTTCAAACCAGCTAAACAAACATACTTTCAGGTAAACCTTACTACAGACCTTTGATGCGTATAGATCTACAACCCCATTTTAGAAATGAGTACACAAATACTGAAAAGTGAAGTAACTTACCCAAGTCAACACATCCTCTTAATAGAAGACCAAGAAAAAGATTCCAAAAGTCTTCACTTTGAAGACCCTTGTTTTAATCAGTCAGCACGGCTACATATGTTTGTAAATATTGACAGTTAACCTATTACTATTTTCATATAACACAGACAAAAAAAATTGTTCTGATCTACAGGTTGTCTATTTGTGAGATGTATAGGCCAGGCTATCTATAATGTGTGTGTGGTCATTAAATTCTTTGCAGCTTGAGGGAGTATAGCATGTATTTCTAGGGCCTTGTAAGTGCTACTTTGTTGGTTGTAATCCCTAGGCCAGATTCTCCTCAAAATTAGAGCGTTACAAATCCAGTTTCTTCATTAGATTCAGAAATGTTGCTCTGGCTGCTATGAGTGTAATGGGACAGAATTGCTCCCCTAATGTCTGTAAGGAATTGAAGAGCTCAATTTGTCTCTACAGAATTGTGTATTCCCACTGACGTATAGGGTTTTGTTTGTTTGTTTTTTGTTTTTTTTTATGTAACTCCTTTCAACATTAATGGGATTTCAGTGCATGCACCGTATCCACTGATTAAAGGATAAATATTTTAATATTCTGATGAAGAATTTGAAAGCTAATAATATTGCTTACAAAATTCCCCTTGAATGCTGTTCAAGTTACACATGCTTTAAGAGCCATGGGTCAGGTCTAGTTAGAAGAAGGAATAAAGATTAAAAGATATTCCAGAAGGAAATGTATATTTTAAAAATGTACATCATGCCTTTCGAGTATTGTTTTGTCAAAGAGGTTTTGGTATGTTTACATTTTAACAGTTTACAACCCAAGTGAGAAAGTCAGTGGAAATTAGCGAGCACTACCCAAAGGATCTGTCTACTTTATGGAGACTGTACTGGCATAGCTAGTTGTTATAACATAACCATATAGCATAGATGCAAACTACACCAATGGATGGGTGGTTTCTGTAGTTCTAGGAAAGTCACTTCCCTGAACAATAGTAGCTGGGTTGACAGAAGTATTCTTCTGCAGACTTACCTGCTTCTGTAGTTTGACTAGAACAGCATAATTACAACAGTCGGGGGTGTGGATTTTTCACACCCATGGGTATCATAGCTGTGTTTACCTACATTATAAGTACAGACCAGGCCAAAGGCTGTGTTTGCACTACAGAGCCTGTATACTAGGGCTTCCTAACCTGTGTGTCATGACCCAAAAATAGGTTGTCGTGCCATTTAGGGTGTGTTGCCATGATCCTCTTTAATCAATTGAAAAAGGAAATATATTATGAATTCAAAACTGAACCATGGGTCACAAACCTCACTCCCAAACTTAATCTGGGCCCAGCCAAAAAAGGTTAAGAACCTCTGCTCTCTACCAACATAGCTATTGCCACATAGTCCCTAGTGTAGTGGAATTGGTGGATTTTCTGTATCTTAAAGTCTTTAAATTATGTTTTGAGGATAAATTATGTTTTGAGGACTTTAATAAGTCAGTCATAGGTTAGAGGTTTATTGCAGGAGTGAATGGATGAGGTTTTGTGTCCTGCATTGTGCAGGAGGTCAGACTAGATGATCATATTGGTCCCTCTGACCTGGAGTTTTCCTGCTGGTATTGGGACACCACTTTCCCAAACAATGTTAGCTCTGCTGGCTGACACACTCACTTGAGATTTTGTCTTCATAGCTGTGTCAAGCAGAGGTGGCTTTGTCTTTCAGTTTTTGGTTTTTTGTTCCCACTTCCTTTCTGGTCCCTGATCACCATAGCTATGCCCATGTAAATGTTAGGTGTTGAACAGCCCCAGTAGGAATGCCATGCCTGTATTAAGATGTTGTAATATTGATGTAGTTACATCAATGCAAACCCCCTGAATGTGGACATGCTCGACTGGTGCAAAGTGGAGTTAACATCCATATAGCTTCCTTCAGCATATGATTAAAATAAGATACCTTTGAGAAAGCCTTCTTTGTGGTGACAACCTTCCTCCCCCATTTTAGTTCATTGTCTATATAGAATCATAGGGTTGGAAGGGACCTCATAGGTCATCTAGTCCAACCCCCTGCCAGAGGCAGGACCACTCCCACTAAACCATCAAGACTTACAGTGGTGCAAATTTCCTTCCAGTAGATAGGACTTAAGTTATTAGGGAAACTCAGATTCCTGTTTATGGAACATTAATGGGGGGGGGTGCTTTAACATATGAATTTCCAGTACAGTGCTACGTTGCAAGGAAATATACACGAGTCCTCATTTTTCTGAGTGAGGGCATCAGATACTGTGCAGTTAGAGAAAGAAACAGAAATGGGGAGAGCAGATCTTCTTGTGCCCGCAGGACTGTCAAGAACAGAAGGCATTTTTCTTTTTTCTTTTTTTGAACAGCTTCCTTAATTTATTTGTTGCCTCTCCTGACAGAATATCTGTGTATTGATGATCACAGAAAGGGCCAGTGAAACAAATCGTGTGATTTATTTTTCAGTTGTGCTCTGCCTGAGAACAAAGATCAGAAGGAGCAGGTTTGTTTTGGAGGTGGGGAGGGGGAGTGCCTTTAAACATGCAGTATTTTCACTCCTCATGATGGCATGGATGTGTAAAACGGGCTGAAAAGAGGGAGACCAGAGCCAGGGAATATTGGGAGGGGAGGTTGTTTTGCAGATCATTAGTCATTTATTTGCGCAGCAAGCTTCTTCCTCTGCCCATTCAGCCAGCTATTACTGACTAGTGAAAAGTCACAAAGCCCTGTCATTAGTGGAATCAATCACTGCAGGGCCCACAGAGAACTCTCCTGCAGCCTCTCATTTACTCAGCTAAAGAGCTCAGCACTGCTGTCTGCGGCTGACTCAGCTCCTGTGTCTGCTCTGCAACCCTCTTCAGCAGTTCTCTGGGTTTTCCTTGCTCCCTGCCTCTACGCCTCCTCTATTGTGTGGATGCAGTTTGTGGATTCATTGCGTGAGCTGCACCAAGGCTTTTTGGCAGGGGATATGCTACGACTTAAAATACTCCCACAGAGCCTTTTGCATGGTTAAAGGTGGTTTTCCCCCCTTTCCACAATTAATGTCCATTTGGTTTAGATTTCCATCCATCACTTGGCCTCTCCACTGAAGCAGCACCATGCCTTGTCTGATTTCTGCCCCCTCATTAATTGAATTAAGAGTGATTTAAGGCAGCATTGCCAAAATGGCATGCACATCTACCAGCACAGGGGCCACAAACTATTTTTCCTCATGCTCATTCATTTTTGCCATAGTTCAGCAAGGCTAGGGTTAACTTCAGAGCAGGGTAAGGAGAGAAGTGAGGGCTTCCCCCATGGTCCTCGGCAGCTATATCCAGTTAAAGATGGAAATGTAGAGAAACACAAGCCAGACCTATAGTAAATATTTTGTTTCTATAATATTTGTTGGGGTGTGAGTATTCACCATGCTAACACCACCAAAAAGTCCTATGTAGAGGCAATTATCTCAGCAAAATTTCCTTTTGCCAATATAGCTTAAGAATCTTTTACTGGTATAAGCTGCATCAGTGACAGCTAGGAGTCCTGTGGCACTTAAAGACTAACAAATTGTTTATCGCATGAGCTTTCGTGGGAGAAGATCCTACTTCGTCAGATGCTTTGAAGATGGGGGAACTTACAGAATGGGAGGAATAAGGTGCTGGGATTTTTTTCCCACAAAAGCTCATGCGATAAATAAATTTGTTAGGCTTTAAGTGCCACAGGACTCCTTGCTTGTTTTCCTAAACTAGACTAACATGGCTACCCCTTTGGAACTCTGATAGCTGTACCAGAAAACCCTGTCTAAGGTAGAGCTGGCCACAGATAGCCTGCAAACCATGTTTTCAGGTGTTAGGACATATCTACACTAGAAAATTGTTCCGCAGTAAGTCTTTGCGCTATAATAAATACATTGTATTTATAGCACAGTTGCACATTCATACTGTGCTCCTTATCATGAAAAGGAGTGTCCACACTGTTCCTTGCATTTCCACAAGAAACAGCATTGAATTGTGGCCACCTATCCCACCATGCCACTCAGCTTCCAGTGCTATGAACCCTGGGTAGAAGGAGAGGAGCATTGGCACTGTGGATAAATTTATAAGTTCCCCTGGAACTCTGTTTCCTTGTGGCCATGCACTGTAGCTACTAGCATAAGTTCCTGGGACTCACAGGAGGGAGGGGCTAATCATCTCAAAGTGGTGGAGTCTGTGGGGGAAAACTGGTCCGGGTTCTCAATCTGGAAAGAGAAACCATGAATCCTCCCCAGAGATGAAGGCCTGTTCCCAGCTGAGACTCAAATAAGCAGAGAACGAGGTATGGTTCAGAGTTTATTATTCAGCTGAATAATAACAGGAACTGCATCAGAGGGGAGCAAAGAGAAGCTAGCCTCTCAGAGCAAGAACCCCCAGTATAGGGGCTACAGGTCATACATACCTTCTAACATGCAAAATACAATATACATAACGCAACAAGCTCATGCATAATACAAAAACTTGCATCATGCCTAAAATCCGTACATGGTATTACTACTCTTAATATGCAGGTTACACAATTAGATTATACTTAATAGGCAGCACATAGTTAATTTCAAAAGGGATAGCCATGTTAGTCTAGTCCAGTAAAAAAACAACAAGGAGTTGTGTGGCACTTTAAGACTAACAGATTTATAACAGAGCATATAGTTAGCCCACCTCTGTTGTTGTTTACAGCTTATTTGGGTAACAGTTACTGTCCTTGGCCAATGAGAGTAGCCAGACTCCTGTGACCCCTCGGCTACCTGGCCCCTGTCAACCTGTTTACCAGACTAGGTTTGATGGCTTCCCATCAGGGTCCAGACAGGAGGGATTGTTTTATAATCTAAATTTGTGGATTACCTTTTCTATCTATAGAAACAGTCAACAGTCTACCTTTTTATCTATCTAAGTCACTAGCTCCCCTGACTTAATATATATTCTGTAATTAATGTTGTCTTAGCAAACACAGAGACTCTCACACAGAACTTCCAAACCAAACTTACTCTGTCTTGCAATTTCCTTTACAAGTCCAAGCAGAAGACCATGCTTTGAATTCGGGGACATTTCCAGAGGCCACTTATTGAGGAAGAAAATTCCATCAGAGTTCACATACACTTTATAGCGCACGAACTGTTCCACAATAGGCTCTATGACTCTCGCACAAGTTGTGTGATTGTTCTGGTATAACAGGGCACTTGTAATCCAGCAAGGAACATTCAGGTGTGTACAATGGCCTTGTTTTTCCACAATAAGATGGCTTATTCCTCAATAACTCTCTACTGTGTACAAGGTCTTATCTAGACCCTATTTTTACTCTTTGCTTGTACATTTTTCCTTTCACATAGTGATTGAAAGGCTTAGCTTGTTTTGCATTTACTTTTTCTTTATATTCTTTAGCGAGATGGATGAAATTATTATATTTTGATTATCTGTTAACTACATAAGCAGATTTTTTAATTTTGTGTGTAACGTCATTTAAGTATCAGGATAGTTGCCAAAATAATAGGTGCCTTAGAATTGCCTAAAATGTATAGGAGGCTTTTTTAAAAATGAAAAATAGCATTCAAATTCTATATGCATTTAGGCTTCAGAATTCAATGACACTGGCTTATGGATGATATTACTGTGCATGAATGGGGGAAGTCAGGGGTCTCCGCGGTCATTTACGATGATCCTGTTCTGAAGGAATTTTAACTATATAGAAGTGGGAAACCGCACAGAGTTCAGAAACCTCTCAGAAGTAGTTCTAGTCTACACATGGCTGGTGAGGAAATTCCATCATTAGGCCTGGAACTGACAAATTCATGCATGTAAATAGTAACCTTGTCTTGTTTGTTCCTGTGAACCAGAGATGGTACCAATGAAGTTAAAAGCATTCCACAAAAGACAGAGGCTGGGACGTGTTCCCTCTGATTACCTTTGGTAACCTACATTCTTCCTTTTTATCACACAAAAAAATCCCACAAAGAATAGCTAACATGAAGTGTGTGCCCTAGGAAATGTAAATGGGCTAAATTCTGTTCTGTTAACAGGAGCATATGTCCTTAGCATAAGTCTCATGATGTCTGTAAGTTCTGCCATCTTCTAAGTGTCTGACAAAGTGGGATTTTCTCCCACACAAGCTCATGCAATAAATAAATTTGTTAGTCTTTAAATGCCACAGGACTCCTTGTTTTCTTTTCAGAAAAGCCTGTTACTGTAGTCTAGAGAGATCTATACTTATGTAGCTAAGAGCAGAAGTTGGAGCTATGTTGCAATACAAAAATTAATCTTATATGAATATATTACAAAATCCCACACCTGAATATTAGGGCACCTTCCCTTTAAAGAAGCAAAACTGCCATAAAAAAAAATCAGCCCAGACACAAAATCTACTCAGTTGCCCTTTAATATGTTGTGTTTTGTTGAATAAAAAGGGTTTACTTGTTCATCAAAAACATTACTTACTTTGAATGGGGGAGTAAAATTTCGCAAGTCTGTATTAACCTTAATTTAATTCCCCACTCAACCTGGAGCTTGACTTAGTCAGTTACTGTTTTAATCTAATTTGTGCTGGGGGAGGTGCCTTGTTTTTGCTTTTGATGTATTGCTTTTAGCTTGTGTAGTGGCAAAAAGACACTGGCAATATTGTGTTTTAAACATTATCACTCACATTAATCACATTACTTTGCCAGACATTTTTCACACGTCTCTTCACCTCCCACCCTTTGAACTGTAACTTTCTTTGCTGTGAGTCACATTACCATATGTAAGCAGGTGTGCTTATCGGTGAGGATCTACTAACAAATTTTAATAGAACTATCCTGCATAATTTAAAGAGGAAAAAAGTGAACACAACTTTCTGGAAAGCCTATCTTAAACCCTTTGCTCCAGGACAATGTGTGTCCACAAAGTACAGAGATAACTGCAGTCAAAGAGAGCAACATACTGTAGGATAAAGGGAACAGAGCCTGTGCCTCCATCTGCTCCTGAGTTGATGGAAGCCTTCTGTGCCTATGCTCTTGGGCTTCAAAGGGAATTCAGTAGGACATCTGCTGTAGGGTCCCCCCGCCCCATTGGAAACCTGCACAGTTTCCCGTGGGTTTCCCCTAGTAATGTAATACTACTCCTTCCAACGTTAATTTCTGATCTCTGCTTCTGTAACTCCCTCAGTGTGGGTGGGTGGTCTGTGATTATGGACTGGAGTCCAATGGGTGTATACTCATAGGGCCAGTCATGCTGTCTGAGGAAAGGGTGGCTGATGTTACACAAAGGAATTAGTTGGTGTGCTGGTGAGTGGAGAGCCGCAAGTCTGGAGCCAGGCTTCCTCATGAATACTCTGGCTGTGAATAGATGAGAGCCTGAGTCCTCTATCCCAACGGAGGCGGCTAGTCCCTCTCCTCTTCAGGGAGGATGAGTTGGCTTCTGTGCACTAAGGTATTCAATTACTTTTCCCCTCTATGGAGATTCCTGGGGGCAGGGTGGGGTCTTAAAACGCATTTAAAAAATAAAAATCATGGGCCTTGGTTTTTTTTGTTTTCCTTAACACACAGACTCATGAGGGCCTGGCCCAGCTGTCTGTGGTGGGAACGCCATTGACTCCAATGGTATGCTTTGTGGGCACGCGGGTCTACCCCTGCAGTGGATCTGGTCCTAAGGCAGTATTATAATAATAGGCTTGGGAATCTATAGATCTGGTAAAAATTCTAGTGTTTCCAGTGTGAGTGGGGGACAGTTAGTAAACTGGTAAGGAGTAAGCAAATGAAAATGAATAGATCGAGCTAGCTGCTAGGAAGTGAACAGTAGAGTAAAAAGAAAGCACAGCTATATTTTGAAGTGCTCTGAATGTGTAAAATGAATTTAGATCTTTGAACGTCTTGTTAGGCTAGGTTGCTTATTTTATATGGCCTTATTGAAATTACATAGACCATGGATTTGTCATTAAAAAAGAAAAAAAACACACACCATAGGAGGGGTTTCTATTTTCTAGAAAGAGGCAAGACTGATTTTTTCCCCCCTGTAACAATATGTGAGCTCTTTAATATTGTAGTTTCAAGTTGTCTTCACTTTGAAATTCTGACATTTGTTTCTCTTTTTATTTCAGTGTCCTTTATAATATAATTTGTATCAGTAACATTTTTGCACATTTGCCTCTGCAAAAATTAGAGAAGTTCATGGTCATTAATGTAATGAAAGAAAAACTCATAGAAGGCCTACTGTGATTTCTGGGCCATATTCTTATTTATGTTAGTGTGTATGAGGAGTTGATCCATTGATATTAGAGGAATAATCTAAGTGAGAGCAGAATCTGTCCCTGTGTCTAGGAAATCAAAGAAAAACCAAGCTTGATAAAACTAAATTTTGGCTCTGAAGTGGAGACATCTTACCTGTGAGATGGTTTGAGTTTGAAAACTTTGACTTCTCTGTTTCATCACTCTGCTTATCAGCAGTGTGATATAAACATAGGAATTGTCTAGCTGGGCAAGACCAATGCCCCATCTAGTCCATGTGTTCCTGCCTTGTTAGTGGCCAGAAGGAGGGGCCAGATATAAAAGACATTTTGAAGTTTATCCTTGCAGAACACAAAAAGACAGAAAATGAGGGCATCCAAGTCTTGAAAAAGCTAAGATACCCCTGTCCGTATCTGTGGAAGAATTGGAATACAGTGAGTACTTCGAATGCCTGGGTAGTGTGACTCCAGGGGACACCAAACATCACTTACAGATCCAATATAAAATTATACTCACAACTGCTGCTTGAGCAACACTTAGCAGCATTTGGAGAAGCAAAGGTATTTCCATGAAGCGTAAAATTAAATTGCTGCAGACTCCTATCTTCAGCATATTGTTATATACATGTGAGACATGGACACCAAAGAAACAGGACATTGAGTCTTTCTGCCTTTGAACCACAATGCTACAGGCAATTGCTGCATATTAGTAGTATCTTGCATACAACTAGAGAGGAGGTAATCAGCCAAATTTATTGCATAACTGGAGTGAAGCATGACTTCTTCAAGGTGATCAGACAGAGAGAACTTAAGCTTGTGGGATGGGCGGATCAGATGAGCAAGGAAGATTGTAGGGACTGGTGCCAGGGGCCAGGGGTGCCAGTGATAAATGTGGCTGACTGGATGGGATGCAGAATGGCTTGCTTCTCAAGACTGTGGAGGAAGATTGCTGGCTAACAACTCTCATGTGTTGTGACTTTATGGTGCTTTGCTTTGTGTTCGTAATTGCAGATAGGTGCCCCTTGGGATTTTCAAAAGATGCTGAACATGTTAGGTGCCTAATTCCCAGTGATTTCAATGAATGTGAGATGCCTGATGTTTTTTAGGCACTTTTGGAAATCCCACTACATACCCATCTGCAATTATAGGCTTCTAAATATCTTTAAATTCTGTCCCCTGCTGCTTTGGAGACTGTTTAAAAATCTTAATAATAAAAAATTATGCAAGGCAATGTCTAAGGAAAAGCTTTTTCTGACCTGAGTAGTTAGTGGTTGTCTTTTGCCCTGAAGCATGAGGGCTGGACTACCATGTAAATTGATAATGCAAGTAGTGAAACTAGATATTTTTGACATAAATGTCTGATTCTTTTTAAAAATCTTTCTGAGAATATTACTTTAATAATATATTGTGGCAGTGAATTCTATAGGTTAATTATGCATTAGTTTTGAATGTTGCCTTTTAATTAACTTGCTTTTCTAATTCTCTGCAGTTAAAAAAAAAAAAGAGTACTTGATAGAGCTCTTCTAAATCATGTATTATTTTATATGCCTGTGTCATGTCACCTCTTATCTCACTCCTCTCTAAACCAAATAGCTATAATCTTTTAAATCTCTCTTCAGATGGAAATTCTTCCATGGCTATAATGATTTCTGTTTTGTTATATGTTTTTTGAGATAAGGTACGGATTAACCATGGTTGAGGGTGTACCATAGATTTACATACATCATTAGAATATTTAATTGTTACTCCCTTTACTTTTGTTAATAAAGTCTAAAGTCTTGTTTGCATTTTTTGGCCACCACTCCCTGTTGAGCAGATGTTTTCATTGAGCTGTCTACGATGATGCACTAGTATTTTCCTGAGTGGTTACAGTTAATTTAGAACCTATCAATGTGCATGAGTAAATTTGTCTACACTAAGTTTCATCTGATCAGGGAATATCTCCTCAACATCAATGGAAATGATAGTCATTGACTCAGTGGGAGAGAGAAGACGGAAATCAAATAGTTACACCATTGACTGAAGCTGTATTAAAAGAGAAGGAGGGTTATGTGGACTATGTTTGAAATAAGCCTTCATATTCCAGGTCCCACTTCTACATTCTCAGTCCATCCCCCCCCCCCCCCCCCCCAAGGAGGGAAGGAATGAAAGAAATTTCCTTTGGTTTCTTTCATTTTGGAAAGACAATACAGAATGGCAGGTAGAAACACTGGGAGAAATCCTTAATGTTGCCTGTCCCAGAAGTTCCATTTGTTCAGTGAAGTAAAGCACATTGTGGTACTATGTTCCAAAGGAGTAACCATGTTAGTTTACTCCAGCAAAACAAACAGAGAGTCTTGTGGCACTTTTAAATTTTCTCCCATGAAAGCTCATGCGATAAAAAAATTTGTTAGTTTTTAAAAGTGCCACCAGTCATCTGTTTTTGTGATGCAAAGTGTGTAGTCTGGGGGTAGATTCAGAAACACTGAGGGAGCTGTTTGTGCTAATTGTTGCTTGACCCATATAGTGACAGTTCATTAGCAGCTCTTTCAACACACAGGAAATTTTGCACGTTTGCTGATGTTTCTGATTCTCTTCATGAATAGCTTGCTTGTTTGTAAACAAAAAGAATAGCCATTGTCAGATTTCTGGGGAAAACGGTGGGTTACTTACTAGTAACCGTCCTTCTTCAAGATGGGCTGCTCGGGTTCATTCAGTATTAGGTGTCTACTTGCCACAGCACACGATTGGCTGGAACTTCTTTTAGCCTTAACCTGTCAGGACAGGGCTGGCAGCCACCGCCCCCTGGCCACACATGTGGCCCCAGCCCTGCTCTTCCCCAGTTCCCATTAGTCGCTAACTCTTGAGTAGCAGGGATGGCAGGAGGGCTCTGAATGAATCCAAGCAGCCCATCTCAAAGAAGGACAGTTATTTAACCTATGGTTCTTCTTTGAGTGCTGCTTGGATACATTCAATATCAGGTGACTGCTAGCCGTACTGTGGAAGATGGGCAGAGTTAGAACCTTATCCACCATCACTATGGCTACCCACAAACAGCACAGCACCCAAAATTGGGTGAAGAAGCAGTGGGCTGCCAGGCGAATGCCCATGGACACGCCACCAAGTGCAAGATCTTCGAGAGAATGTGTGCATGAGAGTGCTGAGGGATCCTTTGCCCCTCTGTCAGGAGACTATAACTCCAACAGGGGCAGTCCCCGGTTCATTGTTGGGGAATTTGCTGTATCATCACAGGCAGCTAGGCCCCGCATCCCCAGTGGGGAACGGGGCCACCGCGGCCACCAGTGGCCAGATCCCTCATCCCTGGCCGTGGGCGGCCAGGCCCTGCATGTCCGGCCGGGGACGGGGCCGACGGGGCTGACGATTGGGCCGGAGATCCATGGCACTGGCACTGGGGTTCGGGGCATGTGCCCCGGTGTGCTCAGCGCCAGCAACGGCCCTGCTTTCCCCATTGGGATACTGGCAGGAGATGCTATGGGCAGGATTGATAAGGGGTGCCCTAAACAGAGGCATCCCAGCTCCATATGGAAGCTAATGCAGGAAGAAGGATAACGAGGAAGGAGTGGGTGGGGACCCCTGCCCCTCCAACCATTGACGCATGGAGGGCCTGGAAGGAGGGCCCCAGAATAAGGCCTAGAAGCTTGGCAGACCCATCTCTGGGGCCCAAAAGTGTCAGAAACACTCCTTCAGGGAGGTCGTCATAAAGAGAGAAGTGGACATCTCAGAAGGGCCCTTCTTTAGAGGTAACCCTTGAGCAGATTATAGTAGTAAAAAGGGGAACACTTAGGTACACCTATCCTAGTATCAGGAGAGAAACTGGGAGAAAAGTGATTGAATTCCCCATGTTAGGTTGTCACCGACCAAAAGGGGGGGAATGACCTGAGATAGGGGTGGTGTGAAACCATCGTGAGTTTCTGGGTGGGGAAGGGGGAGTTTATGCAACTTCAAAGCTAGGTGTACATTTCTGTCCCTTGCCCCTGTACTCTACTCTCCCGGTATGCAGATTCGCATAGGGAGAGGTGTGCTGAATCGAGGGAAGGGGTATCTGGCCATCTCTGTAGACGGGTCAGGTCCACCTTGAGAGCTGTGCCTCCAAGCTCCAAAATCAGAGTGTTTGGAGGGGGGCAAGCTGCTTGGAAGATATTCTCACTTCTATGGAGAGGCAGTCAACCTTCATAGCTGACTCATCTCCAGCGGCCGATGTAGGTGCTGGGTCCCAGCTACAACAGGCAAACTATGAGAGATCTTGCATAGATCCTGATGAGGAGAGAAGACTATGCCTTAGGCAAGACACATGTTGGAAGTGGTCTATAATGCCTGCTCCGAGGGGAGGGAGTGTTATTGGTGTGCCACCCCATGTATTAGAAGGGTTAAGGCTTGGGCAGGTCCCAGGTGGGAGGAAGAAAGAAGGAGAGATCCCGGGAAGAGGAGAGAAGAGCATAAGGCAGCCGCCACTTAGGGAAAACAAGGAAGAAATGCTGTGTCCTTTAAGGAACACAGAGGGGCAAGAGGAGATGTTACAGAATCGTCACCCATAAGGCATCAGGTTCTTCAGCCTATTAAGGGTCTGTAAGTTTCCCTGGGCCAGAGTTCTGCAGGGGAACTATCCTGAGCTGAAGACCACAGGTCCTCAAATGGCTCACTCAAGTGTACGAATACCAATGGTGGTTAGGAATTCTATCCCCTATCTCCCTTCATTGCAATTCTAGGGAGGAAAGGGGTGCAATAGAAAGATCAAGGCAGCTCCTAGACAGCTGTCTAGGGTTTTCAGGGGAAAGCGACCCTTGCCTTGTTAAAGGGAGGCACCAGAACAGAGGAGGTTCCAGTTGAGGGCTAAACTGAGGTCTGCCCATGGACAGAAGGGCCAGTGTAGTGTGGTGAAGGTCTTTGGGAAGGAAGGGTAAGAGCTGAAAAGGCAAAAACCCCTGCGGTGAGACTTGAGGATCCCTTTGGCAAAAGCCTAATGCGAGTCTGAAAAGCATGGCCCCGATTTTAAAGGGAGCACTGCCTGGGGAGGCAAGGCGGGAGAAGATAGAGGACAAAGGGGTAGGGGCTTGCCCTCTTACTCGTCACCTAGGGGGCAGGGTGCATCATCCCCCAATAGTTTTCCCCAAATCCATTGCAGGCCAACACGGGTAAGGCGTGCTCTCGGGATAGTGACACAGAAGCGTACCCTTTCCAGTGTGCCTGACAGGGAAGGAGTTGGCAGAGGTGTAGGTATCCTGCCCTTGTCCAAGAGGGCTATAGTTGGGGGTTTTGTTTTTTTTTTGGTGGGGGCATCATGTGCCCGCCTCACATACCTCTATGACCTCCGGATTCCCACCAAGGCTCCAAGGGCATATGCGACTGGAACCAATTGCATGTGAGGAGAATTCTCCAGTTGCCAGGCCCTTACTTTTCCCGAAGGGTATGAGAAGGGAAGAGGGAGGCACATCCTTACCGGAGAGGAGGAAGAGGTGTCCCAAGGCTGATTGTGAGGGGGCATTTAGCAAAAGCGTTCAGGGTACCGCTCTGATGTTCAAGGGTTTGATGGAGGGAGAAGCGACCTGTTGGATTGATCACCTCTAATGAGGAAAGGGGACCATCATCCCATGGTCCAAAGACTCCTAAAAGATAGCCATTTCCATTGGGGGGGGCTACAATAAGGACCCCTCCCCCATGTATTCAAGGGGTTGCGGTAGACTGGGAACGTTGAGACACCTGGGGGGTAAGCATACCCAGGGGTCTGAGGACCAACCTATGGACACAGTCGCTACAGACCAGGGAGTCAGTGGGTGGGTAAAGAGACAGACTGTCCCTCTAAAGGGAAGTCTAATATGGCCTCCCGGAAGTCCTGGGAGAGGTCAAAATCCCAAAGCCAGGCTGCTCAGTGTGTAACCACAGCTATAGCAATGCTGTGGCTGGCCATGTTTGAGGCATCGAATGCCACTGTAAAGGCATGGTGAGAGGCCAAGGCACCTTCCTTGACAAAGGCATTCAAATCCTCTAAGTGTTCTTGTGGGAGGAAGCTGCTGAAACTTTTCATGGCAACCCACATGTCTAGGGAATCTTTTAACCAAGGCCTGATGGCTAAGAACCCTCAGGTGAAAAGCTGAAAACTGAATAGGCTTTTTCTACCCAGGAGGTCAAGCCTTCTAGGACTCCTAGAGGACCCAGGATGAATCAGGGTGACTCGCGTCAGCATGTCCCAGCAATGTCAAGGACACAAGTACAAAGGGGGGAATCATAATGGCAACCAGAGAGGTTTCAAACCACTGGTTGAATAAGAGGTCCTGGTCTCCCTTCAGGGGTGTGACCCTGACCCAGGTAGGTGGTGACCTGGTGAAGGGGTTAAAGTGTGGTCGGGTCTTCTCTGTAAGACCCTGGCCCCTGTTTGTGGCTGTATTTGGGAGAAGGGACAACCCCAGTACTGGGGTGCCCTCACTGGGATCATGGTACCGAGTAGGGATTCCCCCTCCAGGGCCTCAATAGCAGGTAGTCAGTTTTGAGTGCAGTGCCAGGAAGAGCCCAGTGCTGCAGACCCTTCAGTAAGGGGCTGGACCTGAGGAATGCACTCTCAGATCTCTTGTGGTGCCAAGGCAAGGGTGTCAGCACTGTAGGGATTGAAGCCCGCAGTTTTGCAGTGGTGCGGGCCCAAGTAGTGAGCAGCTCCCCTTGATGCTGGGCAAAGTGGAGGACGGAAGGAAGATGGACTTACCAATTGCTTTGGCAGCCTGGCAGCATGTTCAGGAGCCGAAGGGCCTCTGCCACGTCAAAGGCCCCTGGTGTGGGCGGCACCATGATAGGCTCCAGGCACTCACCCCGGAGGGGTGGGCCAGACATGGCGCTGGCACTTTGGTGCTGGAATTGGCCCCGAGCATGCTTACCTGAGCTCTGCTGGGGAGCAGCGTCAAGAGGGCCGTGGTGCCGACTGGCAAGTGGAGCTGCTGCCAAAGCGTAGAGCTCAGATGCTCTGGCCCTTTCTTTGCCAAGTATGATCCGATCGCGGCTCTTTATTCACTGCTGGAGAGGAGCGGCAAGAGGGCTCCTGTGCCAATCCAGCACAGGGTACTGCATTAAAGGCCGATTGTGGCTTTTAATCATAGACGGAGAGCAGCAACGAAAAGGCTCTGGTGCCGACCAACCACACGGTGCTGAGTTAGAGGCCAACCGCAGCTTTTATTCATAGCCTGAGAGCGGCACCGAGAGGGCTTCAGTGCCAACTGAGCATATGGTGCCGAGTTAGGGCCCACTCATGTCTTTTATTCGTAGCCAGAGAGCAGCGCCGAGAGGGCTCCGGTGCCAACCGAGTACGGGGTGGCAGATTAGAGGCCAATCACGGATTTCATTCATAGCCAGCGAGCGGCGCCGAGAGGGCTCCAGTGCCCGTCTAGAAAGAGCAGCTGGTGAAACCTTGGGTGCAGCAGACGTACCTGGCGTCAGCTGCAGGGCCCTTTTCCTGGGCGCGTTATGCAGCCTTCGGTCCCCATCTTCCCAAGTCCTTTGTTTAAAAGACCTGCAAATAGAGCATAATCCAACCGGTGAAACTCACACAGGCCTTAAGAAACCTCCTGTGGGGGTTGTCTCTTGGGTTTGGGTTTCTGTTGGAAGGACGCAGTAGGAGCACTGGTGAAGTCTGCAAACAGATCTTCCAGTGAAAATACACGTGAAACAGAGCCAAGAGACAGACACCTGCGTAAAGCAAGAACAGGCTGTTCCATAACTGTCGCGGAGGGTGGAAAAAATGGAACTGGGGAGGAGCAGGGCTGGGGCCGCATATATGGCCAGGGGGTGGTGGCTGGCAGCCCTGTGTTGACAGGCTAAGGCTAAAAGAAGTTCCAGCCAATCATGAACTGTGGCACGTAGACACCTGATACTGAATGTATCCGAGCAACGCTCAAAGAACGTCTCTTTTTTGGAGGAAAAACAGATAAAAGTAACTTATCCCCTAAACTTCAATCAAGAAAGACACTCACTTACTTTTCTGAGAAAGATACACAAGCAATATCTGGGGGCAGAGATCATGTCTATCCCTGACTCTAGCGCCTAGTACGGTAGGCACTGATCATGATGGGGGGCTTAGGGTGCTGCTATCACGTAAATATTAAGTAACAATAAAGAGGGGAGAAATGCAAGTCAGGATTCAAATCTCAGGTATGCAAGTTTAATTCTGAAGTAACTCCCTTGAAATTAGTGGAGTTACTGTTGAATTATTGCAGTGTAAGCAAGTGCAAAATTTGATCATCTAAGCTGAGGTCTTGTCATGTTAGGAGGCACTCCACTTATGAAGAAACACAATGAAAAAGTTTAAAGAGTCCAGATTTTCAAAAGTGACTAGTGTTTGGGGGTACCTCAGCTTTTGGATAGTCAACTTCAAACACTTTAAAGGGGGAGAGGTTCCTTTCAGAAGGTGCAGAGCCTCTGCAGAACTCTTAACAGTGGTATCGCCATTTGAGCACCCAGAATCACTACTCGCATTTGAAAACCTGGATCAAATTCAGATCTCCTCCTACAAATTTACATCAAAGTCTAGATTGAAGCATGTTGTCTGGGCTTCTGTACTGTATTTTGTCCTTTGAAATAGAAGATCACATTCTTGTATATTATCCCATTAGTTTACATAGCTTCCATTTTATACATTCTATACTTCTACCCCTTCCACTTCTCAAAAAACAAACCCAGATCTCTGGCATCTTCACTTAATTATATTGAATTTACCTAGAAGGATGAGCATGATTTTGGACACACTACTTTGCTGTATGCTTGCAAACCAGTATTATACTTGTTTTTTCCATTTTGCATCTCTAGAGTTTTCTTTAGTTCTTTAGAGTCAAGGATCAGAGGAAAAATCACAGCCAGAAATTTTAATTCTGTTTAATTCCACAAAATGATTGGAATCTAAAATAGCTGTTACTACTCAAGAAAGGGGTCTTGGAGTCATTGTGGATGGGTCTCTGAAAATCTGCTCAACATGCCGCAACAGTCAGAAAAGCCAAAAGAAAGTTGGGAATCATTATGAAAGGAATAGATAGTTATTTACTTAGTCACGTAACACAAGAACCAAGGACCACTCAATGAAATTAATAGGCAGTAAGCTAAAAAGAGACAAAGTACTCCTTCACACAATGGACAGTCAACCTGTGTAACTTGTTGCTGGTGGATGTTGTTAATAGTCATAGCTATAACTGTGTTCAAAAAAAGAATTAAAATAAGTTCATGGACAATATGTCCACCAATGGTCATTAGCCTATATGGTCAGGGATGCAACCCCCATGTCTGAGTGCAGCCTCTGATTACCAGAAGGTGGGAGTGGACAACAGATAATGGGTCACTTGATGGCTGTGCTGTTTTGCTCTTTCCCTCTGAACCCCTGGAACAGGCACTGTCACAGGTTACTGGGATAGACAATTGGTCTGACCCAATATGGCCATTCTTACATACTTCTTTACTGACCTGAATTCAGCAATCTTTGTATTCTGCACCATCAGAAGCCTCGCTTTTGCCATGATGGTGTTTGACTTTTGCCAGAGTAAACAATAATTAAGACATTAATAAAACAGATAGTTCAATTTCTAGGAAGATTAGTCCTAGCCTGGTAGAAATTTCATTAATAGTGTTTGAATCTTTACAACTGCTTTGATTTGCTGTTACAGCGTGACCTGATCCTATGACTTACACTTCCCTGCATTTATTTCCTCCCATTCTGTAAGTTCCCCTTCTTCAAATCATCTGATAATGTGGGATTTTTCTCCCATGAAAACTCATGCAATAAATAAATCTGTTAGTGTTTAATTGCCACAGGACTCCTTATTTGTTTTACTGAACTAGTCTAACATGGCTGCCCCTTTGGAATTGGTAAAGGAAGTCTAGGACACAGAAAATGAGAAGTTTCTGGATATTCTCCAGTGATCAGGGCTCTTCTGGACTACCCACTCAATGAAAGAGGCCATTCTGCAACTGGCCCAGGTGGTGTGGCACACCCCAGCTTCCTGTGCCCCAACCCTGAAGTGTGTTAAATGCTGATACTTCATCCTGTCTAAGCGTATGGACTTACTGTTTACCACTATCACCCGCCACTTGTTTGTAGACCATGCACTGACTGAGCATGCCTATAGCAGCACTCCAGAACAGGCAGCAGAATAGTTGGACCTTCTGGAGTGCAAGGTTAATCTTCTTTGAGCCTCCAGTTCCATACTGCTAACTATCAAGCCATCTTGCAAAATACAGTTTTCTCTCCTGCTCTAAGTTGGTGGAGTTTCGGCCCTTTCTTCCAGTGAACAAACAACGGGCATTTCAAGCACTGCTTGACAAGGGGAAGCTTATTGTTACGGTGGCTGTTCAAGCTGTGATCAATACCACTGATACTGAATCCTGCATTTGACTGTTCAATGTCATAATCTCCAAGATTCCTGGCTCCAAACATCCAGCTTTCCTAAGGAGCTCCAGGCCATCCTGGGGGACCTCTCCTTTAACAACCACAATCTCTTCAGCGATAAGACAGACAAATCCCTTAACTCCCTTGAGGATTCCCATGCTATCCTACAATCACTTCTCATCTGCACCTTGGTTCCTACCCAACGGGAGCAAAGATCAGCTTTCCATCCTCACCCTCAAGCTGCCAACCCATAAGCTGGTTATTTCCAGTGCCCACAGACACAAGAGGCCTCTCGCCACACCTGCATACCCAGCACTCCTACTATTCCACCACTTCTACATCTGCTGGCTCGACCCACCACACCATCCATCCAAACAGCCATTTGACACCTCCCCTGTAACAGTGAGCCACTTCCCCTTCTCCCATGAGGCCCCAGATCATCTCTGGAGGCTATCTTGCCCTCTTTGCCTACAACTGGAGCAAAATCACCACCAATCAATGGATGTTGGACATCAGGGGTACTTGATACAGTTCCTCTCATTTCCCCCTCATCACCCACCGTGATCTCATCCACAGAGAAGTGTGAACTCTGCTCTAGATGACTGCCATCGACTGCATCTCCCTCCACTACCATAGGCATGGTTTCTTTTCCCTTTATTTCTTTGTGCTGAGGAAGAGGAGTGACTACTCCCTCATTCTGGACCTCAGAGCACTGAACAAATTTATACTCAAATTCTGTTTTCTGGTAACTCTTTAATTCTCCCTTCCCTCCCTTGCATGTCCAGTTTCATAGCTCTTGATAAGAAGGATGCCTGCTTTCCATGTCGATAACCATAGTGCGGTGCTCCCACTGTCAGTTTCTCGTCTTCCCCTTTGGTATTGCCACTGGTCTGTGCATGTTCACAAACATCTTTGCTGTCATTGCTGCACATCTGCATTGTCCTGTCCACTCAATCTTTCCCTGTCTCAACAGTTGGTTTCTCACTGAACTGTTGTGCAATCATTTTCCTTCCACTATTGAGACACTCCATGCTCTCTTTGCTAGCCCGGATATCTGCATCAATGAAGACCACTCAATTCTCATTCCCCCATGTATGCGCACATTCATCAGGGTGCATCTGGATTCTCTTGTGGGCTGCACTTTTCTCCTAGTAGACCATTTTGCTGCCATCATCTCCTTCATTATGCAGCTCCGATGCAGTCTGCATAGGTGACTGCTGCTGTCTTTCCCTCCTGGGGCACACCTCTTTCCTACCTGCAGATGCATTCCAGCACTTCATGTCATGGCTTGGTATTCTGATGCAGCTTGTGTGTAGAGAGAGCATGCTCCTCCATCATGCACAATGTCCTCACACACAGCAGATGACCAGCTATAAGATTAAAGCTTGCCGTGAAGCTGAATAGCAACACTTTACTACCTGAGCACAACACCTCTGATGCTGTAAAGACTCCATCTCCATTCCCATTCTTCTGGACTGTCTTTTCCACCATCAATTGCTGAGCATCTCCCACTCCCCCATTTGTGTCCACCTAGCAGTACTCAGTGTATTTCTCCCTTTTGTGGATGCCTGTTCTGTCTTCACTCATCTGTCCAGCTCCATTTTCGTTTGCAGCCTCCTCAACGCTTTTCCATTAGTACAGAAGCCTACTCTCTCCTGGAACCAGAATCTCATCCTCTCTGTCCTAAATGAGTCACCCTCTGAGCCTCTGATGATCTCTCGCCCACCTCTCCATGAAGCTGATCTTTTTGGTTGCTACCACCTCAGCAAAAGTTGTTAGTGAGCTGGCAGCCATGATTACTCACACTTTACTGTCTTCCACAAGGATAAGGTCTCCCTGTGACTGCACCCAAAATTTCTTCCTAAAATGACCTCACTGTTCCACCTGAACCAGTGTATACACCTTCAAGTTCTCTACTCAGAACTGGATGCCTCTCCCAGGGCGTGAACATTGCATATATCCATTGGGCACTGGCCTTTTATCTCCAGTGCACCTGTGCCTGTCATGCCTCACCCTGCCTCTTCCTCACCAGTCATCACCACAGAACACTGGTGGGGCTACACCCTTTCTCCACAACTCCCCTTTATATGGCCTCTCTTCCACTGTATTGCAAAATATTACTGTCACACAGTTCTCCACCCCTGGGGGTCACAGCATACTTCACACTGGCTCAGGCTGTCACATCAGCCTTCCTCATGAATGTCCCATGGCAAGACGTTTGGAGAGCAGCCATATGGTCTTCTATCCACACCTTTTCTGCTCACTATGCAATGGCCCCAGCAACGGTGTCAGATATAGTAATTGGCCATCCCACCCTACAGATTATGACTTCTTGCAAGTCCTCATACCCACCTACACACTGAGCACTCCTTGCTACTTTCCCAGATCTGGAATCCATAGAGGGAGCATCATTCAAAGAAGGGGAAGTTATTTACTGTAACTGGAGGTTTTTTGAGATCTGTGGTTCTTCTTTGGATTCCAATCCTGCCTCCATCCCCTCTGCTGTGGACTCTGTCAGTTGCAGGCAAGAGAGACCTGGAGCAGAATTAACCCACACAGCCCCTTAAAGCCTTGGGTGCACCACATCGCTGACACAAGTGGGTCAGTGGACACTCCTATGAGCAGTTCCGGCTCTGGATTATGGTTCACATGTGCACCCACCCACATCTGGAGTCCAAATAGGGACCACATATATCTCAAAGAACCTCCATTAACAGTAAGTAACCTCAACTTTCCTGCAGGATCTGCTTACCTCACTGTGTTGTTGTGTAATATAAATAATGTTTTGTTAAAGATTGTAAGGATGAAGACAAAAAAGTGCTACATTTTAATATTCTTTTTAAGAACCTTGTCTGCAATTCTGGTTTTACCCTTCTCATTTAGTATTGCAACCTCTTTTTCCAAGAGCACCTTCATTTTTCTGAAAATGTGATAGTGTATTCACTGAACCAGTACAACAGACTCCCATATCCTTGGATCTTATTGTATGATATTAAGAGTTTCGTTCTTATAAAGATACACTTTGTGAGTTCCTGCACATGCTGTGTGATATAACTAGTGTTCAGGTTGCAGTGTCTTTATTATTAAACTCCTGTTCTACTAGTTAGGAGTGTTAACCAAGCAATCAGATGGTCTTTGAGGTGGAAAGGCTGCCAAGAGAAACATGGACTCTGCTGAACAGCAATAGAAAGTGAGTGTAGGGACCAGGTTGATGATATCAACTGAGAAGAAGCATGGGAGGGAGGCCAAAGGATACTGTGACATAGAGGATCCTTTCAGCAGGGTACACTGGCAAGGGTCCAAGGGATCAAGTAGATCTGTCTTCCTCTAGTGGAAATTCAAGAAAGGCAGATGGCAGAAATACTACCTGCTCTTCTTGCCTATATCTACATTACAAGGCTTAGTTGAGACTTCCTTAGTCCAAACTAAGCAGTTCCTGGTTAGTTCAAACTAATTGGGAACTTTTTAGTTCGAACTAACTGCACGTCCGTCAAATTAGTTCAGTTAGTTCGAACTAATGGCTTAGTTCAAACTTTTTTAGTTTAAACTAAGCCATAGTCCATGTCTACATTGTGCTTAGTCCAGACTAACCAGGCGAAATTATTAGTTTGGACTAAGCTTTGCTTAGTTCGAACTAAGAAATTTCTTAGTTCAAACTAGGCAAAGCAGAGCGTAGACACGGACTAAATTAGTCTAGACTAAGCTTGCTTAGTCCGGACTCATTGGCTAGTGTGGACATAGTGTGTGTGAACCACTCCCTGGAATACAAGGAGTCAGACTGGCAGAAAAAGTTGTCATTTGTTCCTTTCTATGTCAGCTTCAGTGAACATAGTTCACACTGTTCCCCACTTTCAAGTCTATAAAACGCAGCTGAATTTGGTATCAGGATAAACATGATGAATATCTGGTCTCCACTGAGGGGCAGATACTAGTGCTGTCTTGCTGTTGGGCTTGCTCCGGTATATATTTAATATATTACTTACTCACCTACCACACAGGGTGGTTATGAAGATTAATTAGTTAATGTTTGTACAGCGCTTTGAAGATGTAATGCACTATTAGGCTTTAGTCTCTGCTTGATGCATGAGCACAACTCTCGTTAATGCTAATGGGGGTTACAAGCATTTCTCAGGCAGGGAATCTATAAATGCTAAGTATAATTATAATTATACATTATATTTCACAATATTACTTGATCAGCCTTTTGTAATTTAACTTCATTATTGTTTTTTAAATTTAACTTGCAGAAATTAAGCTTGTTCTCAATTTTGAATCTGGCTTCCACACACAAGCTTCAGAAGCTACATTAAGTAAGGAGTCCTTCCTAGTGTTGCTCTGTTTTTCTCTCCCATTTGTATCTTGTGTATCTTCTGACCAGTGGTGCATTTCCACATTCTGTAGTTGGCTGGCAGAGAGACCTTTCTGCTAAGAAATCAAACATGCAACACCTAGCACAAATAGTATTTGATTACTGCTAATTACAGTGCTGTCACATAGAAGGGGGAAAGAAAGCTGGCTGGCTTTGTCAAATAGCAATGAAATAACCTGCTGTCTGTCTACTGACTTAATGGCTTTAATTGCCAGCACATAATCAAGATCTGGTGAATTTGTTTGAACATATCAGCAGGCGCCACATATTTCAATTAAGATCAAGTTGTGTAAGTAGTCTTGCTTTAGCTGTAGGTGAAAGAGTTCTGACAAAGTCCATTTTGAAACTCATGAAAGGACACTTGTAGAGGGCCAGCAATAGAACTGTAACACAGACCCTCAAGTTGTAAGAACACCAGTACCCTCCATCGAATCCTTGTGAGATGCTCTATATTGTTTCCTTCCCAACCCTCTTAAGTTGGTCTTCTTATCAGGATAACCTTCACCATTTGAATCCACGTGCCATGGTCTTTTTACAGCAAGGAACACTTCTTGCAGTTCCTCCTAGACAAAGTCACTCATGCTCAAAACATCTCTGGATGTCACACCAAAGGCCCCCTTCCATATCTTGACCCATGGCGTTCTACCAGGACATTCTCTTTCAAGGAATCAGCTGCTTTCTCTGAAGCCAGTACATATTTACAATTTGGAAGATCCACCAAATTACGCTCTGTTACACAACCTCAGAGAGCAGGATTTGTTCTAAAGTGAAAGCCACTTTATCTAAATCAATGTCTCAGTCAAAGATCTTATTCCATCTTTGAACACATTTCCTTGAAGGATTCACACCCATTCAACCAGATTATTAGAAGCTTCATAGGCACGAAGGAGCATGTCCTCATGAAGAAATCTTCAGGGGCATGACCTGGACCTACCTTCACTCCTTCACTAGCTATGTATGTAGTGGCTTCCTCTGATCCTTCTTTTGGCTGCAGGATCCTGAAGACTTCCTCACTGTTATATTTATTTAATCATTTTTTTTTTAAAAAAAATCCATCCTTTCAGAACCCAAAGCTTTGCCTATTAGGTTAAATGGAGAAATAAGATACGTGAGGTACTATCTTTTATTGGGCCAACTTCTGTGATGGGAGGTTCAAGCTTTTTAGCTACACCAAGCTCTCATTCAGGTCTGGGGAATGAAATCAGTGCATCTAAACTAAATAAAATTTGGGTGGATTGTTAAGTGTTAGGATTAACACATGTTGTAGAAGTCTAAATGGAAACCAATAAACCTTCTCTTTTATTACTTCTTCCATACCTATAATTTTTACTGCTTGTTTCATTCCTGTAATGTATCCAGATTGGTGAATGGATACTCCTGGCAATAGGGGATCTCTGCCTTACCTTTAATTGAACTCATCAAATCACAGAATCATAAAATCATAGAATCATAGGGTTGGAAGGGACCTCATAAGGGCAGCTAGTCCAAACCCCTGCTAAAAGCAGGACCACTCCCACTAAATCATCTCAGCCAGGGTATTGTCTAATCAGACCTTAAATATGTCCAAAGATGGAGATTCCACCATCTCCGTAGACAACTTATTCCAATGCTTTACCACTCTTCTAGTGAGAAGTTTTTTCCTAATATCCAACCTCAACCTCCCCAGCTGCAGCTTGAAACCATTGCTCTTTGTTCTGTTCTCTGTTACTACTGAGAACAGCCTAGCTCCCTCCTCTCTGGAGCACCCCTTCAAGTAGTTGAAGGTTGCTATCAAATCCCCCTTCAGTCTTCTCTTCGACAAGTTAAATAAGCCAACTGTATATACTCAGGTATAAGCCGAGATTTTTGTGCCTGAAAATAACCTCTAAAAAGGGCACTCAGCTTATATGCGTGTCGGGGATCAGCGAGCATGCTCAGAGCAGATTGGGGGGGTGCCCCAGTTTCAGAGCAGCCATATTGTGTGCTCAGTCTGAGCAGGGCTTACAGGCTGGGGCTTGCTTTCCTTACTTTGCCTACCTACTGGATTGGCCAGGTAAGGGGGCCCTGAGGACGTGGGGGGGTCAGTCGAGGGGAGCCAATGGCAGGAGGAGGGGGTCAGGACAATGGGGAGAAGTGGCAGCAGTTCCCAGGGGTTGGGGACGGCACAGGGAGAAGTGGCAGTATGGTCAGGATGGCATGGTTAGGGAAGTAGCAGCAGGGTTGGGGATGGTGCAGGGAGAAGCGGCAGCATGGTCAGGGACAGCGCAGGGAGAAGAAACAGCATGGTCAGGGAAGCGGCATGGTTAGGGAAGCAGTGGCATGATCAAGGACGGTGCAGGGGGAAGCAGTGGCAGGATCGGGGGTGGCATGGTCAGGGAAGAGGCAGCATGATCGGGGATGGCATGGGGGAAGCGGCACAGTCAGGGAAGTGGCAGCATGGTCAGGGATGGCGCAGGGTGAAGTGGTGGCAGGATCGGGGCAGCGTAGCTGGAGATGGTGCAAGGGGAAGTGGCGGCAGAATCAGGGAAGGCACAGGGGCAGAGCGATGGCAGGGTTGGGGAAGCAAGGACATGGTCGGGGAAGCTGCAGGGGGAAGTGGTGTCATGGTTGGGTGGTTAGGGAGGATGTCAGGGAGTCCAGGAAATCCAGCAGTGCACGGTGGGGGGGTTAGAGGCCAGAGGCTGCAGAGGGACATCAGCTTATGCGTGGGTCATGCATTTTTGCTGGTTTTGGTGGCTTGAAAATGGGGAGTCAGCTTATACGTGGATTGGGTTATACCTAAGTATATATGGTAGTTCCTTCAGTTTCTTCTCGTAAGTCATGTGCCCCAGCCCCCCAATCATTTTCTTTGGCCTCTGCTGGACTGTTTTGCAATTTGTCCACATCCTTTTTGTAGTGGGGAGCCCAAAACTGGACACAGTATTCCAGATGCAGCCTCACCAGTGCTAAATAGAGGGGAAAAATCACATGCCTTGGTCTGCTGGCAACGCTGCTACTGATACAGCCCAATATGCCATTAGCTTTTTTGGCTACAAGAGCACACTTTTGACTCATATCCAGCTTCCCATCCACTATAACTCCAAGGTCCTACTAGGGAGAATCTCAACATTTTTTTTTCTGGTTGCTGTTGGTAGTGTTCAATTGTTAGTCTCTAAAAAATGATACCATACTCCATGTTTTTCTTTAAAACTGTTGTAAATGCAAAAGTAGATATTGATTTAATTGGCATTTTCATCTTCAGTACTGATTCTATCTTGTCTGACGCTTTTACTTCTGAAAATCCATGACTTTTTTATGTCCAAAACACATGAACTGTGGTAGTTTCATGATTTGTCTCATACACTTCTAGGAATCACAGTGGCCAACAGTGGTATGCAAGCCCATTTGGAATGGCAAGCAGCAACCTCTACAGGCTTCAGAAATTGCCATGTGTGCCACTGAAAACCATTTCAGGCAGCTTCTTTTGGGGGTGGCTGGGGTGTAGAGGGTTGCTGCCATGCCCATGCCCCAGGCATGCCACGTACAGAAGTCACGTGGAGTAGCTCCTCTCCACAGCATACCACCACCAAAAGGAGCCACTCTGGGCAGCTTCTTTCCCCGGGGTCCCTGGGGACCACTGTCCCCAAGCATACCACTCAGAGGAGATGCTTCAGGTGCCTTCTTTCCACAAGCAGCTATTTTCAGTGGTGTGCCTGTAAAGTGCCCCTCCCTCCCAACTCCAGCTGTGGTGGCCACCAAATTTTTATGCAGTTGCCACTTTTTTCAGTGGATGTGGCTGCTGGCACTGGCTGAGAGTCGGGGAGGAGAGGCCAATACAGGGGTTGGCAAAGGTTGCTGACCGTGCAACAATGGCAGTCTTTGGAATGTCTGTGAAGGAGGGTAAATTGTGTTTATTTTAATTTTAAATGTCTTGCTTCCTTCAAATTATTTCTCTGCATCAAGAATCAGTTTTTATTACGGGTAATCAGGGCAGGCTATTTTTTCTTAGTTTGTTTTAGATACATAGAGATCATCCTCAATATTTAAATCCAAAGTCAGTTGTATCTTTTAGAAGCCAGGTGTGGTTTGGATTTTAGGAACATAGGCCAATGTTCTAATTTTTATTCCTGGGACAAAGAACTATGTCCTCAGGATCTTGGGTAGGCAGAGGTGTATCTCCAAATGTTTTCTAGAAGTTCCAAAGTGGTAGTTGTGTTAGTCTGGTTCAGCAAAACAAACAAGGAGTCCTGTGTCACTTTTAAAGACTAATAAATTTATTTAGCACATGAGCTTTCGTGGGAGAGAGTCCTACTTTGTCAGATGCTTTGAAGATGGGGAACTTACAGAATGAGAGGAAAATAAATGCAGGGAATTGAGTCATAGGATCAGGTCAGACTGACAGCAAATCAAAGCACTTATTAAATTCAGACACTGAGAAACAGCATATAGAGGAAGGTGAGGTCAAATCATCTGCTGTAATGAGAAAAAAATCTGTAGCCCCTATTTAGCCCTGAAGCAATAGGGTCAAATTGACATATGAATTCCAGTTCTGCAGTTTCTCTTTGAAGCTTCCATTTGTTATCCACTTGTTTGAGCACAGGTATTAACAAATTATCAATGGAGTGAGCAGGGAGATTGAAGTGTTCCCCTATTGATTTTTTGAATGTTGTGATTTCTGATATCAGACTTGTGTCCATTTATTATTTTGAACAGAGACTGTCTTGTTTGTCCAATATATATAAGTGGGGGGCATTTCTGGCACATGATGGCATAAATCACATTGGTGGACGAGCAGATGAATGAGCCCTTCGTGGAAGAGCTAGCTTGATTAGGCCCTGTGATGGTCTCTTTCATGCAGATGTGTGGGCAAAGTTGGCAACGTGGCCTGTTGCAGGGATGTGTGCCTGCTTTAATGTTTCTGTTGTTTGGTCTGTAGTTGCTGGTATGTATCTGCTTAAGGTTGAGGGGCTATCTGTAAGCAAGTAGAGGTCTGTCTCTGAAGACTTGTGAGAGTGAGGGATCGTCTTGTAGAATAGGCTGTAAATCCTTGGTGATGTGCTGTAGAGGTCTTATTTGGGATTGTAGGTGATGACTAGAGGCGTTCTGTTGTTTTCTTTCTTGAACTTCTCCTGTAGTAGTTGATTTTTTAGTACCCATCTGGCTCTGTCAATCTGTTTCTTCACTTCCGCAGGTGGGTACTATAGTTTAAAAATGCTTGATAGGTATTCTGAAGGTGTCTGTTTCTGTCTAAAGGATCGGAGTAAATGGGGTTGCTTGTATCTTAGGGCTTGGTCGTAGACAATGGATCGTGTGGTGCGTCTTGGATGAAAGCTCCGGGGATGTAGGTAACTATGTTTGTTTTCTTGAACAACCTTATTTTGTTGCATCAGAAGCTACATGAATAGTAACTGTGTGGAAGTCTGAGTTTCTTAACATTCCTTTTCTAAAGAACAGATTAACATAGTAATCTTGAAATGCATTGGCTCTAAATAAATTTATGTCTGTGTGTAAGGGCATACATGCGTGTTTTTAGAAGTACAGTAGCAAGCGATAGGAAGAGACCTTAACCAAAAGGCCTGCAACAACGAATATTAAACTGTTGTGTGTTGGCAGCTGTGGATGTTAAATACTTCAGTATCCATTCTGTATTTTGATTTCCTTTAATTTGCATTTTACTTTTGCTGCTACAGCTCTTGTTTGATGTCCTTACCTAGAAAACTTAGTAATTTTCCTACATAGTTAATATTCAGATATGAGAAATCTATTAGAGTTTAAATGATGAATAGATGCTAATTTATACATATATACTTATACACAGAATGCCTAATTAATGATATTCCGTGTCAGTCACAGATATGCAAATGATTATCTTTTGCAACACTATCATAATTGTATTGCCCCTGTCTGGCTTAAATTTTGGGGGGAATGTTTTAACTGTGGCTTAGAAAAGGATGTAAAAGAAAACAAACAGCAGAGCAACCAACAATTATTTAATTATTCATAACTTTAAAATGTGTGGAGTTGAGATCATAATGGTAGTTTTAGAAATCAGCACTGGAGAGGCAGCAGGAAAAAGAGCCTAATGTTTTCTAGCCATATCAATCTATCATGTATATGCATACGTTCTGTTTGTTTGTATGCGTCTCATTGACAAAAACAAGACACATTACAGAGCAAAATACCCTCTCTCCACTAAAATTCCAGTGGAAGTGGTGAAAGGTCATCAGACGTGGACTCATGAGCAACTTGCATGGACTAGACTACAGTGACCACATGTTCCAGGTTGTCTGTCACGCTCACGTGCATCAGATGGGCCTGGACTGACAGGGTCGGTGAGCTCTGTCAGCTGAATGTCAGCTTGTCTGACTAGCTAAGGCTCTAGTAGTTGCCCGCTGTCTTCATGAGTGTGGTATTCATCACTGTGGAGCAAGTTAGCAAAAGCCTTTTGCACCACTTTAGTCCCATTATACTGTCCATCTATACAGAAGTCCATTTGGCCCAGAGCACACAGAAAGCTGTAATTTCTTATCCCTTTTTCATTGCTACAAAAGTGTAGTTGTACTACAATAAACTAGAACACACCCATTACTTTTCACCGTGTTTTGTTCATAAATATCTTTATATGGATATTTATGGATCCATAACTCCATAGATCAGTCATTTGTAAATGTTGACTTGGGATGACTCAGAGCACTACATTGAAATTCAACCATATTTTCAACTCTTTATGTGGGATTTGGGTACAGTAAATTAAAAGTGATCAATTGCTGTGTTTCTACTGTCTTGGAATGAAGACGGTGGTGCGAGTCCTCCAAAGTCACTCTAAAAACAGCAGATTCCATATGATTACCTGCCACGTGTAAAATAATTCTGGGGGGTAGCTTGGTGAATCTAGTTCAGCAAAACAAAAGTCATCTAAATGAGGTCTGCTTCAGACTTATCAAAAAAATATACTCACATCATTATTCACTGTTCTATAAAAGATTCTTACTGTTTTTTCCTTGGGTGTGTGAGGGTCCTCAGAAATAAGATAGTCACAGTATGCGCATGGTGTGGCTTAGAAGACTAGTGGTTCTCAACCAAGAGTATGTATACTCATGGGGATAAATAGAAGTCATCCAGAAGGTACATCGATTTGTTTAGGAGGTATTTGGTTAGTTTCATGACAGGCTGCATAAAAAGCAAAGTCAATAGAAAGTATAATATCATCCTTGTTTCTTCTGTTCCATATACTTTACACTGAAGTGTAAGCACAATACTTATATTTCAATTGATTTATTTTATAACTAGCTGTAACCTGTCAAATATGATGGGTGAAAATCAAAAGGGAATTTATGAAATATTTATTTTAATTGATTAATAGTCCTTTAATTACAATATTTTTTGCAAAAGTTCTATGGTGAGCTAAAACTTTTCCTTGGTAGTTTGTATCCTTCACATAAACTTTCAGATTTTCGTGGTCTCTTCCCTGAGTGAGCACTACATACAATTGTCTGAAGAGTCAGCGTGAAGTATTGGAAACAGCTGAAAGCATAGGTGAGGGCTTTATAATTTTGACGAGTTCCAAAGGGGCAGCTGTGTCACCGGAGTGAACCATCCCTGGGTTTCACTGGCTGTTACTGTCCAGTCTTTAAATCCTCAGTCATTTTGCCTTTATGAATTACAATGTGGTATGCAGCTACAATTTGTTATATATCTGTACCACGCCAAGACTCTTAGGCCATTGTGGTGTCAGAGGTGACTCGACGAATTGCTCCTTGGGAGCATTTGGTCAAGTCACCTGTGACATCACAATGGCCTGTTACATGGTACACTTCACATCACGCACGCACATAGCAAACTAGGAGAGTTGATTAAATGGTAAAAATAAGACAATAATATATTTTTCAATAATAGTGCGCTGTGATAATCCTGTATTTTTATCTCTGATTTTATAAGCAAGTAATTTTTAAGTGAGGTGAAAATTGGGGTACACAAGACAAATCAGCCTCCCGAAAGGGGTATAGTTGTCTGGAAAGGCTGAGAGCCACTGACTTAGACAGATTAGACAGAAGGAAGATATTAGAATACGATGTGGGATCTTCTCTCTCATCTTTCTCAAGGACTCTTTCCTAGCCTGTCATTCTGGACCAGGATTTTCCTCATTTTTCCCCCCAAGGAACTAAGACACGTGCTAGAAGCAGATCTGTCAACTCTTACTAGTTTGGAGGTAGGATTCCAGTCTCCCGAAGTGACTTCTGGCTTGAGTCTTTCACCTGGCAGTACACAGGCACCACTGTCACACTGAAAACAGACATCTCAGTGATTTCTGAAGAGTTTACAGAACGCCACATCATCAAATCATGCTTCAGAACTGATTGTCTCAGTTCTGCACTGTGATGTAAAAACCTGACTAGTGATGACCTGACTCAGAACAGACTGCCTTGCTATTCTGTACTGCTTTGCTATTTCTTTCCTAAACCAGTTACGACCATTGCAACATAGGCACTTAATGGCTCCATGACATCAAGTACTTCCTCGTCATGGAATTGTACTCTTCAGTTCTCTACAAAGGGGATAAGACATAATGGGGATATTTTGTAAGAGCAGAATCCAATCTGTAAATACTGAAAGGATGAAGCATTCTCTACAGCAGTACTCATAAATAAGAATTAATTTCACTCTCATTCTGCATTCTTCTCTTTCCCTCTGTGGAATGCTGGATCTTATTTATAAAAATGCTGATACTGAAATATTTGTTGCCTTTTTTTTTTTTTAAATGGCTTGGATTTATAATTGACTGAAACCCCTTGAGTGTATATTCAGGTGCCAAAGGCTTCTGTTTGCTTGTCATTTATTTGAATACCACATGTTATTTATATGTATGGTGTGGACAGTGCTTTGGCCACTTTCAGCTACTTTGTTCTTCATGTAGTCATGCCCACAGGCCCTGAAAAAATTACAAGTCTAGGAAAACTAAAGAGCACATATATTAGGCTTTCCAGAAGTTCCCTAAGTTGTAAACATTAATACCACAGAGCCAGTTTCTTGGAGGCTCACCTACACATGATGCATCATAATTATCATAACAGAAATGGAAAATGGAGAAATAACAAAACTCAGGGAGAAGCAGAAACTCCTGCCCAGAGATGGACAACTTTCTGGTTGTGCTCTTATAAGTTATTATAGTGAAGCCTGGACACACAAATGGGCCATTTCCAGTGGAAGACTGAGAAAATCCTCTTATGGTTTGATCTTTTCCATTTTGTCTTTTCCATGGGATTTGTAGAAAATAGCAGTCAATAGGGCTTTTTTCCATTTGCTTGTTTCATCTGCTCCAGCAAAACTACAGAAATGTGGCTTGGTAATTTTTGCCTCCTCTGCCAGTTATGCACAAAGCATGTAACTCCTACATTAATAATATATTTTTTATTATAGGTATTTATTTTTTAAAAATTTAGAATCTGATTGCCAGTTCTCATCAGATTACAGTGACTTGAAAGTGGGTCCAATCTGGGACCTAACCTTTTTGGTAATTGTCCTTTCAACACTAGACATGTACACATTAATTACACCACAGCTACTTTCAGGCACCGTTTTTGTTTATGTAGTTTTCAGGTTCCATTCCTGTTTTTTAAAAATTGCAAAAGGAAAAAAATAAAATAAAAATCCTCTTGGAGCAAAACTTGGGAGGAGAAGTTCATAAAGCTGCTGGAAAGCAGCACAGCCCCCTGTCTGAGCCAACAGCAGGGAGAGAAACATAACGTTTGTAGAGGGAATAGCTCCCTCCTCCTCCACTTTGCATGCGTCACCGTCAGCCACAAAAATAGCAACATCAGGAACAAAGCTCTGTTGGCTAGTAAAAAAGAAAGAGAAAGGTGATGCTGTTCCAGGCTACACTAATCAAATCCCTTTCCTGTGATAATCAGGGAACCAACTTAGTTGTAGCTGCAGAAGTACAAAGTTCTGGCATTTCCACTTCTGTTTCTCTTTCTTGCCTGCTTGCATTCGCTTTGTGGTCACTTTTAGCCATGTCAGCATGTTGAAAATTGCTGACGGTAAACACTGAAGGCATGCATGCATGCTACTGAAGAAACCACAAGGAAAACAGCCTTGGGTAAATGGTAGATTTGCTCATTGTGACATGTTCAAGGCTCCCAGGCAAAACAGGGAGGCTCTTGCAAAATGTAGGTCTTGGGATTTTTTTTTTTTTTTTTTTTAATGGGAGTGGATGTGGCCCACACCACCAAGTTTGCTTTTCTTTGTGGGTGATATGTGCAGTAGGACAGATCATTGCATATGATGTTATAAAGAAAAGAGATGCATTAAAAATTCCCACTTGAGCTACTGACATGGCTTATTACAGCAGCAGTGTATACAAGCTCCTATTATTTAGGTTATAGTCTTGGTTGTCCCTGGTAGGCCATCAGGTGGCCCCAAGACAAAAATAGAGCTCATAAAATTTTGTGTCATTGTAGTCCATGACTGCCTTCATCTTTAACATGGAGATGAATCCTGCAGCACTGTGAATTGCTCCCATCAATGTGGTGCATGGTAGAGTCTGTCAGTCATTTACTCCAGTTTGTGTAAATTATGTACTTTTTTTTCCCCCAAGCTCTTGTCAACTTGTCACTATGACCCTTAGTTTGACAAAGTTTGATTTCCTTGAGACAACCTCATGCTGTTTTTTGGTAAATTGAGTAGATGGTAGAGTGCCGATGAGTTCAGCCTCCCACACAAAGATAAGGAAGAGATGAGAGCCAGCTCTATTGCCTTCCTTCCTTATTGCTGACTGGGCTTTGTATTGCAATGTAGATCCATCTAGCAGGGAGCCCTGCCTACACTGACCCAGGAAATGTTTGCTTTTAAAACACCAGTGAACTACCTCAGGCTAATTGAGTTTCAAGGCAATTTAATTAGCCAGTGTGCAAAGAGCCAAGCTGAGTTTAAACTGACTTTGGAAACCATTTCCAGCCTTAAACTAGCTTCTGATCTTGCTTACACCAAACTTTTACTGCTGTAACTCAAGTGTCATTACTGATTTGTATCAGGCTAAATGAAAGCAGAATTAGACCCAGAGGCCCTATATCTCAGCAGCACTTCACAGGAGGTCCCTTCCAGCCCTATGATTTGATTTGATTCAAAACATGGCTCACAGAGGCATAGCTGGAGGGGCGGGAGATAAGGCAAAAGTGGTTTTAAGCCATGCATTTTGGATTTGGCTGTGGTCCTGCTGTGTATAGCAGGGCCAGCCCAAGGTTTCTTGGTGCCCTAGGCACCTGTGATTCCCTCCCCACTCCATGGCCTGGGCCATGTGGCCTGTCCCTAGGGAGTGTGGGGCACAGGGCAATCAGCCTGTTTGCCCTCCCTTGGCTGGGGGGTGGCCCAGAGCCAGGGGGCAGTGGGCCAGTCTGGGGGCTGTGCTGTGCTCTCCCACCCCACCTCTGGACCTGCCCTCTCTGTCCCCAGAGCAGAACAGCCGGCTCAGAGGAGAGGCAGAAGAGCAGAGCTCAGTCCCTGGGCTGGCCTGCTCTACCTCTGGGCCAGCTGTTCCCCATCCTTGGGGTGGGGTGAGCCGGCACAGAGCAGAGGTGGGCTCCATTTCCCCAAACCCCCTGACCCGCTGCTTTCAGCTCCACGCCAAATACAGCGGGGAGGGGGTAGGGTACAGTGTCACTGTGAGGGGCAGGACAGTGTGGGGCAGGGTGATGGCCCCCCTCACCCAAGGATGGCCCTGTTGGTTTCCCCTAATGTTTGGTACCCTAGGCAACTGTCTAGGTTGCCTCTATGGTAGGACCAGCCCTGCTGTATAGTAATTCCCTCTAGTTGCCTGTGGGCTATTTCAGCAGCCTAAAATAACTGAAGGACAGACTGATCCGCAGAAACCCATTCTGCCCTGATATGTCCCCTTGCATCCCAGCACATCCTTATAACAGGGGCTTCAAAACCAAGGTGACAGTAGGACCAGGTAGGGTCATCAGGCTTCTTTCCACACTCTCCCATTTCAAGAGTGGCTTAAAGCCCAACTGAGGCTGAGAATCTGAGCCGAGATCCCTGAGTTAGAACACATCGCAGATTCTATCTTCTTCCTCTGGATTTACACCAGTGTTACTCTGCTGTGGTCCCAGTTTAGCTTTGCAGTTGTGGTGGTATACCTGAGAGCAGAATCTGAGCCTGGGATTACTTAGGGATCTATACAGCAACGTGATTTCCAAACTCTTTGTAAACCTGTTTTATTCCCCTTCACACTGACAAGCTAAACTGCATTTAAACTGAGTTAGCCTGAATTGGTTTAAAATTGGTTTAAAACTGTACTTCACATTTTTTCAGTAAATAAGGTCTCCAGCCCTATGCAGATGGAATCAGAAATGTCCCGCCTGTTGAAGTTAAAGTGCCATGTGAAACAGCAGCCAGTAGCTTAGGTAAGAGATTGATGATAATAGACAAAAAGTCAAGGGATTTGTCTACCCCTTGTCTGCTGTATAGGCTATCTGCTTATGCCAGAGACTACATCTTCCTGCTTGTCTATGTAGTGCCTACCACACTGTAAGTGCAATGTAGATAAGTAAAGCAAAAAATTATTCATTTCCTGACATTAATGCTTATACTAAAACCTTGCTGTGAAGTATGCTGTTTTTCTTAAAGGATCCAGTTGTTCGTTATAAAGGGAACACCGACATAATTTTATAAATTCAACTGAAAAAATGTGCGTTTTGTACAATGAGGAGACTTCTGCTATATTTAGAATAAAACTTCATGCTCCCACTGTCAGGATGTGAGCTTAATTATAGCATACTGCAAACTTTGCTTTTGTAAAGGATATTTTTCTGTGCAGCTTACTTCAGGTAGAGAAGTTTTGCTGCTATTTTTGTTTTACTTTTGTAACAGCAGCAGGAATTGAAATGGATTTAGTGCAACCAGAGGGGAATTCCTTCAAGAACCCAAGATGGCAGCCATGCTGTTTACAACAGAGCGTACTTTCAGCTTTTTTACTAACTGAAATAAAAGTACTTTTGGGGAAAACATTACTTGCTATAGCTGTATTCTTTCTTTCTTTCTTTCTTTCTTTCTTTCACTTACTGTGCACCTCTCCATTATACTGGAATTAGTAGTTAAGCTTTTAATAGGGAGACTCCTTCACTGCTGTGTCAGTTTTACAGAAGCAAAATAAGACTGGTAAATTGGGAAGTTTGCATCAGTAAACAATGCAAAACAGATCAGATCCTTTCTCTTAAAGAGATAACTAACTCTTTATAATACTTACCAAGCTATAAGTAGACTTGTGTCCTTATCATAAAATCACTATATGGTTTGGCGAAACAGGCACAGTGCTCCGGATAATAGCCGAGCTGTTGCAGGTTAGGACTGAAGGGCAGTGGCAGAATGCTTGTGATCTATACAGTTCTGCACTTTAAACAACAAGGAATGTAAAGGTTTCAGTGTAGAACATTGAGAATTTAGGCATGGACAAAGGTAGGCTTTGCATGATTCCTTAATCTTCTCCCTCCTGGGAATGAATTACACTAATCACATAAAAGTATTTTCCTCCAGATCCTCACCTCGGTCAGGGCAGCAATTGTGTATCTGTCTCCTCATACTTGATACACAGTGTGGTAGATGAACTCAGATACAGTCAAAAGCTCCATTTATTTTTGAGTAACTTGACAGTCCTGAACTGACTCTGGGTGGAAGAGGCATTTCCATTTATAGTGAACCTCTGTTTAGGCAACCCAGTCCTGCAGATTCTGATGTCCCCCTTAGGTAAGCATCTTCATTTCCCACTGGTTTCCAGTCAGTGGGTGTTAAGGGTACCCAGCATCCTGCAGGAAGTGCTAAGATGGGATGCAGAGCTCACAGTAAAGTTTTTCTCTGAAAAAATGATTTCACTTTAAACAGGTTCCACTGCAGAGAGCAACTGTGCCCCATATCAATCATGCACATTTGATTTCTGCAGCTACCTGGCTTTTGAACACCTACACCAGGGGTCGGCAACCTAGAAGACAAGAAAAGCCATTCCGCCCTATCCCAGTAAACAAATATTTTGAGAGCCGCAACAGGTGAAGCTCTCAGGGTGGGTCCCCCTGCCCCCGCACCAGTTGCAGACTGAGGCTATTTGCGCGCCCCAGGGCCAAGACACATTTCCCTCCCTCTGCCACGTGCAGTCCTGCCCTTCACCCGGATCTACAGACTCACATCAGCTGAGTCCGACTCGCAACAGCTATCTGAAGCTTGCCTTTCCCCTACAGAAGTTGATCCACTAAAATATACAACCTCACCCACCTTTTCTGTCTAACAGCGTGGGTCCAATACAGATATAAAATCACAAACCATGATGCCCAATGACACTTCATGTAGCAGCAGGGATCTCAGGGTACTTCACAAACATTAACTGGTTAGGGTACTGACCTATGACACACAACAGACCATGAAGGCTTATCACTTCATTTAACAGTTGGGGAAACTTAGGCACAGAGCAAGTAAGTGATTTGCTGAAGATGATACAGCAAATGAGTGGCAGTTAGGAACAGAAGACAGGAGATCTGACTCACTCTTCTAACCAACAGCCCATGCTGTCCTTCAGTATTTTTATAGCCAGAGTCGGGCAGGAAAACTGGGTTCTTTTCCCAGTTCTGCGGCTGATTCATTGTGTGACCTTGGACAAGTCACTTGAGCTCCTGGAACCTCAGCTGACATAAATCAGCATAGCGCTACACAGTACAATGGAATTGCATTGATTTACATACACCAGCTGAGGAGCTGGCCTTCTGTGCCTCAGTTGCCCATCTGCAGATGGGAAATCAGAGAACCACTTTATGAGGAAGGAGGGGTTCTAAAGCCTGATTAATTAATGCTTACAAGGCTGTTTGAGATTAGTGGATGAAAACACATTACAATAGTGCTACATATTAAGTATGAATAAAGAAGAGATGAACAGAGGCAGAGCAAATGGATTCAAGCTTCACAGCTCTTTAGATGACTCCAGGAGAAGCTTTCATGTAGCCACTTGTTTTCTTCCTTAACTAAACTTTTCACTGGACCATCTCATAGAAAAAACTTCAATTAGCAAACAGGGTGCCACTCTACAAGGATCCCTAGCTCCTTACATCCTCAATGAATTCACAGTCATATAGGCAAATGGAAGGATCAAAACAAGTTTGTACTAAGGGAGCCTTGGTGGAGATCACCTTCAAAACTCTGCATGTGAACCAGAAATTAGAGATAGGTAGTATGGACTGGAAATTTGGAGTCTTGGTTTTGATTCACTGACCTTTTGTGTGATCCAGGCTAAGTCATTTCTCCCTGTGCCTCTGTTTCCCATCATGCCTCCCATCTGTCTTGTCTTCTTTGAGAGTAAGAGCCACCAGTTACCATGTGTTTGTTCAGTGCCTACTACCATATATCCCAACGTAAGAAACACAGTGTGTTATCTGTACCCAGCAGTGTGCAAATGCAGTCTCCACTGGTATGGAAGATGGCAGGTAACAGAAATTCATTGCACAGCATGCGAGGGGCAAATGGACATTGAGGAGAACCAGTGCTCTGGGGGCATGTGTCTTGGAATCTTTAATCTCCATGGCAGGGGGAACAAACAAGATGCAGGTTTTTAAGATCCCATACACACAGAGTCTGATGGTGTCTGGCTCAGAAGGGGTGAATCAACACTGCCAGACAGGGGGCAGGGGTAGGAGGCAGGCCAGATGTTCATGTGATCAGCATCCACAACCAAGGCCAGATTTGGGAAATGGCTTCATTTTAGGCACCCCAGTACATGGGTGGATTTTCCAAAGAGCTGGGCATGTTGGGTGGCAACATTTGTTCAAAAGCTGACTGTCAGCATCACAACAGAGGCTGCTGGGTGCTGAGCATGTGAAAATCTAGCCCTTATTTAGGTGCCCAAATGGGAGCTGAGACCGAGATCCTCAAAGGGGTTTAGGCTCCCACTAAACTCCCACTAAACTCCCACTAAATCACCTAAATGTTTTTAAGGCTTTGGGCCTGAGCTCTTTGCATAATCCAGTCCTGGGTCATTCAGATGTGCTGGGCTCAACCACACCAGCAACAGGGACAGCAGGAGAGTTCCTGAAAGTTACCAATGTGGCAGCAGCCAGAGTGGATTGCAGAAGGTCCAACTGAGATAGGGAAACTGGGGCAGCTGCTGTGTGTAGCAGTTGCCTTCACCCTTGGGGGATGCCACAGGATTTTTATTGACCATCCTTGTCCACAGTGAACAATCTCTTTAGTGAACCCTCCCATGAAGCTCCCTCCAGCCACCAGTCTTGGCATCGGGAATCTCTCCCCTCCCTGCAGCTGGTAGCTGTGGGGAATAAACAGTCAACTACAAGTGATGGGTTCACTTCCACCCCACCCATGTGTCGCCAAATAGAAAACACCCCCTCCAGACACACACACTCACAGGAAACACAATAGAAGGAGCAGGGCTGGCATATACTCTCTCCAAAACATGAAGGTGCCAACCACCACCAGAGCATGGAGGTATTCTATTACTGGGGGACACTTAGCAAATTCCATTCTCATCATCTCCCTGCTTAGACCCTAAGAATAACGTGTCTTCAGGGTGTGGATGATTCAGGGCTTGGAGCTTTTCCCCACTTGGTCTCTAGGTGCAGTGCATTCCCTGGGACACAAGCACTAATAACTGATGCCTCACGTTGGCAGCAAGAGGCTCTGTGGGGACTGAGCCACCTTCCAGTGGTCATGTCTCTCACACAGTTGGCCTGGCACATCCACACAGCTATGTGGGAGCCCAGTCCTGGAAGGGCTGTGGATCAGGACTGAGGAGCACTGGGGGAGTTTACCCAGCATCTTTGCCTTTCAAATATATAATATAATATAATATAATATAATATAATATAATTAATTATAATTAATAGATTGATTGATTGATTGATTGATTGATTGATTGATTGCAACATCCTGATGAATTATTGCCTGTTTATCAAAATGGAACATTTCGATTGACCCCAAATGATTTTTGTTCCAAAGCTTCATTCATTTGGTTTTGTTTTAGTTCAGTGGGAAAACAAATGCAGAAATTGCCAGCTTCCCTGTGACACATACTTTCTAGTACCTGCCCCCATTACTGTGCCTGCAGCAGCCAGCACTGAAAGCTCCTTTCTTCCTTTCTGCTCCCACCCTTTGCTGTGGTCCCCAAAATACCCTGCATTCCCTGTGCATCGTCAGCTTAGCACCAGCTGGAGGAGTGAATGTAGAGGAGGCGGAGGGAGGGTTCTATCAGCCATTTGAGCCCCAAGAAAACAAAATCACTGCACCATGGCCCCGCCAAAAGCAGCAGCTCCACACAGCCACTCTTCCACCCCCTGGGGAGTGGCAGCTGGCCAGGGGTAGGTGGGGCAGCCGGGGATGCTGCTCTGTGTAAGCAAGTGGCAGAGCAGAGAGGGAGGGCAGCACGGCCTCCATTCCTGTCTGTCCTACCTACCCCTGGCCAGCTGCCACTCCCCAGGGGGTGGAGAGCGGCCACCCCTTGCCCCCAAGCCAGGGGCTGCGGCGTGGCAGCCTAATTCAGGCCTGATGCTGGGGCTGGCTGGGCACCCCCTGTAGACTGGTATCTCCGGAGCCACCAGGCAGCTCTTAAAGAGCCGCATGAGGCTCTGGAGCCACAGATTGCTGACCTCCAACCTAAACCCTTGGAACTTTTGTGTAGTTAGTTTGTTGGTAAGGCTTCAGAACCCCAGAAAACTGAAGAAACAAAGAAAAGAATGTTGTAACAACTAAATGAATTTCACACAAATTCAGTGCTTGCTCGTTTGAGCAAACCACAATGGAGAAAAAACCAAAGAAAGTGAGGAGGAATGAGGAGCAGCACTTGACCTGCGTGGTGATTAAGATTTCAGAGAGGCCTTTTTTATTGTCTTTGAAGCTGAAGAACAGAATAGCATTTTCTCATGGTGATACGATGAGATGATTTCAGATGTAACCCGAGATTGCTCTGAATGTAATTTCCGCAAATAGTCAGAATGAATGTTATGTATTAAAGAATAGACTCATTAATTAAACTAAAATTAATTTAAAACACCAGCTAATTAATTTTTTTTAAGCGAAGGATTATATTTGTCCCTTTTATAGCCAGACACAGCTGGGAGGGTGGGATTAAGAAGTCCCCCAACACCAGTATAACCTGCATCTGAGCCACCTATGGGGGTGGTGAAGATTGCTTGTATTACAGCAGTGTTTTAAGACCCCAGCTGAGATCATGGCCCCGTTGTGCTACATGTGGTACAAACACACAGGAAAAAGATTGTAGCCAAAGAACTGCCATCTAATTAAACACAGGAAACAGAGGTGAAGTGACTTGACTGTGGTCACACAGCAGATCCATAGGCAAGCTGAGGAAAAATCCTGATATCTAGATCCAAGGCTTTATCAATGAGACCCTCTGCTAGTGTGGAAGCTACTATTTACCTGCTACCTTGCCTGGCAGCAAGTCACTGGAAATTGGGCAAGGAAGGTTAAGCAGCAAGTCCCTTTCTTTGCCCTTGTACTACCTGGGCTCAGTGGTGTGCTTCACCATTGAAATGGGTCTCAAACAGTACTAGCACAGCCAGGGAGGTCCAGGAGCATTGTTCCTCTCTGTGGCTGGCAGATTCGGCACTCTCTGAGGTGTAACATCTCTACAGCATTTTACAGTGGGCTATGCCATAAAGAAACAATGTAGCTAAAGTAACCAATGTCTGCATTGCTCCATTTTTTGAATGGACACATCAACCCAGTGAAGGGGGCGAAATAAAATTCTCCCCATGATTTAATTTGTCAGTATGATGCATTACAAATAGGTACAACGGACCTACAAGAAGAAACATCATTTTCACTTTTCAAATAGCAGTGTGGATTTTAAACTCTTTATTCCCCCACCCCTTGGTACTATTTTTTAAAGAAAGCCAGATGGTTTCAGATGTAATGATAGATTATCTGGTTCATCAGTGTGACACCGGGTGGAAATTCCCCTCTCTGCGAAGCTCTCATAATACAACAACTTAAATTCACATGTCATTTACACGGATACCATGGGGTAGAAAAATTGCTCCCATTAGCATGGTGCAAGGATGCTGTTGAGGCTGCTCACCTTATCGGTAGAGGAGCCACTAAGTGGCATTTGCAAAGTCCCTACAGAATAAGGTTTTAGCTGCAAATCATCATCATCATAATTAATAATCATTTTATTTTAGAGAGCACCCATGCCCAAAGGCAACTGAGGACCTTCACAGAAAATAACTAAAAGCAGTAGTACAATAATAATAAAAGATCACCATGCCTGTGGAGTTAAAAAAAAATCTTTTAGGATCATGAGGTGGCACTTTGTCAATCTACTGTCCTAGACATTGCTTACATCACATTAACATGAGAAAGACCGGCTTAGCTTGGAAGATTGTCTCTCTCACCAGCAGAGACAATAAACATGATTACCTCACCTCTTTGTCTCTCTAATATCCTGGGACAACGTGGCTGCAACAACACTGTGGTACATCATATTCACATGGCAGCGTTTCCAGCGAAGGGAGGCTGCTGTCTTATTTAAAGGGTGTGTAGGCAAGGCTCATCATTTTTTAAACAAGTTGAAAAGCCTTGATTCCAGAAACTTTTTTGAGCAGCGCTGCTATCCACGAGTCAAGCAAACAGTTGCCCCCTCAGTTATACTGGGATCTCGACGGATGTTGGCTCAAGCAGCATTTTTCACAGGGAAAGAAAGGATTTACTAAACTGAATTTATTAGTTGTGGGCTAAATCTTGAGGCCCTGACTCAGTGTTTACTCAATGCCTTCTTTGCACCACTGAAGCACTTCAGTGTAGGCAGTCACTACACTGTTAGGAGGGGTTCTCTCATTGCTGTAGATAATCTACTTCCTTGAGAGGCGGTAGGTGGGTAGGTCAATAGAAGAATTTTCTTTGACCTAGCACTGTCTGCACCAAGGGTTAGGTGAGCTTAACTCCATCACTGAATGTGGATTTTTCCATTGAGCAATGTAGCTGGATTGATTTAGCTTTTAGTGTAGGTGTAAAGAAGATGAAGTAAAAAACAGAGTGAAGAACTCAGGATTTGGACCTTTATCATTTGTGTTTATTTTTTTCAAAGGAGAACCATGTCAATGAAAAAGAGCATCAAATGGGAAAATATGACTTTTGCTTAAATCAGCTTTTATCTGTTATTTATCTATTTCTCAAAATATAATTGAACATGTTACAAAAATATTTCCCCAACTGAGATTTAAGCCTTAATCTATAGGTATCCCTTACTGGAATTATGGGTAATAGATTATTATGAATCAGAACTAATAATCTTGTAAGTGTCTTGTCTGGGTAGGTTGTGACAGTGTCTTCAGAAATCTTGTGGCAAGGAAGGGTTTTGCTTGCTGAAGAGAAGGCACTCCAATCACATGGATGATTTAAAACATCCTAATAAAACAGATGTTGATACTAATACCTTGCCCAGGACATTAAGTAGGTGGCAAAGCAGAGAAATCTGTTGCTAAGCATTGTTCCACTTTCATGAAGGTCCCTGCTCTGTAAATTGGGCCAGTTGATGCTCAGAAATGTTTGCTTATTGAGACAAACTGGGCACAAAAATTGACAAGCAGAAAATTGTTACATACCATCGGTTCCCCTCAACCCCTCTCTGCTGCCTAAAGAATCCTGAAGCATCTCGTGTAAAAAGTGTTACTAGACCCAAGAACTGTATTCCACTCCGTTGAAGGCAATTTATGTCTTATTCTCAAGCTCCACTCCAGTACCATTTCAGGAGGGGACATTTTAATTTTATTCAGTGTCTCTTCAATTTATCCGTGCTCCATTTCAAGGCTAATGTGAGAGCCACAGAGCACTGCCTGCCAGGAACTTCAATGGTGCATGGGGAATAGGACATCTCAAAGAGTGCTGTCTTCCACTTCTTCAGAAAAGCAAAGATGAGTTAAGTGGAAAGTACTGGGGTGAAAATACAATGCTCTATCTGCCATGAGGGGGAGTGCTGGAAACCTCTTGCAATTATTTTTCTTGAGAATATATTTCCAGCAGGGGTCTGAAACATAAAGCTCTAAGATGAGAATTTCTGTGTCTTTCTTTTCTTGCCCAGGCCCCAGTACAATGACAGCTACATTTTTGTTTTCAAACAAAACCTAAGATCGACCTTAAGAACAGAAGGGTACATAGGGCAAAAGCAGCCTATTATTATAATACGTTTATCAGACCGGAAGTTTGGTTGTCTAAATTGGATCAGGTAAATATTTAGCAGGCGTGGGTCGTCCGGACGGTGCTCATCAAAGAGTATGTATGACAGGCTCAACCACTAGTTGTTGGCAAAAGGCCCGGCAAATGCAAGCAACAGTGCAGGGCATTCACTGCTGTAAGCTGGGATCAGTGCCTCTTTTTGGCAGAGTCACAGTTACAGCAGAGGTAGGAGGAGGGAGGTTGGGTTTTTTTAAATTTAGATTTTTGGGGGGGCAGCCTTCTTCCTCATTTTACCATTAAGGATCAGTTGTAAAAATGGGCTCTTGCTATTAAAGTTCAGACCCATCTTCAGAATTTCTCCAGGTCTGGATGCATTTGGATCTGGTGTTCCAGATTATGTCCATAACTAATAAAAATGTTCTCATCTTCTCTTTTAAGGCCAGTTTCAGTGAAGGTCCTTGACTGTGTTTGCACTCCTCCACTTCCTCTCCTCCTTTATAATCTGAACACCCCCCAGCAGCTGCTGCTGGAATTAGTGTGCATGTTTTCTCAGAAGAACACCAAAAAACACAGAAGTTAATAACAGAGCAAATCTTATCAAGTGGGCAGACATGTATAAATCAAACTATAAACCCCCATAGTAATATGAAAGTTTAAGTGCCAGGAGAGGGACAACATGTCCACTTGTCCTTATCTTTTTTTGCCCCAGAGATCAGACCAGAGACAAAAATAGCCTACAACTGAACAAATGCCAGTGGAAAACTAACAAAGATGTGAAATATATAATGAACTTTCTTACCTATTCTTGCCCTATTCTGTCTTGAAACAGATTGAGATAGAGAGGGGGAGAGAGAGTGGAGAATTTCAAGGACAGCAGGATAATTTATTATATTTCATCTATGGAAACAGTGCCCAGACTGCCTGGCTAAAGAAAACAAAAGCTAGAACACTTTGGACTATAGTCTGGTTTATGATGGATGTGCTGGCTTCTGTTGATTTCAGTAGGGTGGTTTGCCAGTATCCAAAACTAGAATATGGCCTCTTCCAAACAGCAATATACACTGTCTGTGAGTTGCTAGGCACCTGCAGGACTTAAAATCTTAAGTCTGCGTTCTAGCTTAGAATTTGAGTACAGTATAGATCTCTAAGAAATTGTGGTTGTACTGTGAAATTCCAAAGCAGGCCACAAGACAGAGCAAAAGTATCACTCAAATACGCTACACAGAACTGATTCTGGTCAGATAAACTTAGGGCTTTCAGCAGGAAGGAAGTGCCTTTATGTCATCTTTCTTTCCCTGCCCCTCTGGTGTGATGTAAGAATACTTCTAAATGAATTTCAGATTGTTTGTGCTTCTTGAAATTAAAGATCTCACAGTACCATGGCAATGTTTCCTGAATGGCGAACCGTGACCACAGTGCACTAGTGAAGGGCTATCTGAGGAAGCACAGACTGACCTGTTCGTCAAAATACCAGCTTCCATTTTAAAAAAAAATTGCATATAGCTGCTACACCTGCTAACTAAAATCTTTAAAATTGAGCAATAATGACACATGCAGAAATCTCTGCCTGAGTTCAAAGAGAGCCTGGAACAACACTTCTGACGTTATGAACAGCCCTGGTCATCTCAACAGATGCTAACTCAAATCTCAGTTATGATACCTTCATGTCAGTATTGATCACCATTCCTATTTAACCATGTAAGAAAGGAAAGGAGACACAAAAAGGATGGAAAATCTGCTGTTGGTGAGGGGACAGTTTCATTTTCCTGAAGGGAGGCTTAGAAGTAACTTTTGCAGTAAAACCAAGTTCTAATCAGGGGTTAAAGTGTAATTTGGGGGGCCCTGGAACCCTCCTGAATCTCTGGGCCCCCTTCACCTACCCCAACTACTGCCCCCCAAACACCTGCCTACCTCAGCTACTGCCCCACAAATTCCTGCCTCCCCCGGTGGTCATTTGCAACCACTTCTCAGTCCCATGTGCATTGGTTATTGCTGTTACACATCCCAAGCTACACACCCCACACACACACACACACACACACAGCGACACAAAGACCCCCAGCTACACACACAACCAGCTAAACACACATGCACCCTGCCCCACATAACCACCAGCAGCATTCCCTGTCCCCTAGCAGCTCCGCCCCCCCCATCCCAGCATCCAGTGCCCCCCTCCCCGCAAAACCCTTCCCCAAGCCCCACCATGGGGCTCCCCCAGGCCCAGCCAAGCCCTTACTTTGGCTGTTTCTCATTGTCTCTGCTCCCAGCAGCAGCCCTGCTGCTGCCCTGTGGGGGGGGGGGTCAGGATTTACAAACTGCCATGCCACAGCTCCCTGCTGGCTGTGCTTAAGGTGGAACAGGGCTTAAGGGGGAACCCACTGGAAGGCTGCATTCCAGCTGCTATTTCTATTTTTAGGGGGCTCCGGAATGCTGCATTTCACTGTGTCCCTCTATTTTTAGGGGGCCCTGGAATGCTGCCCCCTAAAAATAGGGGGCTCCCAAATGGCATTATGGTGCATTCCACCTCACTTTAACCCCTGGTTCTAATGTTAAAAACTATGTAAATTCTTGCTGATCACATAATGGTTCTCTGAGGAGTTGCATGTCAGTAACTATTTGAAAAGCGTGTAGTTGCCTAACACTGTGTCTGTACACGGGGTTGGCAACCCAAAAGATGAGAAGAGCCATTTTTTAAAATTCCTTCAATAAGCAAGTGTTCTGAGAGCCAAAATGGGCGTAACTTGCTGGTAGAAGGTGGGGGGAACTGGCCAAGGGTTCGTGCTCCAAGGTCCCTAGTGGGGGCGAGGAGAGCCCAGAACCAGGAGAGGACCCCCTACAGAGTCCCCCACTGGTGATAGGGGAGCCTGGAGCTTGCCATGGGTCACCTGTAGGGGCCCCCATTGGAGCGGGGTAGGGGGCCTGGAGCCAGGAGCCCAGAGCTGCAAGGAGGAAACCAAAGAGCCTCATGCAGCTCCAGAGCCACAGGTTATAGACCCCTGGTCTTTACTGACAGCAGCAAAATTGCCACCATCAGTGTGCTCTTCTGGGTGCGACTGAACAGTCTTGACCCTGGAATTTGCAGTAATGACACCAGCCCCAGAAGTGGCATAGTGCCAAGGTGACCGGATGGTATTGCCATTTGCCTTGGTGCAGTGTGTAGGGGGAGGTAAGTGGGCACAAGTAAGGTGACAGGACATATGCAACATATTTTACGTACTTGGCGTATCTCCTGTCAATAGCCGCTGAAAAGTGCAGCAAGTGTAGACTAGGACTAAGTCACTTGGAAATGGGGATGTAGGCTCCTAAGTCACTTAAACCCATTTGCGAATTCTGCCCTGCAACAGTAGAATACAAAGTTCTTTGTCTGGGTATCTTAAGCATGATTGGCATCAACTTTGGTTTTATTCTGTAAGCCTCCTGGAGTACCCAGCAGAAAATAGGTGTCATTAGCAGCTTTGGGCATGCATTTTTCTATGTATGTGTATATGATCAAGTTTCGCTGAAATAAATACAGCTAATAATGATGCAATTTTCGTACAGTAACATATGGCACATTGGACAGGTTTTTCTCTCATTCACTTTTTTTTCCTATCAGTGTAATGTTATTGATTTCAGTGGAATCGCAACTGATTGAGACTGGAGTGAGTAGGAGGAGACTTTCAAAAGTGGTTAGTGATTTTGAGTGCCCATTTTGGGATATCCTTGAAAGACCTAATCTCAGAGGGTCAGCGCTTTCTAAAAAGTAGTCCCTTTAGAATGCTACAAGTTGAGCACCCAAAATCATTAATCACGTCGAAATAGAGGGTTATTTATATCTTTAGCACCCTGTATCTACAATTAGTCTAGGAGTGAGCATTATCAGATTGCTGCAAAAAGCAAATAGCTCAAACAAGTTTGTCTTTTGTAATGGAACTAGAAGCATCTGCTTAACCAATGTGGGCTTGCTTCTTGAAACCCAAGGAGACTGTGCTGGACTCCATTTTATTCTCTTCCCCTACCACCTTGTCCTCTTCCCTGCTCTTCCTCCTACAGCTTCAGTTGAGGCGGGGCTGTCTAATTGCCTCCTTCTAGGGTACTTCCCTTTGCGCCATAGAACTGAGGAACATACATCTGATCTGCATATAGTTGTTTGGATATCTAGTCTGATGAAGTCTCTCTCTGAAGTTTCTCTTGAGGAAATGATGCAGGAAATGGCATTTTCTCAATTTCCTTTACCCCTGCATCACCCCTGTGTATCATCTGATGCATTGACATTATACTGTGAGAAACACTTAGGGGATTTTTTTCCTTCCTTTTTTCTCCTAGCAAATGTAGATTCTGTGAATCCTGCTGTCTCCCTAGACAACGTAAATCATAAGAATGTTCAGGATTTTTAATCTAAACAGATTGTACAGACATAAATTTAATTCTTTACCCTCAAACTAAATAGATTAATGCTCGAAATGTTCTCCATTGTATCATTCTGGGTGTTGGAAAAGGCCACTTTAGTCTCAGGAGTGAATCACCCAAACTACAAGAATGTAACCGTATGATGGCAAATGTTAGAGAGGACAGGAAAGAGGAACACTACGTTGTGCTGCTTTAAATCTTAATATGATTTTTGCATATCTCCTTCAGCCAGCTCACAAGGATGAGAAACACAAAGCTCGTCTCAGGTAGATGACATTCGTAAATAACTGAAATACCTTGTTTTGGGGGATTTTTAAAATAAATTATATTTTTCAAATGTCTGTTTTTAAGACTTAATGAATTATTACACCTACCCTAGTTAAATTCTCCCTGGAATTTTGATAGGCTGTGGTATTCTTCACTTCCTATCTTAAACTGTCATGTGATCTTGCTGCTAAATAGCTGCAGTGTTACCAACAGAGGTGAACACATTCTAATTGCAGACTAAATGATTTCTATATGTATGGTTTGCAGAAAGCTTTAGGATCCTGCAGCTTTAATGGCACTACGTAAAAGTAAGGTATTGTGCCAATTAATGTATGAATTTTCTCATGAAGGTTTTATTTAGCAGATAATCAACAGGCAGGGAAGTGAGAGCTTGAAAATTGTCTAGACATATTAATGATGCAACTCTGTCTATTAACCAGAGGGGAATATGAAAATAGAGAGGTACACCAGTGATGTTCAGGGGCAGTCCATTGGTGAGCAACCTAGTTGCCCATTATGGTACAGCTCTTCTTTCCTCTCTGAATTGAGGATGACACTTTCATTTGGGCATGAAAATACTGACTCACTTGCCTACCAGTGGGACAGCAAATGGAAAACTTTTCTTTGGAGTTCTTGAAGGAGGATGGCTAAATTATTTGTAGTATCCAATTTTTAATTTTTTTTAAAAAAAGTTCTAACCTTTATGGTTGCCTAGGTGAACCACTGTGTTAGTGGGAGTGAATGAAACGGTGGGTTACTCACCAGTAACCGTCTTTCTTTGAGATGGGCTGCTCGGATCCATTCAGTAATAGGTGTCTCCATGCCAGAGCGCCAGATCGGTCGGAAAACTTTTGTCCCAGCATGTCAGGACAGGCTAGGCGGCCTCCGCCCCTCACACCACCTGCAGCTATATATACAGCTGCCTCCTGACCCCTCCTCAGTTCCTTGGAGTCACCAACTCCATGTGCGGGGAGGGAAGGGAGGGACCTGAATGGATCCAAGCAGCCCATCTCGAAGGATGGTTACTGGTGAGTAACCCACAGTTCTTCTTCGAGCACTGCTTGGATGCATTCAGTAATAGGTGACTACTAGCTATGCTGATGGAGTTGGGTCTTCTGCCTTCAGCATAGCAACGAAAACACCCCAGATGGGAAGAGAGCCTGTGAGCAAGACTCTAAGCAGAGCCAGGAGGTGAACTAGGCTCCTGGCGTGGCGCGGAAGAATCAATAACTGTGGGCCAACCTAAAGTTAGGGGTAGATCCAACCCCGCCGAGGCAGGCGTGCAAGGGTAGGATGGATCAAGGTCACCATGGAGAAGATGAAGAACTCAACATGACAACATAGGGTTGCACTTGGCTGCTATACTAGGTGGTACAGCACGAGGAAAGGGACCAGAGAATAAGTGTCTGGTCATAAGACTTTCCAGCGTGAGCTGTAAGGAGACACTGGAGGCCAGCGGGTACGGGATTAGCCGTAATATCCGTAGCCCACACAGGAAGCAGGAAGAAGGAAAAATTATCCCATGAACAGAGCACATCCGGTCCGAACCGGGAGCCAAAGGGTCGCGGCCTTGCCGTGACGGCTGCGGACTATGCAGACAGTCACTGGAGGAATGAAGCTACCCTTTGTTCTGGTCACAACCAGCCCCTGAGGGGGCCTGGGCTAAATTACGTAGATGCACTGGGAAAGAGGGGCAGGGGGAAAACACCCCAGATTCAAGCAAGAAGGGTCTGAGGAAGGCACTTCAAAGCAGTATCCAAAGCTTGAAGGCAAGAGAGGTGCGGTGAGTGGCACATTGCATGTCAGCTGGGGAACTTTAAGCTAGTGCGCAAGCGCACTCTTCCAGCCATCTATGGCACCAAAAACTGGGGTTGTTTAGGGTTTGTTTTTTTTTTTTTAAGGGATCCACAGGACGTTAGCGCCCACAAGGCGGCATGATGGCCTTAGGTGGTGCGGGTGGTTGGTACCTCTAAGCGCCTTAGTAGAGTACAAGCTCACGGAGCAGGCCCATCATTGGGCCTGTAATCCCGTGGGGTTCCAGCATCACGAGGATTGCCCGAATGACAGGGGTATATGAAGAGGGAGGAAGGGGAGGCAGGGAACAATGCAGAGCTGCCACTTGGCCAAGGCATCGGGGTGGCTGAAGGCTCGTGGAGATCAAGTAGCGGGGATACGATGTTGCGTACCTAGGGCATCATTGGAGGAGAACCATGCCGCAGCTACATTGCACCTCCATGCGTAGCAGGAACAAGGGCAGGTAGAGACGAACTGCCTTGGAAGTACGGTTGCCATAGGAAGGATGAGTCACCTTCCGAGCATGCAAGACGTGGAGTTGCTTGCAAAGAGTCAAATGCGGCACTACCGCGGCATTTTGGGTCTGGGGAACCCATGTGTAGGGTTATTTCCAGCTGGATGAAACCCGATGGCATTCCTTGTGGAGAGTATAAGCCTCTGAGGTTTTGGTACATTGGAAACAGGAAACTTGACCTGTCTTCCTCTATCTATTTTATATATAGTCTGGTCCCTCAAGGGAATGAGGGAAACAGTCGCGATATGGCCATCGCCAAGCTCACAATTCGGACTTAGATCCCCAGGGTCGGGGGCTGACTCGTGCCTAAGGTGCAAAGCCCTCTGCCAGGATACGTGCCACTGAAGGGCAAAGGGGGGTTGGGGTGGGCAGGCACAAGCAAGTCTGTGGAGGGGCTTTTGTGCCTGGATTGCGGTGTTATACCGGCTATGTAGGGGCTGACAGTGCCGAAAAGGGGCGGGCTCTGATGCGGGAGGCCCAGGATAGGTATTCCCACTGCTGTTCCTCCCCAAGGATAAACGCGACGTTGACTCCTACCCCTTGAGTTCCTTGATCCAGAAGTTCCGGGTCAGGTATGCTAGGTCTCTGCTTAAAGAGTGAAAAGGGGAAAGAGGGAAGTGTGCGAGATGGGCTTACTCCGCTTCTGTATGGGGGGGCCCTGGGGGGGGACTCCAGGATAGGCTGTCCTGGTACCGGCCAAGTTTGCCTGTAAGGGAAAGGTGCTGTTGCAAGGCTTCAGATTCCATTAGAAGGGGGGCATATAGGGTGGCAGGGATTGGACTGCCCTGCCTTGGCCTTCCCTGGAGGCTAAGGACCGCTGTAATGATGTGAGATGCATCCCATGTGGCTGTTGGGGTGGTGGAGGTTCTCGTCTAGCAGAGAGGTGCCGAGAGCCTTAGTCGAGCTGGTCTAGCCAGCGTGTCAATGGTATGTTAGTGAGGGGAGGGATTCTCTCCCCGACCCAGGAACGAGCGTGCATCCTACCTGACGTAGGGTCTTTTGGGAAGCAGGAGTGGTTCTGTGTCCTTAGAGGGCTATGACTGCATGCGTCGGAGCCTCTGCAGCAGTGGCTGGGCTACTACGAGACACACTTCTTGTTCCTGTCAAGACCCATCCCGTCGCCTACCAGCGCAGGGGTTGCTGGTCGATGGGTACCTGGAAGAGGGATGCAAGGGGCGGATCTACTATAAATGCTGGAGTAACATCTAGGATCTCTAGGAGTGGACCTCGGGATAGATGTATAGATGGGCAGGGGGTTTGGCTAACATGACACGTGTTCCCCAAGGTTGGGGAAAGTACACGGCCAGAATTAGTGTGCCCGAGTTCGCAGCATTGGGAGAGATGAAAGGGTCCCGCTAAGTCCCAATGTCCCCGAAAGGAGGGAAAGGACACCAACTGCCCACTCTGAGGGTGCACTGGAGTCTTATTGCATCCCGGATATCTAGAGAATGAGGTGGCAGCCAGATAAGCCGGCACTTTCCTTTCCGGTGCACTAAAGTTTTACTGCATCTCAGATGTCTTGAGAGTGGGTGGGTAGCCAAATGGGCCGGCTCCTTCCTTACAGGTGAGAGCATGGAGAGGTCTCAGCACCGTAGCAATGGGATGCCGGGGGTGGAGGGGAAGGTCTGTATCCACACAATGATGAGAGAAGCGGCATTGGAGGGGAAAGGTGTTGCCCCAAGGGGTTTATGGGGGAGGAAAGGGCCCGGGAGGGAGGAGGCCGAAGTATTTGGCCTCACCCCTGGGGTCCCATGCGGTGCCCACCACCGAAAGGGTTTCTGGCAGGAACAAGGTGTCCCCTCCAAAAGGCAGGTCAAGGACCGCCTGTTGAGCAGTAGGGGGCACCCTAGCCTCCCTGAGCCAGGCTACTCGGTGGCTAGTTACCGCCAAGGCCATAGTGCAGGCGGCTATATCCATCGCGTCACGGGCCGAGAGGAGGAGGTCCTGGGAGATTATCTGACCTTTCTCTAGAAATGCATCATACTCCTCACTAGTCTCTGGTGGGAGCAGGTGTCGGAATTTCGCGACCGACTCCCACACATCCAGCAAATATCTGCTGGTCAGGGCTTGGTTATTTGCCACTTGTAGCTGGAAGGCCGAGGAGGAGTAGACCTTATGGTCCAAGAAGTCTAGTTCCCTGGCTTCCCTGGAAGATGGAAGGGGGTCGCTGGGAGGCTCGCCTGGGCCTAGCGCCATTTGCACCATGTCCTTCTGGGGGACCGGGTGATCAGCGAGGGAAGGGAAGTCTGGCTCAGGGACCCGGTACTTAACACTCACTGTGTCTGAAACCAGGGCAATAGAGCTTGGGCTCTGCCACCAGGAGGACGTGAGGTCCCAGACGCTCAGGTGGAGCAGGACTGTCAGGGGTTCTGCCAAGGCAAAGGCACGCCCGAAGAGAGTGTCTAGAGGGGGACCGAAGGGTTGTACCGCCATCCCTAAATGGGCCGTAGCCCGGCGCAGCAAATCAAAGTGCATTGATAGGTTCTCCATATAGGAGCCCGGTGCTGGGGAGAGAGTGGTACTGGGAGCTCGTTGTGAAGGTGGGGGCGGTCTCCTGGGGGGACCATTACTGTGGGCAGAAGCAGAATGGTGACGGTGCCAAGGTGCTGCACCGAGGTCACTTGGAGCCCTTCGATGGCCCCTCCTCCAGGCTGAGAGTGGGGGAAGGAGTACGAGACTCCAGGGGCGGTACCAGCAATGGCAAGGTGATGTGTTGCCATGGGGATAGTGCTACAGTACCGGGGCCCAATGGAGTGGAAGACGGAGGGCTGTATGGTGAGGGAGAGCGATGCCCACGATGGACCCAGGCCGCAGAAGTAAAGGCTGGTTTGCCCCTTCTAGCTGGGATTGGGGCAGGTGGTGTGGGGAGCAGAAGGAGGGCTCGAGCGGCCTCCACTGCTTCAGGAGTTGTTGGCACGAGGAGTGACTCTGAGCAGGCCCGCAGTGAGTCCTCGCCTGGGGAAGGGGGGCTGCCTGGTTGGGAGGGCTCGCGCTCTGTCGGTACAGGGGTGTACAAATCTGTGGTGCCGAGGGTGATTGTGGCCGGTACCGAGGTGAACTTGGCACCAGCGACGCCGGACTGTACCGGGCCAATGGCACTGGGGACGCAGGTGATCAGCACCGGGGTGGTCTGGGTGCCGGTGGTACTAGACTATGCCGGGGTGCAGGGGGCAAACTTGAACGGAGCTGGGGTGCCGGGGTCGGCACCGAGGTTATGCAGCGGTGGCCACCAGTGGTACGGTGCCGTGGGGGCTCCAGTGCCGAGCTCGGTCTTGGCACTGGGCGGGAACCCGAAACCTCGGGCGGAGAGTGCCGAGCCTGCTCTGAGGCTAGGGCAAGACACCGTTGTTCCCTCTCCTTGATGGTCCTCGGTTTAAAGGAGAGACATAGGGAACAGTCTGAGACCAGGTGGTCTGTGCCTAGGCATCGTAGGCACTTCCCATGGGGATCGTCCTGTGGGAAGGCCTTGCTGCACTTGGAGCAGGGTTTGAACCCTGGCATATCCACAGTAAACGATCTTCCGGCCCAACAATGGAAGGCTCTTGTGGTGGAACTATGTCCACGAAGACTTACTCCCAGTTGGGCAAAAAGCTCAAGAAAGGACAGGCTGCTTGTGTTCGCAAGGAGTGGACGTTCCAGATCCAATGCGCAAGGCGGAAGAAATAAAAACTGAGGAGGGGTCGGGAGGCAGCCGTATATATAGCCGCAGGTGGCGTGAGGGGTGGAGGCCGCCTACTGTCTCCTGACAGGCTGGGACAAAAGTTTTCTGACCAATACGGTGCTCCAGCACGGAGACACCTATTATTGAATGCATCCGAGTAGAGCTCAGAGAAGAAGGGTTTTTACAGGGATTTTGTGTCTGGACCCTTCTTCTGAACTTCATCCTTTGTATTAGTCTTCTGACTTCCTCTGGTTGCTGACAAAGAACAAACAGGAAACCTGTTTCCGCTGCTGACTGAGCATCCCAAAGTGACAGCAGATGTGTAACGTTTCCATGATTTTTGTCAGTTTTGCTGCTGCCCAAAGGAATCTGGTGATCATTAATGAATCTTGTTGATTTCACTGTGTTGCTACTTGGGATAAACAAAAAGAACCTGTCTGCATACTCAGAGACAGGGCACTACAGTGAGTAAGCCTGGAAAATTATCTATGCAGTCCTAAGACCTAGATTTTTTTTAAAAAGATTAGATTTTGCTGAAATGGATGATTTCAGCATCCATATCCTTCTTCAATCTCACCAGGAAAGCACCCCACATGCTATTGCTGGGTAAATCAGTGGATTTTTTCAAGGCCTAATGGAAGTGATATTTTTTGCTCCAAGAGGCAAAGAGCTCTGATATCACAACAGCCTCAGTGAAGTGTGAGTTGGTTCCAGTATTGTGAAGGCAGTCTGTTTCTTTCATCTGGTTGTTGCATGGGTCCAACAGAAGGATAGGTGAGGACACTGCTTTTTTTATAGGCTTTTGCTCCCACCTATCACTAGCAGTCTCCGTTGAGAGGTGCTTTAAGTAGTAAATTCAGTCCACTGGGAGCTACAAAATCTCAGCCTCAGATTTACAGCTGGGCAAGAAAGGATTTCCTTTCCCACCTCATCTTCTCAACCTCCCTCGCCCTCCATATTTCAACAAAAACAGAATATTTTCTTGTTCATCAAAGTGCTGGATTTTTTAAAAAATGGGGTTGCAGGGACTGTCAATCAATCAAATGAGATGTTTTTGCATTATCAGTTTTTCAACAGAAAACAAGAAGTGGATGTTTTCCATGAAAATACATGGGGTGGGGGTGGGGGGAATATTCTGTTTGAGGAAAACAGTAACAAAAATATTCTGATATTTTCCAACTAGCTGTGGTCAAATCCCAGCTACTCCCTGCCGCCTATTCTCTGGTGATTCAAGGTCTCAGGGGTAAAGTTTTGAGATTTCCCAACAGTCTTTTCCCCCTATTCTCCCTTCAGAACCTCAAAAACAAACAAACACCCTTTTTAAAAACAATAAAATGCTTGCTTTCCCCTTCTGATCTGAGGACAGCAATGTCTCTAGATGGAGCAGACTGGAGTTCTCCCAAGATGTTTATCCTCTAGTTAACTGACCCAGTCCTTTACCTTTCAGCCAGCAATTTTAGGCTCACATTGGATTTCTGACCCACAAGAACTTTGCCTATGGTGTTTTTAAGGAACAGTTTGATCCTTAAACCCATTAGCCAGGTACCGCCACTGATCTCTGTTGATGGCAGGTAGCATCACATGCAGACAGTTTCTTTCTCTTGCCCTGTCTGCTGTGTCAATCATTAAAAAGGACTGGGTTCAGCAAGTTCAAGGCATAAGCTGATCATTGCCGCTTCCAGAGGAGTTATTTCCCCTAATTTGTAGCTCTGTCAGTTGCAAAATGGGAGCTGGAGAGAAGTATGTTTCCTCTGCAGCGGCAGCTGTGGGGCTCTGCTGGAGGTAGGATGCCAGATTTGATTGATCATTGGTCTGATCTGCTGTGGCAAATCCTATGTTTCTAGATTCCTGTTAGTGAATGTGGCAACAGCAGGTGCCTAGAAAACTTTTGCATAAGTCACAGTGCTGCCCTTTTAGTGACACCCAGTTTCAAGGCTTCACCCTTTGTCCCTAAAGCAGGGGAACTGGGACATTTAGAGAATCTTTGTTTGGGTGTATAAAATTTCTGCATCCCTTGATCTCCTGCTCTAGCCCAGATAGAGAGGTGATCCACTGAAATACTGACACCATTAGTCTGAGATTTGTTTTTTTCATTCTCTGAAAGGCAGGCCTTTTTGGTTTCTGTAAGGTCCTCTGTCATTTCTGTCCCTTGTGTTTCTCTCTTCCCCTTTTACATGACAATGGTTCTGCAGGTTACCAGAAGAGGACTGATGAAGCGGGAAAAAAATTGGCGTGTGTGTAAAGGCACCTCTTCAAATAATGTTTGGTAAATGCAGTAGCTAGCATTGTTAAAGCCCTCTTAACAATGTGGAGTTGCTGTGGCTTGCTCATCCATTGATTTCCCCCTGTCCTCCATAGGCCAGACTTCAGTTAAGCCTTGTGTCCTCCACGTGATACTGAGCCGAATCAGATTTTCCTTTTAGTTGTTCGATCAAATTTTCCTTCCTAGAGCTTAGAAGGCACACTTGGGACCTTATAGTAATTGCCTCCCCACGCTGAACGGCTGATACCTTTATTGGATTGGCATAGGGTTTCAGAGGACTGTGTTTAACATGCAGTGAGCCGCAGCAATGCAAACAGCTCTAGTGTTTAAACAAGCATCCATTAGGCCAGGAAACAAGACTGTGCCAGCCCATTTGGTGCTCTTTAGTGCTGGCAGCTTAAGGTGAATGGTGCAGTGTTGCTTGCTGTGGGGGAGGGATAGGCTCAATTGCAGTGTCAGGAAAACAAGCAGAGATTCTCTTTAGGTTTGTGGAAGGTGGGAGGGGGGAACTGTTGCGGCTAGAGACAAGTGCAAAGCTCATTAATATCTCATTATGTTAGAATTGCAATCTCCCAACAGATCTGCATTAACATGTGCTATGCCAGAGGAAGGGCTACAGAAGAGCAGCCGGCATGTTTCTAGCAACACATGCTCTTTTTTTTTTTTTCCTTTCTCCCTTTGCATTGAAGGGGATGGGAGGTGTTCTAAGCACCAGACGAAATGATTTGTGCAGTCAAGAAGCTGGAAGAAGAAAAAAAGATGTTTTGTGTATCAGCCTACTACAGTATACGTCATACACCAAGAACAGTTCTTGCTACAGGTTGATCATAGCAGTACCCACTAGCATCTTGCAGTATTCTTAATTTTCAGGAGTGCTTAACCCAGTTGTAAAATGTGACTGAAATGTAGCATTCAGGATCCTCAGGCCAGGTTTAATTGTTTTTTCTCTGATGGAACCTGATTGGGGGGGGGGGGGAGTAGGCTGAGACACTTTGTACTTAAAAGAGCACACAAGAAGCCAGAGATCTGAGTAAGGTTAGACTTACATTTTTCTCATAACTTAAAAATGGCCTTTGTTCTATTTTAAGCTGGAATTTTGTAGGCTGTTAGCTGATCACATATTATTATCTATACTGATGATTGTAGGAGCAAGTGACTTCTTTGCATGAAATCCTCGCTCCAGTTAGATAACTATCAGAACTCCAGTGGGGCCAGGATTTTACCCGTTCCTATATATGCCCAAGTTACACCCTTTAGCCAACAGCTATGATTCACAGTGACTTACTTAACAAAAACATTGGGGAATTTCTAGGACAAGGCCTCCTCCCTTTGGTTTTACTTTTATTACAATTTACAATTATTATTTTTTTCATGTGCTAATTTTCATTGAAAAGATTGAGTGATAGAAAAAGTGCTAATGTTACGTTCTGGTCTTGTTTCCCTGAAATTACATTACAATTAAACTTTATTCCTTTTTTTTTTTTTTTTGGCAGAGTCCTAATCACACTCATATCACATACAAAAATTATTTTAATGATTACCCTATCTATGAAGCCATTTGCAGCCAAACTATAAGAAAATTATTTTCCTTCAGCTTTTTTATACCATGTGAGCAAAATACAGTTAAATTAGTTCTGATTTTCATTAAATATTTGTATGTCCATAGATCTTGGTTCAGTTCACAAATTTCATTTGGATTTTATAGTTCAGACATTCAGTTTTTTATGTTTTCAACCTTCCCAAAGTATCTGTCACATCCATGGAACAATACTGGAGCCCTCCAGTGGCCAAACTAATCTTTTCAAGGGGATGGAGTTCAAATTCTGTGGGGGGAATATGTTTATTACTATTCTGTTAATTTTTCCCTATTAAGAAGATAAAATGAGTTCTGCCATTCTTTTCTAATTTTTGCTTTGGGAAGGAAAAAAAGGATGTCTGATTCATAACTTCCCACATCCAAAATAAGTAAGGTTAGGAAAGGGACAACTGATTCCTCTGAAGATACATAGTGTAGGAAAAAAAGCCCAGTACATTACGGTTGACTGTTTAAATAGTCAAGTTAATTAAGATATAATTAGGACTAAGCTCATCCCCTTTCCCCAAAGGAGTTCTCATGTGTTTATAAAGAGGGACAAAGTTAGCCTCTGTCATATTTTGTTTAGTTTGACAAATTAAATAGATAACCCTTTTTTAATGCATTGTGTGGCTGTGTCTGTATCTCTCATGACTTGATGTGGTTGACCTATTCTCTTCCTTAGCTTGGCTTATTTTACGTAAGGAATGTGTCAGTCTGGATCAGTAGTCTTAGCCTGTGGGTTGGGAGGATTGCAACCTCTTTGCTCCATTGTCTGCTTCTTGCACTCACATCTCTGTGTTTTATTCTTTGATGCCCCTATGCATGGTAGATTATATATGTATATACAAAGAATTCAGAGCTACTTCTAAGAGCGGGGAAGCCCTATGTGGTTACCATATAAAAATACTGAGAACCTTTAAAGGACCTAAAAGCTAAAATTTCCTAAATATGCCTGCTGCCATTTGTTGTGGCATTGCCATAGTTCTTTCTTTCTGACACTCTGATACATGTTCTATAACAAGCAAGCAAGCAAACAAACAAACAAAAACTGACAGAAGAGGTAGGTCAGTTGTCATGCTTTTCAAATATAAGGGCTGCCAGAAGTTGTAGTTGTGAGCCCTTGTTCAAAATTGTGAAGCATGTGCTTAAATGTAAGGTTCTGGCCTTTCCTGAACTGAGAAGTTTTTATAAATGAAAGTCACAGAGCTGTAGGGAAGTTCCCAAGGGGCATCTGTGTTAGTCTAGTAAAGCAAAAAAAGCAAGGAGTCCCTAAAAATTAAGACATAGCATTTGGTGTTCAATAAACTGCTACTACATTAAATTATATCACGGTTTTTAAAAAAACCCTTCAGAATTAGATACCATCAAAATTTTTTAACAATTTCCACACATACAAAAAAAGATTTTAAATTTGTGAAAATTATTATTGAAAAGCTTTGGTTTGGAAATGTTCATCTCTTTAGGTTTTGGTTTTTGTTTCTGTTTCCTCCTTTGTTTTCACTTTCTTCCTTTTCCCCCATGCCCCCCCTAACATTTATCGCTGAAAAAGTGGGCAAAAGGTGCAGGAAAGGGGAAAACTAAAAATTAAAATAATCAAAACCAGAACATTTTTAACTTTGATATTTAAAAAATAACAAAATTTGGAAATCACTTTTTTTTTAAAGCATTTGATTTTCAAAAAAAAAAATATTTTTTTTTTTCAGTACTTTTTCCAGTGCTATGGAGAATCCTGCAGGAATGGTCCCAGATGCTACATCTTAAAATAGTGACACAGCAGGGCTTGTAGGCATTCCCCTAGAATACTATAGTAGTATTCTATAGTATTTTTATAACAGTGCTGTGAAAGGCCAGGCCATACAACTCAAGGGCTTCAGGTCGTAACCCAGTTGGCTCTTTAATTAATCTGATCCTGTGCACAGCAGCAGCTGCAGAAAGATGATGTGTAATATGTCAGCCCTTATGAGCCCCCGAGTTTTTCATTTTAGCTCATTATTCTAGGTAAGGTTTGTTTTTCTTATTGTAATTCTAAAGAGAGAAAAGGGAATGAAAATGAGTAAAGTCAGGAAACATTTGAGTTTCTGCAGAAAATTCTGTTCTTAGCCTATAGCAAGCATAACGGCAAATCATGCAAAATCCTCTTACTTGTGGCATCTTGGAACTTTGGGAGCACCAGAGACATAATTTTCTTCAAAATTAACTATGGGATTTTCAAAAGCATCTATGAGAGATAGGCATTAGTATTCACAGAAAAATGCAAAACCAGTCAGTCTTTTCTGCTGTTTTTCAGGATCTCTTAGCAGCACTGAAGCTCACAAAATACCTCATCAGATTAATTCTGCTGTGCACCGGAGCTACTCATAAGGGAGCAAGCCTCTGAAGGAAAGTGTGTTTAAGAGTGGACACCTCACTTCTCCTTTTATAATACCCCAGAGAATGAAAATAGATGAGAACTGTAGAGATTTCCCCTCTTCAATAGTCTGGAGGTATTAGAGGGAAAAGAGGCAAAAAAGAGGCTCTTAGGACAGACAAACTTCTCAAGCAGGCTCTAGGGACAGTATTCGGGTTTGAATCCCATCAGCGGGGACGGTGGGAGCATTCTGGGTGACTCACCAGGACTTTGCCCCTCAGCTACACTGGTGTGGTTCCCCTCTCAGCTGTCTTTCCCATAAGCCTCTTACTGACGGGTAGTCCTAGGTCTTTGGTACGTAGTTGTCAAATAATATTCAAACCCTGTACTACACATAAGGAGCATTTCAAGGAAAGAATTTTTGCTCAGACTCAAACCATCCTGGCTTCTTTTCATTTGAGTGAGGAAAAGAAAACTGGTGCTACATTATTAATGGTACCCTAAGGAGTCATTTATTTTTCCTCTGCTGTGCACCCCTTTCCTTAACGGCTCCACATTGTGGCCATGGACTTTTTGGCTGAAAATGTTTGGATTTAAAGTTTTATCAGCTTAATCAACCAGGAAAAGCTTGCTGTTCAGTAGAGCCAGGGACTCTTTCCCTCCCCACTTCTTGGCTGAGCTTCTCTGCAGAATCTCTAATCCCTGTTAGCTGACCAAGAAACTGTAGATCTGTGATGCAAACCTGCATCTTCCTACCTTGAATTGTGAAACACTACTCCTGGGTTTTTGGGGACTGTTACATCAGCCCCTTAACTTTATTTTGAAATATACCAATGGTTAGGTTTTTGTTTTCATGGACAATTTTAGAAGGTCCAGAAAAAAAAGGGGGGGGGAGTGTCTTCTAAACAGCAAGAAGAAAACCCCGAGCTGATGTCCATGTAATTTCTTTTTAAGAGAAAGTCTCATATAGCAGGAGACGTTTTCACATAGAGATTTATACATAATGCTGTATGTTTCACGCCATTTTCCATCATTTACTTAACCATGTTTGCTAATTACCAAAGAGGATTATTACTGTATATCTAGTGCCCAGTATATTCAAAGCATTTTTTAGAGAAAAAGGACATGCAGTGCCCACCAGTGTTCCCTCTCAGCCGCTGATGCAGCTGAGCAACTTATGGTGCTCACTGCCTGGCAATTTGGGAGCCTATGCTCACCTCACCCTCAGTTTCATCCCCCTCAGCCAGCCCAATCCCTCCCCCCCCCCCAACCCACCTGCCCGCTCTCCCAGTCAGACCCCCGGCTGGCCTAACCCTGTCTTTCCCCCAATCTCCCCACACCCTTTCCCCACTGGCTGCCCTGTCTCTGTTTACCCCCCAGGGTCCTGGACGCCAGAGCAGCACAGCCAAGCCATGGACACCCCTCCCCCCCCCCCGAGCATGCACTGACTGAGCATGCTCAGAGACTCTGAGTATGATCAGTAAGAGCATGCTCTGTGCGGGAGTTTTTAAAGCTCCCAGCCCAAGGAGTAGACGGGGCATTCAATACGGTGATCCCATGGTCTGGGGACAGAAGTGGGAGACTTCTGAATCTTGGCTCTGCTACTTATTTGATATGTGCCTTTGGGTAAGTTACTTAGCTTTTCATCACTTCAGTCCACCAGCTGTCACAAATACCTTCCTGTTTTCTCTCAAAATCAAAACTGACATAATTTTAGTACTAGTGCTGGAGTATTTTGTTTACAGATTAACAGTTAAAGCAGTTCAGAGCTAGTTGTATTGCTAACTCTGCAAGAGGAAAAGTTGGAATGAAAGTGTTTTAAGGAAGAAAATAAGATCATTGGAAGCACATTCTGTGAAAGCACAGCTGGTTTGTGGTGCATTTCCAGTTTATCTAACAGCAAACCATGGTATCTTGTGCTTCATGCCTGTAAGGGGTTTAGTAAAGAACTGTGGAGCTCTCAGTGACTCAGCCTTAGATCTTGTTTACCTAGGGCATCTAACAATAGAAAATGCTCTTTTGTTCTTCATGTGTTTATTCGACATTGTTAAAAGGCCAGGAGCTCTTGGTGCATGGGGCTTGAAAGCTAAATTTAATTTGAATTACCCACTAACATATGCTTAGCACACATGGATCTCTAAGATGAAAGGCCATGTGAATGTAAAACAAACAGGGAGTCCTGTGGCACTTAAAGACTAACAAATTTATTTATTGCATGAACTTTCATTGGAGAAAATTCCACTTCAGTAAATTGTTTGTTTTACTCAACTAGACTAACACAGTTGCCCCTTTGGAACATGTGAATATAAGAGGTAGCAGCCACTCATGCTTGTGTGTATGGAAAATTCACGGGGTTTTCTCTGTCACTTACAGATAAATGTAATGAACTAGTCTGTGCATGGTGTACACTTACAGGGCAAAGGAGACATTTTAAGATTAATTGATTCTGTTCAACAGTATTTAGTGTCCACGGTGTGAGGGTTCTCAAGCTGCCCAGGACTGAAATTCACCTTGTTACACCCCACCTCTAGCCAGAGGGAGACTTGTATATGCTTAACTGGGGGTCAGTGTCCTAATGTACCCAATCAATCTCTGGGCTAGGCCAGCCGTTATTTTTGCATTGCAGGTGAACAGTAGGTGCACCTCAGTCCCAAGACCATTTGAAATGTTCCTCCGTTCTATCTAGCCCTTTATCTACTGAACACTCGAAGTAAGAGCAGGTCTACTGTCAGTATGGGAACAGTGTACACACCAATTTGAAACAGTCAGGTTAGGGTCAGCCCCTTGAATGCCACCACAGTACTATGATGTATTTGTAGTAAAAACAATGATAAGTTTATGTTCAGGGTTAAGGATAAAAGAGATCATAAGGATAATGGAAACAGAAGGGTTACATTTAAAACAAAATCAATACATGCTTTCTAGAGGCTAAACTTAACAGGCTAAATACCTGTTTTATCTCATCCAGCATTTTACAGCATTTCCAGCCAAGGTTGGTGGTGGTCCCATTTTTACCAGTGTAAACGTGTTGTCCGTTTACTTTCTAGGTGCAGAATAACACAATTCTTTCCTTGTCACCCCTTTATACTTCAGTAAACCTTTTAAGTGCCTCACCCCAAATAAATCTCTTTTTCTGCTGCTATTCTTCTCTTCCTATTAAATTTCAGAATCTTCCATCTGCATTTAGCTCATAGTGGTGATCACAAATGAAACAATACTTCATGTACATTTCAGCTGATGGATCGATGGATGCATGAATAAACAGCTGTGGTCTGGCAGGAAACTTGTTTTTGCCTCTGCTGATGTCCAACAGCTTGATACAAATTATAACTTTGACCCCTTACATAACAGCAATATATACATTTTGCAGTAGTATTGTTAACCAGTGTGACACCAACTTTCCTTTAATGCCTGCCATGACATGTACGTACCAGATAATCAGGATATTTTTGTCAACTTCTTGCCAGCAAGCCTCTTGCTAGTTGGCATTCGGGGCAGGGACGTGTCATGGAGAACCCCAGAAAGCACTCTCGGATCCCCTCCATTCACAGCCAATCAGGACTCTGTTACGGTGGAGCCTTCTCCCGTTCCGCTGGGTATTCACGCTACCGTGTAGCCAGCTCCCAAATCCAGGCTCAAAGGGTCTGACCCTTGCTCTGTCTGGTCTCCCCTGGGGGGTTTCTCCCTCCAGGAGAGTCCCAGCCATCCCAATTCAGCAGTGATACTTAGCCAGTGTAGAAGTCAGAGGGTTTATTAGCAATCCAGTTTGCACAGCAGTTAGGATAGTTGGTTTTCCATTAGCTAGCATAAGGAGAATGAATGCAACAAAGGAGAGTCTATACTGTCAAATTTAAAAGCAAAATTAGGGGGAAAAACTGTATTCAGCATTTAGATTTTAAACTGTGCTGAAAATAATTCAAAGCAAGTCTGAGACCTCTGTGGGATAGCCAGTTGTTTGACTTTCTTGGGCTTCCTTTTAGGACTACACATCATGGACTGTAGAAGATTGGAAGGGACCTCAGGAGGTCATCTAGTGAGTCCAACCCCCTGCTCAGAAGCAGGACCAACCCCAACTAAATCATCCTACTCAGGGCTTTATCAACCCGGGCCTTAAAGACCTCTAAGATTCCATCACCTCTCTAGATAACCCATTCTAGTGCTTGACCACCATCCTAGAGGAAAAGATTTTCGTAAAACCTTCCTCCCCCACTGAAACTTGAGGCCATTGCTCTTTATTCTGTTATCTGCCACCACTGAGAATAGCCTCACTGCATCCTGTCTGGAATCTCCTTTCAAGTAGTAAAAGGCTGATGTCAAATCCTTCCTCACTCTTTTCTTCTATAGACTATACAAGCCTAGTTCCCCTAGCCTCTAGTCATATGTCATATGGCATGGCCTCTTATTTTCAGACCATTTGTGTGATCTTTCTTTTCTTCAAACAAAACATATTGCTGTGTCTCATAATAAAAATCAGGGCTTTGAAAACTATCAGTACTCCGTTACAGTGCAGCAAACCATTTTTTTTTTCTTTTTGCTTATTTGTGTGTGTATTCTACAAAGCTAATTCAAGCCTTAATTTTTATTATAAAGTTATTTTAAAATTCAGGAGTCAAATTGTGGTTTCTTGTTAATGTCATACCAACAGTGCAGCAAACCATTTTTTTTCTTTTTGCTTATTTGTGTGTGTATTCTACAAAGCTAATTCAAGCCTTAATTTTTATTATAAAGTTATTTTAAAATTCAGGAGTCAAATTGTGGTTTCTTGTTAATGTCATACAATACACCACAAATGAAGCAGGGGATAGTATATTAGTGTATGATTTTGATTGTCTAGAGCAGGGCCCCCCAGAAGAGCCAGGGGACCTGGGGCAGATTTGATGTGAGGGACCCCCCTCACTGTTCCACACATACAACTACCAGCACTTCTGCCCACCCCCAGGCTCCTCCTATCTCAGCTTACTCCACCCATTTTCCCAGTTCCCAAGCCCCTCTTGGTTTACCCAGCTCCAATAGCCCCGGGACATATGGAGTCAGAAGCTAAGGCAGGGACCAGAGCAGGGGGCCCCCTCCTTGTTGGGGGCCCAGGGCAAGTTGCCCCTGTACCCCCCCCCCCCCGTACCCCTGGGTGGCCCTGGTCTGACATCAGACACTCCTTTCAATTTCTTGTTACTTTGATTTTATTGATCAGTTTCTTTTCAAGAGCATGATCTGGCACTTAAATTTGGACCAACAGAGCCTAAAAGTACTTATCGCAGGGGCTAAATTGCTACAGGGTAGTAAGATGGGGTGGGGGGGCAATTGAGAAGGTCATGCTTCAAGCTATAGAATTCCAGAATAGCTGACTGGTTGGTTTTATTAAAACTAGTAGCCACAAAATAAGTAACCATCAAAGTGATCTTCAGTAAGCTTGAGTTAACGCTCTCATTTGTTGAATGGGGGCAACCGGCACCATTGTTAAAACTATTTTTTGTGGTTGTTTGAAGATTGTCATATAGTGCTGAACTGGGTCACATTTCAAAGGCTTTTTTCAAAATCACGTGGGCTGGAAACTTAATATTTTTATTAATTAGTTTAAATTAAGATTTTAAAAGAAATCTTAGATTTTGCAGGAACTGATGAGGTGACCAGAAAAGTGCTGGAGTGGGATGTCTCCTGTACCTAATGAATTCAGCCTCATCTGTGCTTCTCTCTCTCTCATTTAATTTTATCAGAGTATGTTACTTACAATTGTGTATACAGTAGATTGCACCATAGATGTGCATTGGAATTAACACACACATACGAACACAAATTGCTTTACCCTGAGGAGCTACAATCTGAAATCCTTCCCTGTTTTATGCAGGCATGGTAGGAGCCTCTTCTCGCAACCAACACGTTGATGCAGCTGCAAGAGCAGGCTGGACTGTAACCAGTTGCTGTCTGAAGCAGTAGTTAGGGTCCATGTTCTGCTACTAGTTTTGAGAAGGAGGGGGCAGTGTTCAGCTCTTTTGCCCCTTCTACAGATTCTGCCTTGGGAAGCAGTTGCTCTCGGGAGAGCATACAGCTTCTTCCCAGAGGACTATACCATATTCCCTCCAGCATCCCTTACTCACAGGATTGTTCTTGCTCCCTTTACTAGGTCGTCAGCACTTTTGTTCCTCTAGTGAGTTAGGGCAAGGTAGTACCTATTGGGGTTGTTTCGGATCTCAAATCCACATTTTGAAGGCGTATCTCTGCTGAAGACAGTGAAATTCCCTGGCATAAATCTGGTATGGGGGGGAGGGGAATTATCATTTTTTACTACATTTAGTACTGTTTTGCTTAGCTATTTTCTTATTGGTGAAATAAGCAATTAGGTAAAGGGGGCCCATTTTGTTGAATTGTGGTGCGGCTAACAGGAGGTTCCTCAGGAGATAAACTTTAGCAGTCCCCTACCTCCTCATCTCCTCTCTTTATCTCTAGTTTATTTGCTGTTTAAACACAAAACAGACTAGGGTAGGTTTTCAGAGGTTAAAGGTTTAGCTGCTCAACTCCCATACAAGTCAATAGAGGTTTCATTGCTAAATCCCCGTACTGTGCTTTGACAGTGCAACTCCTGCTGTCTCTAAGGTCAGTATGTAGGAAGAATGTAACTCAGCTGTTTTCTGTGTGACAAGACTAGCCACTGCTGTCTAAATGGTTTAACCCTCATGCACTCAGCACCATGATTAAGACTTCTGCACAAGCTGAAATGTACAGTGGCAGCAGCATTAGATAGGCTGCAGCTTTCCAAGCATTTAGATATTTGGGCTAAGGATTAAAGTGGATGGACCAAAGGAGAAAGGAAACACTGCATAGTAGACTCAGACAGAAAGTGGTGAAGGCTATTTGACAATGATAACAAAATTTCATCCATGAAATAATGAGTGTTTTGAGGTCCAATTGGACATGCTGCTAATTTAGGACTGAGAAAATTGATTGCACCTCTGTTGCTCATTTTTTGCTCAGCATACGCCTGAGGGATGCCACATTCCGAATCTCCTCAGACATGTATCCCTTAGTGTATTTATATTCACATTTGCTTTTATCTGCATGTTAAATAAAAAGGGAGAGAACTAGAGCTATGCGATGAAAATATTTTAAAGGAAAAGATAAGGCTATGTAAGATACGTAAACCTGTATTTCAGTGTTGGCAACCGAATTTTTGTGCATATTATATACATAAAACACTATGAGCAATGTATCTGGTATATTTTGTATACCCTTACTCTTGCCTGTCTGTCCAGCACACTAACTCAGCACTCTTTACTGTTTTAGTGTGTAAAAAAATAGATGCATTCTGTGATTAAAAAGAGCATCATTAAAATGGCATATATTTGTCCTGTTAGTGTAATAAGGTTAATATTTACACAAAAGTTGCTGAAGTGACAGCCCTGGAGACCAAAGATCTTTATTTATTATCTGCAGCATGAGCAGTGGTGGTGCACACTTTTATACACTGCCCTTCCAGTATGTCTCCACTAGTTGAGCCAGGGGATGGTGATGAATACACTTAATGTACAGCACTCCCCCATTTTTTCTCTTGCACCCATGACAACCCCATCTCCATCCTCTCTCCTCCTTTTCCAAAGAAGACACCTCATACCTTTAGCCTTGCAGTTGTCACCGTATCAAGCACTAGAATATTTACCTCATCTGGGTTCTCTGATAGAATCATATTGTCTGCCTGGTCGCCTCTGCTGCTAATCTTGCCTCCCTGGACTACTCCACTAATGATTCTGTCACAGTTGTTCCATGTCTTCAGCCTGACCTCCCAGCCATGATCCCATTCTCATTACTGATTACTAGTCTGACAACTGGAAGTACGGGAAGGTAGATCAGAGGAGAGCCCAGGCTGGTGTTCTGACCTGTAGTGTCCTGCCCTGACCAGTACTGCGTCCAAGCAGGCATAAACCCTTTTTGTTTGGAACCTGTCTCTTTCCATCATTGCACCTAGCTGAAATCCTAGGAAATTGGTAATTTCCTACATTTTCGGGCATTTCAGGGTTAACTGGTATCATGAGTGTTAATATGAGTTATTGTCCAGTGTACAGAAATTACATTTGTTCTGATGAGAACTGTTGGCAAACATTATCTATAGCACTTGAAAAAACGGCAACATAGAGGTTAGCCCTTAGCAGGATGAATACGGTGCGCTGGTGTGACATCTAATCACTAGAAGCAAAGTTACTTTAAGAATGCACAGAGCTTGGTGGGATAGTGTTTAGGATCACAGTTCAAGATTTTACCAATTTAAAACAAATTTCATGACAGGAATTGATTTTTAAGTTTAAATATCTCTTCTGTTTACAAGGACCAAGAGGGAAGTGCATGATGTGCTCTCTGTGTACAACTGCAAGCCAAAATCATTTTAATATATCAGTATTCAGGTTATGATCTTCCAGCCTTGGGGAGCATCACCTTCAATAGGCTGTAGAAATAAGAATTCAAATAGCTGGGGAGAGGTTTGAAATGATAAATCTCTTAATTAGTTAGAAGTGGCCTTACGTAACCCATTTCTGCTTTACTTTGTCTGCTAGGAGTTCAGCCTTAATTTGTGAAAGGCTGTCTCATTCTTCCCACATTTCTCCCTGTTAGCACCTGCAGTGATTGCCCTTAAAAAGCCAATGGTCACCCCAGCACAGAATCTCAGGTACTGCAGGTTTTTTGTATACTGTATTCCATACAGAGAAATACTGCTCTTTCTCAAAACACCAGCATGTTATAACTGGTGACTTTAATAGCTATCACTGAATATGTAGTAGAGGGAATGTGGAAGGAATGAGAAGTCCATTCTCAAGCCAAAGTTAAACTCATAAGGCACAAATGGTCAAATAAAGCAAAAGAGAAAAATGCTTATGCCATACTGATCATCAAAGGACACAGCAAGGAATATTATACCTTGGTTGGGGAATCAGTCATATCAACTAAAATGACCCAATGTCACTCCAGGGAAAGGGACATTCAGCAGCTGTGCTTTTTTACCGAACTATCCATATCATCTAGGTGCAGGAATGGAAATTCTGGAGTAGACTGAGCGCTTTCACAGACAGAGATACAGAGTAGAAGCGACTGAATCAGGCTTATGATGGGGCGCAGCTACAAGTGAACTCACAGGAAAAGCGTCTTGATTTCTGCCCCACTGGGAGGCAGAATGCTGCAGCTAAAGAGATGACGAGAGAGGAGAGATGGGACACGTGCAGAAAAACATGGAATGAGAGGCTGTGGGGCAGCCAGACAGATGAGAGAGAGAAGTGGGACTCCCTTTACAAGGAAAGTCAGGGTTTAGTCATTGCAGTAGGAGAGCACTTGAGCTGGTTTGAGCACAGAAGGATGACAGCTCAGCTCATCTGTAATGGCATGGGAGAAAGGAAAAGATCAATTTTTATTTATTTATTTAACAACTTGACTCATGACAGTGCTATGAACAGAATATTAAGCTGTGTTCTGTTTAGCTGTGCCTCGTCTACAAGAGGGCTTTACTTTGGGGGTTGTGTGTTTATTTTTCCCCTGAGAACAAAGGACAGCCACAGAACAGAGCCTCATCCTGCTGAAAAAACCCCCATCAATGGACCTTTAGGATGTGCGCACAGCAGTTGCCATACTTGTCATTCAGGCAGTGTAACATATGGATTGAAATGGCCAGAGCTGGGTTAACAACTGAAGAAGTCAGTGGCAACATGACATTGTGCAGCTAGTAGACGAAAACATCTGTAATAGCAACTGGAGCTCTCTTGTCTATGGCCTCACTGATCATCTGACCATCAAGTAGAAAAGGAACTGTGTTAAACAGGATGAAGTGTGTTTGACTTTTACAGCCAGATACTGGGGGAACAGAAAGAAAGAATTTAGTCTCTGTGCTTTTTTTGAAAGAGCAATAAAAGAACTATACAGCAGCAGTCCTGGTCACTCCCCATACATAATTGAAATAGCTGCCCACTGAAGTCAGAGTGAGATTGGGGGGATGGGGCTGTATAAGTGGCTCTGACTGTTGCTATAACAACAGCACCTTGGTCTAATTTCTTTTGAAAAATGAATTGCTGCTGGTGGGATGAAGCAGAGCAGCTTCTCCCAGCAGATGAAAGGTCTGCTGACAGCCTCAAGTGGTCTGTTGTTTGTGTTTTGGATATGTTGTGCTGTGCCATTGGTAGTCCTGCTGAAAATTTCAAGAAGGGTTAAATTAGGCTGTTAAAGCATGTGCCTGTGTTTGTGTGTGTTTGTGAGTGCAGGCTCCCACCTTTTAGAGTCCCTTAAAAAGAACCCACTAAAGTTTGACTTTTTCCTGTTCTGCAAACAAAGTTCCTCTAAAGGTGTATAAATAATACTGAGTCCTGCTTCACCAGGCCTCCAGCTTTTCCGCTTTGTGGTAGAAACCTGCTGTGAAATGGAGTCCCATCAGCAAGGCAGTGTGTGTTAACAGGAGTAATATCATGCTGGCACACAGAGGTTTTTGTTTTATTTTATGCATTAAGAATTCTTTGCGCTTAGAGAGAACCCACGAATCTGCCTGCAAATACCTGTTTTATGCAAACTGCAGATTGCATTTACAAGCAACAATACTGTTTCTTTGAAGGAGATGGAAGGCATTTTATAATAGAATGTCTGATTTCAGGCTTTGTTTTCAGAGGTGAAAGGGACATAACTGCAGTTTTATACAAAAGCAGGGTGGACTCTTGATGCAGAAAGCTGTTTGCCAATGTACGGTCAATAAAAGACTTCTTAGCCATTCACCAGTCCACTTCCTGACAATCAGGAAACAAACATGATTATTTGTACTGAAATGGTCTTATGAGAATATTTTGGTTTCATACCAGAAGAAAAGAGAGATTTCTTTTCCAGTTCATCAGCTAACCCTAAAAGTGCTGCAGCTCAGGCAGTCTTAACTTTCCCTTTTACCAAGGTTGTGACTTCCCCTTCAACTGCATGTTTCATAAAGCGTTTCTGTCTGGTTTACCTGTTATTTGGGTGATTTCAAAATACAAACAAAGGCTACCACAAAGGTCTTTATGTTTTTGTCCTTTGATTGTGCGGTTCTTGTATAAATCTAAGTCCTGAAGCTTCATTAGGAAAATCAAACCATTTTAGATGCAAACTTAGAATAGGGTCCATTTGTTTTCATGTGAAACATCATGTGTTTTCTCCACATTAGGGAGATGGGGGGAAATAGTTTCCTTGTGGCTTTCTTTTGCAATAAAAAATAAATGTAATCATTAATATTCACATACGAGTCCTGCTCTTACTCCTGCTGAAGTCAGTAAGTGTTTGTACATGTGTATAGTCAAGCAAGTTTTGGAACATTAGGAAATCTTTAAGAGCTGATATTGGCAGAAATGGGTTTGGTTTGTTGTTGGTTGTTCAGCACAAAGTTGTTTTTGTAAACATGTTTGTATAATACATTGATGGGTTCAGAATAAATCATTTTATGATATAGTGAAACATAAAAATAGATCCTCTTATTAGCAAACTCATGTTTAAAAAGGCTACTTTCAAAGTCTTCCCAAATGTTCTGAGTACTTTGGCAATACATGTCCACTTTCATTAAGCCACATATATGTTGGTACAATCCTTGGGTGATCAGTGGGTATGTTTTTTTTCCCCAAATCAAAACAACCCTGAGTATAATAGCCCCATTCTTAACATAGGTATTTGTCATGATATTATTCCGGGGAAACAAAGGGACAAATTCCACAACAGAAATAAGTATGATGGGGAACTTGATAAGAACATTATTGTCCTTCTGCATAGTTAAAAACATCTTGCAAACGTAGATGGGACCCAACTATGTTTTAATCCTGCACCACAGTACAATCAGTGCAGTCAGCAGACCTTCCAGCATGGTTTTTCCTACACTGTTAATGGTCCTAAGTATTTTGCATGTAGCAACTCAGTGCTCTGGGCCATAAAGAATTTTCTTGGGTGCCTTTGAGCACAGCAACCTCAACTTTTTTAAATGTTTTCCACACCATTGCCCTCTATCTCTCTCTCTTTTATAAGCACAACAAGTTAGGGTCACTTGTCTGTTGGGATTTGGGAGAGGTGGATGATGGTAAAGAGGAGATGTAGAAATATTTGTTTAAGTAACAATTTAATAGCTGAAATTAAGATAATATGTAGAAACTAAATACGGTGATTCAAAAGAGGCAGCCATGTTAGTCTAGTTCCATAAAACAAGTCCTGTGGCACTTAAAGACTAACACATTTATTGCATGAGCTTTCATGGGAGAAAATCCCACTTTGTTAGACACTTTGAAGAAGGGGAACTTACAGAATGAATACAGTGAGTGATGTATGAATGAACTGATAGCATCAGATACTCCAGCAGTTTTCAGCATTTATTTTAAGTTACTATATCAACTGTTTCAGTGAAGACCAGCTTTTGGAGCTGAAAAAGATTACGACCCCACACCTTACCCTGTTCTGAAGAACGGAAATTTGGAAATGATTATGTTTTTCCACTTGAGATGAGGTAGTATTACCACATTGATGTTATTCTTTGTTGGTTTGTGTGGTGTCAATTTAGGATGTATAAAGATCAGCGAAACAAGCTCAATGGCTTGACAGTAACACATTGCCACATGCTAGTGACGTTGGCTTCAGAGCAACCTGAGGACTCAGATTCTCTGATGTCACATGATGGTGATCAGCTAGCTTTAACCTTTAGAAGTTATTCTTTTATAAAGCCACAGTACGGATCCTGATTCCCACTGGCACTAGTTTGGGAGGAGGTTGCTTACTCACGGAGAGCAAGTAAGACCATTGGGGAGAAGTCAAAATATAGGAATGGTGACCCCAGAATTCAGGAGTAAAGGAATCTCAGAGCACACTATATATAGACCACTCTTCTGGCTGGAGATAGGTGCACCAAGAGTTATCCAGGCATGTGCAAAAACAAGAAGACTACAGCGTTTGAGCCTAATCTAGTCCATACCGAGGAACTCAATTTTTGGACTGATGTTTGATCTCATTTACATAAAGGGATTCTCTGTTTAGCCAGTTAGAAATGTTAGCACTGCTAACAGATTACAGTGGATGACTGTGTAAATTGCTTGTTTCAGTAGATGCTCCCTCATTACCAGTAAGCATGGGTGATGTAAAATGTGTTTGTAAAACAGCATAGCGCAGGAGCGTTGTTGCTCCAGGGGAAGACCTGGGACTTCAGCCTGGGCTCCGCCCCCTGGGCCCCAGCCCCGCCCCCTTTCTCCAATTTGAATGCAGGGCCATGGGCTCCTGCTGCTGCCAGCCCAGCCCCTGATTCCTGGCTGGGGACAGGGCCAGGTGGGACAGTGGCTGCGTGGGCGGCCTGGCTCAGGAGAGGCAGTTGCCGCCGCGGCCACCCAGGACCCGGCTACCCGGACAGGGACGGGAGAGGCAAGGGGGTGCCAGGCATTCGGGGCACTGGCGCCGGGACTTGGGACATGTGCCCTGTGTGCCAGGCGCCAGCAATGCCCCTGATATAGGGGGAGGAATATGGTACATTTGTCTTCTTGGGCAACAGGCAGCAAAAATTACATGCATATGCCAACAGAACCTTGCTTAGGAGACACAGCCCCCATGTTACCTAGCAACTTACTAAGCACTTTCCACTCTGTCCCTCTGAAAATCTCTCCTATTCTAGTACATTTCAGTGGAGACAGGAGCTGAGACTGAGAAGAAGCTGGTGTTTTGCTTAGGGACTCACAGACTTTCGTTTCTGTGTTATAAAGGTGAAGTCAGCATAAGACCTGGGCACTGCTAAAGTCCCATCTACAGGCTACGTGCAGTGCTTAACTGGGACTTTGTGATGCCAGCCCCTAAACACCCTGCTATGATCTGGCACCCCTCGCTCAGAGCTGGCAGGGCAGGAGAGCTCAGAGCACTCCTGCCCTGCCGGTGCAGGGGGGGCAGGGCCCTGGAGCCAGAAGTAGGGCTCTGCACCCCAACCCCATCCCTGGGCTGGCTGGTCCACCGCCAGGGAGCAGGGCAGGGTGGGCCAGTGCATGTTTGCTCCACCGGGAGGGGCTGAATGGCACAGCCTCCACTCTGGCTCAGCTGTCCAGGACCCATGGCCCTGGGGGTGGACTGCATCAGGGGCCACTGCATCATGTGCCAGCTGCCCACCCCAAGCACACTGGCCAGAGCAGGGCCAGGGCAAGAGTGCCTTCTGGCCCCGGGGAGTTCCCCAGCAATGTGAGGGCAGGGGTCTGGTTCCTGCAGGGGGGGGACCCCACAGTATGGGACAGCCTGTGGCCCCCAGGCTGGTTAATCCAGCCCTGATAACAACTTTCATAGTCTAAAGCCCTCTCAAATGGCATACTAAATACCAGTGCTTCTGTGGGTGAGATTTTGCAGCTTATATTCAGGATCAGGTTTCCTTGTCTCATACTGTCTTCTCCAATTGGTCTGACCTTTGAGGCATAAGGAGAAAATGCTGGAATTTGCTTTTCAAAGTGTCGTTAACATTCCAAGAGGAGGTTTAGCACTGTCACTTTTCCACCCAGAATTTCTAAAACCTGTAGGGTAGAAGGGAGGAAACTACTGTTGCAAGGTTCATAACATGGTTGTGTGAGAGAAATGTGGGTAGTGACTTATTTGGTTTTTCTTTTTTCTTTCTCTTCTTTCAAGCTACAAGAGACAGTAAAGAGGAAGCTGGAAGGAGCACGTTCACCCCTCAATGGAGAGCAGCAGAATGGCGTCTGTGATGGTAGTTTCTCTCCAACCAGCAAGCGGATACGAAAGGATGTACCAGGAATCGATACAATCAATAGCTTGCCTAATAACTTGCCTTTGCCTTCTGTTTCTCCTCTTCACCAGCTGGATATGAAGCCTTCCTTACCCCTACAGAAGAGTGGAACTCATGCTAGTGGGTTGGAAGACTTGGGTAAAAATGGTGGACTTCCAGAGATAAAGATCCCCGTTAATGGTTGCAGTGAGCTTGAGGACAGTTTTAACATACTGCAAAACAAGGAACTGAAACAAGAGCCTTTGGATGATCCCACTTGCATAGACACTTCTGAAACATCTCTTTCAAATCAAAACAAACTCTTCTCAGACATTAATTTGAATGATCAAGAGTGGCAGGAGTTAATAGATGAGCTAGCCAACACTGTACCAGAAGATGACATACAAGATTTGTTCAATGAAGACTTTGAAGAGAAGAAGGAACCAGAATTTCCCAGGCCAGCTGCTGAACCTCAAGAGAGTGCAAGTGTTAAGAGTGATCCATCTCATTCTCCATTTGCTCATGTGCCAATGGGGTCTCCCCAAGTGAGGCCTTCTTCTTCGGGTCCTCCATTTTCAAACGTCTCCACAGCTTCTAGCATATCTTCCGTATCCAGTGCTCCAGCAGCTCCAATCCCAGCCAGTTCACCAGCAAATTGTGCTGTTCAGTCACCTCAAACCCCCAACCAAGCCCATACTCCAGGTCAAGCTCAGTCAAGACCTGGAAATGGTTATCTTATTAATCCAGCAGCAGTAACTGTCACGGGTTCAGGGCCTGGTCCTGTGGCGATACCCAATGCTGACTTGTCTCCAGCTGAACAGCTCAAACAAATGGCTGCACAGCAGCAGCAAAGAGCTAAACTCATGCAGCAGAAACAGCAGCAGCAGCAGCAGCATCCAAATCAAACGTCAAGCTGGTCACCTGTGGGGCCTCCATCTAGTCCATATGGAGGACCCTTCAGTGCAGACAAACCAAATAGTCCAATGATGTATCCCCAAGCTTTTAACAACCAAAATCCTATAGTGCCTCCTATGGCAAACAATCCACAAAAGACCACAATGAATAACTACCTCCCTCAAAATCACCTGAACATGATCAATCAGCAGACAAATAATTTGGGTACAAACTCCTTAAGCAAACAGCCCAATATGCTTACCTATGGCAACACTAAACCTCTGACTCATTTTAATGCGGAATTGAGTCAGAGAATGACCCCGCCAATGGCTAATCCCAGCAAGAACCCCATGATGCCATACATACAGCAGCAACAGTCCCAGCAGCCACAGATACAGGCTCAGATGACGCACCTGAGTGAGGAACAGAAGCGTATGCTTATTATGAAGCAGAAAGGAATGATGAATCAACCAATGGCATATGCGCCTCTTCCCTCTCTTGGTCAGGTAAGCGTGAATACAGGGCACACTTTGAATAATGCTCGCGTATTGTTTGTAGAAAACCAAGGAGAGAATAGCACAAAGCTTCAGTGTTAACATTTCCTCATATGTCTCAGTGTTTTCTCTTTCTTTAAGGGGAAGGCCTTCTTTGCAATAGCTTCTTGTTTTCAGTGTGACATCAAATTAATGCTTTTATTTGGAGCTGTCATGCACTCTGTGTCAGCTGACTCAGGTTTGGCAGGGAGGAGATAGAGAAGATTGGTCTTGAAGTCTCATTTCCTTTGAGATCTTATTGCACCCTCTGTATAATGGGGGACTTTGTACTTTTCCATTTGGTACAATTGTACTATTTACTTTTCAAAGTGTCGTTAACATCCTACGAGGAGGTTTAGCAGTGTCACTTTTTCCTCGATGATAGGAAAATGAAGGAAGGCTCAAGCTAGCTTGGAGCAGAGTATTTATTTGGAAATGAGGTGGCATGAACTGGTAATGGAATGGCCATCAAGAGGCAGAATGCTCTCAGCTCCTACTGCAACAGTTGAGAGCATTCAGTGTCTCATGGGACCAGGCCCAAAGTGAGGTTATTTCTGACATGATTTCAAAGTGGTCTTCAATGGCCCTTTATCTTTTAATGTATTTTCATTTTTCACATACATAAAAGTCTTCTCCAATGGCTTGCCATGTGACTTAGCTAAGATACAAACTTTAGCTACCTTCTTGCCTGACTGAGCTTTACCTGCTTCCTGACTGACTTGCCATTACCTTCTCCCTTTAAATCCCTAGGGGCTTGTGTTCTGTGGTTTTTGGTATACACAGGCAGGTGGAGTTAAATTAATTGAGTTAAATACCAATCATAAAAATACCAAGTAACATTAGGGGCCAGCCAGATTGGGAACCCTTCACTTACACTGGAAGCCTGTCAGTAAAACTTCTGGTTTGTATAACCGTTAACAAATGTGAGGAGGAGGCTCTCGGATTACCATTTGAGCGTTGTTTTGTTAATTTTAGAAAGAACTACAGTAAATAATCAATTCTTATGTAACTAGTTCAGGCCTACAGTGAATGTGATACATGTCATGGAAGGTGTACCACCAAAGTGTGTCAGGAATTGTGATGCAATGATATGCTAACAGAATTACCTATTGTTAGTTTTAGTCCAAACAGCTTTTACTAAATTAGCTGTTTCCACAACTACCTACAGTAAGTGCTTCCTTTTGAGCAGAGTTTGAGACAATTAATTGTGACTCATATTGCAAATGCACATGTGAATATGGCAGAGTTTTATATTTCCTTAACCCATTGAGTTTTGAAACTACCAACAGGGGGAGCATATCTTTACTACCTTTAGAGACCTTCCTCTGTTGTTTAAAGTGACCTGCAAGGCTAAGAGAAATGCCCTTTATATGTTGTTTAAAGTGAAATATGAAGCTGAAAGACGTGTGCTAGTGTCTTCCATCTTTGTTGTATGTGTAAAGACAGCTCAAAGGTTTGTTCTTCTGCTTGTGTTTTCCATTAGAAATAACATCTAGCTTCTCTGTTTTTGGTGAAGGCCTGTCTAGAGAAATAGTGGCATGATGACATCAAAACAGACTGAAATCTGAGCTCTCAGCCTTTATCTGAGAGGGAAAGGGATGCTGTTTAGGCAGACTCCCTAAGGCTCTGTGGTCTCTTTTCTTTGTTTTTAAACCTGTTTGAGTTAAACAACTACCAAAGAGTTACCAGAAAAGCTGCAACTGTGAAAAATTTAAACATTGTTCACTTGAAGGCTGTGAAGCCTGTGATGCAGATTTTACCTTGACGTAACAGTCACTCCTGTTATAGGTCTCCAACAAGAGCAGGGACATGAAGATCTCATATGCCTGCTACTATGTTTTTCTACAAAATAATAAAAAAAAAACCTCTTGAACAAAACATCAAAGCCATGTTTATAATTTAGAAGAAAGCAAGGTGGGAGAAACCAAAAAAGTTTTTAAAAAACCTTTGCGTTTCACCTTTAAATGACCTGACCAGAAACAGAGACTTATATCTTCCATATTGAAAGGTCCTTACAGTCCCAGTGGGCCACTTTAAGTGCATGCACAGAAAAGAGTCAAATAGGTGGGGAAAGTAAAATAATAGATTTGCAGCTGATAGCTGCTTCCCTATTCCTTCCTTTACTGTTTCCCTGAAGATTACTTTTCTATGCAAAACTGAAAAGCTCTTGTTATTCTGAGGTCTGCTCTGTCAGGAATGGATTGTTTCGCACCACGGGAAAAGATCTGTTGATAATATTGAGTCAAATCCACAGATAGATGTTGAGTGCTTGTTACTCCTACTGTCTCTAATATGTACAGAGTCAAAGGTGCTAGAATTTCAGATCAGACACAGGTAAACATAATGGAAAACTCTTTATAACAAATTTCAAAATATGACTGGGTGTATACCTGTATTTTTCTGTGAGTTTTGTAATTGTTATTCTCCAACTGCAATTTTTGCAACTCTGATGTGTATTCATGTTTTATAGAAGTATATTTTGGGGGGGGTGTATGTAAAAATCAGGATTCTTTTTTTTAAAAAGTGTGTATAGAGAACTTGCTATAGAAGCTGGGTTACATGTTTGGCACTGAACATAAGTTAATATCACATGACTGGTACAGGAATTTATTCAGCAAATTATGTAAAGACATTTTATGTTTGTACATGCAAAAAGCATGAGTATTATGTTTGTGCTGGTGTAAAATTAGAATGTACAGCTAGGTTTATAGATGAATGCCTTAAACTCATACACATCTGCATCTATATAGTTTTATTTATAATTAATAGAACATCTACACATAATTTTATTTGTAATAAATAGAACAACTACACATATTTATCACTTCATTGTGCATTTTGTAAGCACAGTTGATAGTATGTAAACATTCTGTGGAGAGGTTACAAGTATATGACCCTTCTGTTAACAGCTCAGTGACTGGCTTGTGCTCTGGGCTTGTTTCCTAGGCTTTGACGAGGCTTATTAATTATGTTACATTTAGAAGGAAAAGTGTGCAGCTAGAGAGAAGCCCATTTAGCTCAACATGAACATGAGTACTGGACAACTGGCAGTGTGTTTAATTGGTAGTTTAGTGAAACTTACGTATAACAAACATTATTCCTGCGTACACAGAGGTAAAAAAATTTCTCTTAACAAATCCCTCCATTGTTGCATTCACCAGCTATGATGGCAAACAGGGAGAATTTGTTTCATCTTAGGAATTCTGTTTCGGTTATTAAATTGTTTTATCGTGGCATGCCTCTAGGTGTTTGTTGAGACTATCCTTTGTTATGGGGACTGGAGCAAAGAATTACCAAACCAGGGACAGTGGAGAGCTGCTAACTTTTTACTGGGTTCTAACTGAGCAATGGATATGCTAAAGAGTGTGCCACAGTGGGGATACCAGTTTGACCAAAACAAACACGGAGTCTTGTAAAACAAGCAAGGAGTCTGGTGTCACTTTCATTGAATTTATTGAAATTAATTGTAAGTGCCACCAGACTCCTTGCTTGTTTTGCTGAACTAGACTAACACGTTCCAAAGGGGCAGCCATGTTAGTCTGTCTCAGTAAAACAACAAAGGAGTCCCGTGGCACTTAAAGGCTAACAAATTTATTTATTGCGTGAGCTTTCATGGGAGAAAAATCCCACTTCTTCAGATCTTCAGAGTCTGACAAAGTGGGATTTTCTCCCACAAAAGCTCATGAAATAAATAAATTTGTTAGTCTATAAGTGCCACAGGACTCCTTTGTTGTTTTACTGAGACAGACTAATAACAAGAGCTTTTCAGTTTTGCATAGAAAAGTAATCTTCAGGGAAACAGTAAAGGAAGGAATAGGGAAGCAGCTATCAGCTGCAAATCTATTATTTTACTTTCCCCACCTATTTGACTCTTTTCTGTGCATGCACTTAAAGTGGCCCACTGGGACTGTAAGGACCTTTCAATATGGAAGATATAAGTCTCTGTTTCTGGTCAGGTCATTTAAAGGTGAAACGCAAAGGTTTTTTAAAAACTTTTTTGGTTTCTCCCACCTTGCTTTCTTCTAAATTATAAACATGGCTTTAATGTTTTGTTCAAGAGGTTTTTTTTTATTATTTTGATACGGTTGTTCCGAAACAACTTGTATCGAAATAACACCTTATTTCAAAATAACTTAATTCAAATTAATAGTTTGTTAATTTGAATTAAGGAAAAAAGCTCAAAGCGAAATAGCAGTTTCAAGCAACAGTTATTTCGAAACAAGTCACTGTTGTTTCGAAACAATCATTTCAAAACAACGTTGTTTCGTCCCCGCATGGGGTTTAACTTGTTTCGAAACAACCGTGCGTCGTGTGAACAGGGTATTTCTTATTTTGAAACAACCTCTGTTGTTTCGAAATAAGAGTGCTGTGTGAACACAGCCCTTGTTTTTTAGATTAACATAGCTACCCTTCTGGCAGGGGTCTTGTGTAGAGTTACCAGATGTCAGGCAAAAGGAGGACATCTCTTCCTTCTTACCTTCATGTCCTCCTTTTTTACCTTCACATCCTCTATCTGGCAGGCATTTTGAAATACATGATTTTGTCTGGCTTTTTACTTATGGGGTTAACATATGCTGGAGTGCCACGGAATATCTTATTTCTAGGGGGAAGTGTTCCAGGGCCCCCTAAAAACAGAAGAATATTACATTAATGCTACATTTTCTCCATGTGTCCTCCAATGTTCTCCTTTTCATACTTCCCTGTCCTCCTTTCCAGGCTTTGGTATCTGGTAGCCCTAGTCTTGTGGCACTTTTAAAGACTAACATATTTATTTATCACAGGAGTGTTGTAGATGTCAGGACTCCTTGTTTGTTTTGGTGAGGCTACACCACTGGAACAGTTTAACCATGTTTGTCCGTTAGGGGGCTGTTGAAATGGACAGCAGAAAATCATCAACAAATAAAAAAAAAAACCCAACTCATCCATTTGGTGGTAGGGACTATATGAACTCAAGGGAATCCCATGGAGCCACATATAAGAACCCTTGGGCATGAGCGTGGGATATGCTATTATGAAGCAGTGGTATCCTTTTTAGAGCTGCTGCAGGGAAAGGATCATGTACACCCCAGAAGACTCTGCCCAGTCCTTGGGAGTGCTCCAGGATGATGATGAACCTGGGTCATTGGGAAAGCATATGTATGTTTATTATTCTGTCTAGATCAGGGGTTCTCAAATGGAGAGTTGTGGCCCTCCCAGAGTTGTGAGGTTATTATAGGGGATGTCAGCTAGCTGTTAGTTCCCACACATGCTGGTAAGGGTAGCATCCTCTGAGCAGAGGAGGCTGTCATCACAGCCTGAAGTATTTTCAAAAGGGGTTCCAGAAAAAAAAAATTGGGGAGCTCTTGATCTGGATCTGTATATTTCTTGTGCTACTAAGTACACAGTAATGGTGTTTTAATAATGGTGTTGTGCAAAGTCTGTCTGTTTGCTTTCATTTTCATGTGCCCCTGAAGAGTAAAACTGGGAACCCAGAATGCCCACAGGCAGGAATTGCAGGAGAGGGTTTGTTTAAGGCAAGAGAGGATAGCTCAGTGATGCCAGTAGCAAGGCGTTCGACAAACTCTTCATGCCAAGCATAGGCAAGTTCCAAAGGGGCAACCATGTTAGTCTAGTTCAACAAACAAACAAGGAATCCTGTGGCACTTACAGACTAACAAATTGATATATTGCATGAGCTTTTGTGGGAGAAAATCCCACTTCGTCAGATGCTGTTCAGACTTGGGTGGATTAAGGAGCACGTAGCTAGTAAGAGCTTGGCTAGTAAGATGGACGCCAAACACAGCAGAATTGAGGGAACAGAGGGGGAGCTCTGCCAGGTCTGTAAATGTGATACCACTACTGAATACTGTCCACAGAAGAGCATTTGTCATGAGCTGACTCACTGTTCAGTTAAAAGACTGAAGCAGGCACTACTAGTGTTTGGAACAGACTGCTCCCAGAGCTGAAAAAATTATAATCCTTGAAACATACACACACTGGCACTTCAGGTGTTGTATTTTATACTATCCTAGTTCTGTTGTAATGGCTGCTTAGTATTTTTCTTAAAGCAAACCAGTACTTGTTAGTAGGAGTGCTAACTTTCCCCAAATTGCCTCCCCAATGTAGTTCAACTGTCTGTCCCCGAGCCAGACCACCTATGAGAGTGTATTTTTACTGCAGTGTTAATTGGAGCTCTTACCTGGGTGTTACTCCTATCTCCACTGCCATCTGTACACAAACCCTCTCACCTGACTTTGGTGCTTTCAGCATGGACTAGCTGGCTCACCTGGGGCTGTAGGCTAAATCACTGGTACTGCTTTCATTCAGGCTGGTAACCCACCCCCTTTGTAGCGAGGATAGGGGTTCAACCACTCAAATGCTGATAGTCTTTTCCCACAGCTCCTCCAAGGGGTGACAAGTTCTCCCACAATTTGCTGGGAAGGAGTCAAAGAATCCCTTGGGTTACTGCAGCATAAAGAACCAGAAGTTGCGCCCCCAGAAATCTGAGCGCCATGCACAAGGCAGGTCAGTACCAAAGAGCAGTGCTTCCCAACCTGTGTCCACGGGCCTCTTCCAGAGGGTCCGTGGCACTGCTCCCCCCTGGAGCTGGAACCTGGTTGTGGTCCCGATGCTCCTGCCAGGCCTGGATCCCAGTGGTGGTGGGGGCCACAGAGGACAAGATGCTGCCCCTGCTTGCTGGCTGCCAAAGCCGGCAGCAGTGTGGCTTCCGTCCCCTGCAGGGGCTGGCTGGGAGCCATAACCATGGCAGCCCCCACTGTCTGGCTGGGGAATGGGGCCACAGGCAGCTCCCACGAGGGGACAGCGAGCCATTGCCACGTGCTACAGGCACCAGGGCCCCATTCTCCTGCCAGAAGTAGGGGCTGCTGTGGCCAAGGCCCCTGCTCAGGAGCTGCCTGTGGCTCCATTCCCCTTCTGGGAAGCAGGGTCCCCCCGGGCAGGGGCCATGGCCGCAGCAACTCCCACTTCCAGCAGGAGAATGGGGCCACAGCGGCTGCAGCACATGGCTGTGGATCACCGAGCCTGCCTGGGAGCTGCCTGTGACCCCATTCTCCTGCTGGACAGTGGGGGCTGCCACGGCCATGGCCCTCTGCCGGGGGCACGGGCCACATGCTGATTCCCCCTCCCCACGGGCCAGATTCTGCTGCAGCGTGCCACCACAGGGATCCCTAAAACTTTTTTTCCTTCCTCAGGGATCCCCAGCCTTACAAAGGTTGGGAACCCCTGCCAAAGAGGATATTGTAACTCACAGCAATTTTGCTGTGTAGCTGCTGACACCCAAGTTTGAGTTTCACACCTGAGCAAACTCAGCAGTGAAGACCTATCCTAAGTGCAAGAGGTTAGGTCAATCTGTATGACACTTAATTTCTTGGTTCTGCTGTGACTGCTAAGACAATTGACAGTTAATGCCAGCTGTGATAATGGTTTATATGTGAAGACTTGTTTACTGGGAATTAGATTGGGTTTACTCACTTATTACATATCGTCATCAGAAACGCTTCAATGGCTAAACAAACAAGGAGTCCCACGGCAAAGACTGGCACATTTATTTATCACATGAGCTTTCGTAGGAGAAAATCCGACTTCATATTCTTCAAAGCATCTGACGAAGTGGGATTTTCTCTCACAAAAGCTCATGCGGTAAATAAATCTGTTAGTCTTTAAAAGTGCCACAGGACTCCTTGTTTCTTTTGCTGAACTACAGTAAGACGACTACCCCTTTGGAAACTTAAATGGCAGTAATTTTGACTCCGTGTTAACTAGGCCTGATTTATGAACTAGTGACCTAGAGTGATCTAGAGCTCTTCACCCCTTTGCCCATTCTATGTGTTTTCTTTTTAATTTGAACTGTGGAGATATGCTCTTGTTATGCAGGAATTGGTGATTAAGAGTGAAATGACAAACTGAACTTCTTCGAGCGCTGCTCACATCCACTCCTGTTTGGGTGTCTATGTGCCACAGCACGTGGCTGCCCTAGATTGTCCCCATAGGGTCAGTGGCCAATGCCCCGTCTGACCTGCACACCTGCGCAGTATGTAAGTGGCCTTGACCCTACCCCCCTTCAGTTCCTTCTTTCTTCCTGTTGTGACGGTCCCGGAACTGCCTGCTTTTGCAGGTTTGCAAGTACCTGTCCTTTTTCTTCATCTTCTGCCTTTTTCTTTGTGTTTTCCAGCTCTAGAATCCCTTTTCTTATCTATCTGCCCACTCCCCACCCCACCCCACCCCGGCTTGGACTGCATCGGAAAACCCGTCTCTCTCTTGCGTCCTGGAGGTAACACGTGGCCCGGCATGGACTCAGCTGTGGCTGGATTCAGTTCTTGCACCGTGCGGAAAGGCTTTCTTGTTCAGTGAGCCCCATGAGAAATTCCTGAAATGCCTTTGGGAGGCCCATTGGATCAACAAGTGCCAAATTTGCTGGTTCTTTAAGCTGAGGATGTAGAAGGAATGAGAAAATCGCCTGTGCTCCAAGGACCAGGAAGAGGCCTTGCTCCCGGCCTCGGTATTGAGCATCCCACCATCAGCACAGACAGCTTCGGTGCAGAGGACGCACTGCATGCCAGGCTCGCCTCAGCACTTGTCCTCCTCTGGGAAGCTGAAGAAACACTGCCTGGCATCAGAGTCTGCACCAAGGTCTCGGTCTCTGAAATTTAAGCCCTGCCATCAACACAGGTCAGGATCCCTAGCACAAGCACGAGGGGACCCACAAACCTCGGCACAGAGACCACAAACATGAGTGGTTCCATCCATGCCCAAGGCGGCTAGGGCACTCCTACAACTGCGAACCCCCACCCTGCCTAGACTGACAGTATCAAGGGGAAAGCCAGTGCTGTCATTGGGGGTCTGGCCCAAACCTGGCCCTTTGGCACAGCAGGAATTGATGCAAGGCCAGAACCAGCAGCGCAGGAGTTCATCCTGGGATGAGGCCTTGACACCCCCGTCTCCGTAACATCCCTCCAGGGAAGGCCAATGCAGTCCTCCCTCGCTACGGGTGCCCTCATTCCCGCTGCATTGATCCGGGAACTCTTGGCACAGCTGCTCTCTGTGAAGGGCATCCACTGCCTTGGGCTTGAGGTCCAAGACAGGGAGACAACAGGCATTTCTCGCCGAGGCCTAATCGAACGAACATTCACAGGCGTCCTCACAGAAATTGCACTGCACCAGATCAAGATGCCACTCATCGGAAGACTCCAATGCCCGGCACCAACGCTGCCATCCATCGATGTCCCACTGCTGGCCCCGGCATTGACACATCTGGAGGTGCGGGAGGAAGCATTCACCATCGTCCTCCCTGGACAGGGATACACGATCATCACCCTCACCTGCACCGATGTTTAGCTCCCTACATGGGACTTCTCCAGTACCAATGCAGAAGAGGGGACATTCCTCGCCTACCAACCGGCACAGGACAGCTGATCATTCTCTGGCACAGGGAAGAAAATGATCCCTGGCACAGGCTGTGGTGCTGCAAACCTTTAAGGACTGATCAACGCAGTGGGCAATCTGGGGACCTCGGGGCTCACCCCCAAAGGGATTCCCCATCTCCTGGGTCCTCAAGGCCTGCCACCTCATGGGGGGGCTAGGACCCCAAGGTGTTGGATGAGGACTCGGACCAAGAAGAGGGCCCCTCAAGCCTAGGGAGGAATGACTCCTGAGTTATGTGCTCCTCTTCCCCTGAGAAGGCAGCATACCAAAGGTCCCTGTTCCTTCAAGAAGACCCAGGGGTGCACCAATAACTGCTAAAGCACATGGCCGCAAACTCTGACCTGCCAATCAAGGTCGTCAGAGAGGTCTTCAACCCTCTGTTCGACATGAGCGATGCTGCCCCTCTAGCCAGAGTGGCAGTCCACATGCATGAAGGGGTGCTAAAGATTGTCTGCACCCAATGGCAGACACCCTCATCAGTCCCCTTTGTCTCAAAGGGGACAGAAAGGAAGTACCAGCTCCACGCTGCATCCCGCCCCCTCCACGCTGCTCCAGCATGGAGCCCAGAGCAGCGTGTGGCAGGGGTAGATGGCGGACTGGCAGCAACGCTGGAACGGCAGACCAGCCTTTTGCCCGCTCGTCCAGTCCCCAGCATGGGGGAGACAGTGGGGTGGCTGCGTGGGGTCCCCAAAAGCGTGGGGCCTAGGGCGGCTGCCTCTTCTGCCACCCCCTAAGGATGGCCCTGTCTGGGAGCCACAATTTTTCATTCAAGAGCCACATGTGGCTTCCGAGCCACAGTTTGGCCACACCTGGTCTATTTGTTGGTCTCTCTCCTCCTTCTTTCTTAACCCCCAGGGCCAAGCTGAAGTCTGCCTCACCTGAATGAGCTTCTCATGTTTGGGATGCTGGTGGTATCTGGCAATGGTGGAGGAGTGGAGGGATCCTGAACGGTTGGTCTGTGACATGGCTGTGAGGAGGGTGGAATGGGAGGAATGGGGGGAGGATGAGTGATCAGAATACAGTGAAATCATTCACACACATCCCAGATCCCAGTCATGTCTAATGGTATTTGCATCATGTTTCCAGGTCAAAGCTGCTTTCAAATCTAAAGTGAGTTCATGGTATCAACCGCCCATCAACTGCAGAGATGACCCACTGGGCTTGGTCCTGTTCTCACAGCCCTGATGCTAGTGGAATTACTCCTGCTTTAAACCAGGCAGAAGCAAGATCAGACTTATCATTCTGGGTTCTGGATTGTATCTGCCTTATGTCTCAGCCCATCATTTACCCCAAGACTGTGTTTTGGGGTCCTCCCCCCACACTCTGGCAGAAATGTGTAAATGCCAATACAAGGCCAAAGGCTGCAGAGAAGCAGTCCCCACAAACCCAGGCTGTGGGTCAGGACTCCATCATTTTGTTCCTTGGCTGGGCATGGAGTGGGATCCAACAGACTTGAGCAGGGCAGAAGGACTCCTGCCCCCCACCCTCACCCCCATAACTTCCCCAGTCAGGGGTGGCTGGAGACAGGACTTATACCCCTCCATATGCCTGCTTTGGCTCTGCCAGGGCCAGGAGTGTCAGCATCCCCCTGCCCCTCTTGTATGGTTTCCCCAGCAGTGATGGGGTGTCAGGGGGCACAGGAGTTATGCCCCCTCTCAGCTGCTGCCAGGGGAGGAATCAGTCATTTGACAATATCCTCCTACCCCACATGGTTTCACCAACCAGCAGGTAACAGCAGTGGGACTTTTTACTTACACTGTGCCTAGCTTCTGCTGGGGCCAGGCTGGATGGCTGGTCAAGTTAGGTCAGGCATGGACATCACTAGAGCCCTGCAAATATGCAGATACCCGTGGATATCTGCATTATATCTGCATCCACAGATACAACAGGGATATCTGCAGACCATTTCTTGCGGATGCAGATCAGATACAGGTCCACATATTTTTATCTTCACAGAGCTAGAGCCCTGCAAATACATGGATATCCATGGATATCCGCATTATATCTGCATCAGCGGATACAACATGGATATCCATGGACAATTTCTTGCTGATGCAGATCGGATACGGATCCACATATTTGTATCTGTGCAGAGCTCTAAACATCAGCGGGGGGGGGGGGGGGCAGCGGGGGGCGGGGCGGCGTTTTTGTTTGTGGGCTGCGCCAAAAAACCCCCCCCCCCCCCCCCCCCCCCGTCCGCTCAGTTAGGACTTTTGGCCCCACCTGGCTCCCCCTGCCTAGCACTTCTGCCTGGCCAGCCAGGGTCATCACCATTACTGCACACCCCATCCTCCCACCTTTGTAACTGGCCCACTGAGAGTTGGGAGGAACTTACTCTTGTGGCATAGTGCCTTCGTAGCTTGTGGCTGGAATCTGAGCAGGTACAGGGGAAAGACTTCTTTTTGCTGTGTTTGCTGACAAGACACAAAAAGTGTGTGGGCTCACCCTTATTAGAATCTGAAACCCACTAACCCTGAACAGCAGCATCCCCAAGCAGGGGCGTCACTGCCCCGGGGAGGGACCTGGGGCAAGGGCCCAGGTCCCGCCCCTGGCCCGCAGGCCCTGCCCCCAGCCCGCAGGCCCTGCCCCATGGCTGGGACCAGGGCTTGAAGCCGCCGCACCGCCACGGGCAGCTAGACCTTGCATCCCCGGCCAGGGCTGGAAGCCACCGGCGGCAGCTAGGTCCTGCACCCTCAGCCGGGGATGGGGCCACCATCACCGTGGCTAACCGGGCCCCGCATCTCCGCCCCGATTGGGCTGGAGACCAAGACAGGGATGGCCCCGCCAGATCCGGGGCACCGGTGCTGGGATTTGTGGCACATGCCCTGGGTGCCCAGTGCCAGCGACGCCCCTGTCCCCAAGACTGATTTGCAGGTCAGGGAGGCATTGTTTAACGGCTTAATAAACTGAGTAATAAATGAAGGAAAGCTAAGGGAAGGGCACTTTGCAATCTGCTCAGAAAGAAAACAAGAATTCAATTCTGTCTGATTTGGCACCCCTTAAAGCCTGGCCCCTTAGGTGACTACTGAGTTCGCCTATACGGTCAGGCCTGCTCTTCTGGTAGGGATAATATGGTTATATTTCCGAAATCACAAGTGAAGTGTAGTCACAACTTTCTGGATCCTCTGAAATTTTCAGAGGAATTTGGAAAATGTTTTGTCTTTTGCTCTTTACTCAACAATAGCAATATGAAGAAACTGTGGGCCCAGTTCCACCCCAGATGATGGTATTTATGCAATATACACAAACATGGTAGTTCATGTACATACTACCAATCTCAGGCAGCTTCACAGAGAACACAGGGAGCACAACTTGAGGCTCAGGAACTACTTTAAGGGATACTAACCCCCCGCCCCACAGAAAAGCAAAAGGGTAGATGGAAAACAACTGGAATAAGAACACAAACTTCAGTAGAATGAGGATTAAGGATGATTTCCAGCAATGTTCTGGAGACATGGAAGATACTGGAAAAAAAACAATCCAAGTCTGGAATCAAGAAGGACTCCTAGATTTCTAGTCTGGAGTAAAAGTTAAGAATACTGATAAACTTGGTGACTTAAGATGAAGTGTACAAAATCTTTTTTACCCAGAACAACTTCAGACTTTGAAACACTGGCTAGTTAGTAGAAAACTGAGATTTAACTAGCAGATGACACAGGCAGGGTGACAGATTGCAGACAAAGGGATCAGACTAAGCAAGGGAGATAGACAGGCAAGTGTTATGTAAATTCTTGAAGCCACCAATGAACCAACTCTGAAGCAGGTATGTGGAGATGGTGGTTGATGTTGGATAAGAGGAGAAAATGTAACACCTTTACTAAAAATAAAATGGGAGCAAGCAGAATTCACACAAGGAACTGAACCAGTCTATTTCTCTTTATGAAGGTTCTCAAATGCTCTTCTCATGCTCACTAAACACATCATGACTTTATGTTATCCATACAGCTCTGCATCAGTGACTTGTTTTCTCCCTAGCTCTGATTTCTGAAGAGTGAATTTTAGTTGAATTTTGGTGTTCATAAAAGTGAAGTCCATTGAAGACAAAAGGGGTATGCCAACACGCATGGCCCACACGCACGTTGTAAATCGAAATAACACTGATTATTTTGATTTTAAAATGTTTAGGCCCACACGACGTTTCCTTATTTTGAAATAAGGAGCTCCCTTATTTTGAGGTAAGGAAAATAATTTTGATATAATAAAACCTAGTTTGATATCAAAATGAGGGTTATCTCAAAACTGTGGTTTTGAAATAACCCAGTGTGGCTGTGTTATGTCGATATGACCCACATATCAATATAAGAGTTTGACAACCCCCCAGCACCCTGGCCAGGGAGGGAAGAGAGGTGCAGGGGGGCCACCTTCCCTCCAGCTGGCTGGGCTGGTGGTGTGGGAAACACCCTGCTCCTGGCTTCCGTGCCCCCTCCGCCCAGCCAGGTGTGGGAATGCCAGGCTCCACGGGCTCCTTTCCCCGCACGCCTGACTAGGTGCAGGGAAGTCCGGGGCATGGGGTCCCATCTCCCCCTACCTGGCTGCTTCCCAAGGCTGCAACCAGTCTTGGGGGAATGTCTTTTCCCCCACTGGGCTCCAGAAGCCTGGAGCCAATGGGGGCTTTTTTCCCCTGCCACTGGCTCTCCTGGGGAGAGCCAGGCAGGGGATGGGATAGCAACATGACCCCGCCCAGGGGCCATGGTGCCACACCTCCCAGGGTGCCCCTCCCCTAAATTGAACTAGCAAGTCCTGTCCCCGGACACACTACTTCGATTTGGGTTTTTGGTGGGGATCTGTTAAATTGATTTAATGGTTGTTATATTGATTTAGCTTAAGTCGCTTCAAGCTAAATCGATTTAACTCCCTGTGTGTGCACATAGCCAAGAGGTCTTTCCTGAAAGCTGTGGCTGAACAAAATGTAAAGTCTCTACATTGCCTGTGGTTGTTTGGCAAATGCTCCTCAAAATCCCAAACAGCCAAATTTTTGCTGTTCCCTGTATCTCATTGAAATGTGACAGTTGTGTCTATGTTATCCTTTGCAGCCCCAAAAGCAAGTTTGAGGACCTTCTACAATTTCAAAATTCATAGTGAAACTACAACAAAAGTCCTGTGGCACCTTAGAGACTAACACATTTCTTCAGGCATAAGCTTTTGCAGGCTGCAGCACACTTCTTCAGATGCACAGTGGAACTGTTGAAATCTGAATAACTATTTTGGACTAGGTATAAAATGAACTGTTTTAAAAAATCAAGAGAGTCTTAAAAGAAGCAAAGATCATTTTCACTTTTTCTCCACTTTAATTACTAGAGCTGGTTATATTTTAGAAACGATCTAGGGCAGTGGTTCCCAACCTTTTCTCTGCTGTGGCATACCTTGATACCTTCAAATTTTTTGAGGCACACCACCACTGAAACTCATGAATATTCAAATTAACTTAAATTACTTATGAATATTCATGAACCATGGCACAGTGTTTCAGAAATTATCCTATGTGGGGTAGTAGGGGTAGCAGAGCAGGGGTAGCAAAATAGGGGAGGTCAGGAGTCGTGTGCTGTGGCAGGAGTGAGTGTGGGGAGCAGAGCAGGGCAGGGCTGGCGAAAGAGGACAAGGGCAGCCATGTGGGGAACAGCACAAGGGTGGCAAGAGAGGACAGAGGAAGGGAGACCAAGAGTGGTTTGGGGGGGGGGGCAAGGGGTAACCTGGGGAGTGGGAAGGTAGGGCAGGGGAGCATGGCGCAACACCCAGTTCCCCCTTCTCCACAGTGGTTCCCTGCCACCCAGGGCAAATCCTCACCCCACTGCTGCTCCCTCCCACCCCAGTGGGTCCCGTCCTCCCCTCCCCCAGCCCCCTGCTACCTGTGATGGACCCTCCCATCACTGCAGGGGCCAGAACTAGGCCTCCAGCCCCCAGCTACCCCCCCAGACACCACCCCAGCTACACACCCCAAAAAGCCACCCCACAACCCCAGCTACACACCCTCTCCTACACATCCACTCCCACCCACCTCTGGTACACACAAACCTGCCCCACCCAACCCCCAGCAGCCCTCCCCCCCAAAGCCCTTACCTGGGCTGTTTGCAGGCTGACTGACAGGAGCTGCTTCATCCTGCAGGGCGAGATTCACACGCTCTCTGCCTCCTGCAGCTCTCTGCTGGCTGGGTTTAAGATGCAGCCACTGGAATGCTGCCTTCCAGCTGCTCCTGCTATTTTTAGGGGGACCCCTGGAACTCTGCATCCCAGAGCCTTCCTCTATTTTTAGGGGGGCTGGAATGCTGCCTGCCTAAAAACAGGGGGCCCTGGAACTGTGTTCAGGTGCCTTCCCCTTACTTTAACCCCTGCCTTTTCCCAGCCCTGCACAGCCCACATGGCTGGGCTGAGCAGGGAGGGAACTTTAACTCCAGCTCTCAGGGATGCTCACGGTACACTTTAGTTGTTGCCGTGGCACACTGGTTGGGAACCACTGATCTAAATACACGAAGCCTTTTCTCTCACACACAAAAAGACTGAATTAGCTACACGTTTTCAAAGTTAAAATAAAAAGACACACATATAATCTCAAGGGATTCTTCTTTTGTGGTGTTATTTCTCCTCCCATGGCACATACTGTACTTCTAATTTTAAAAAAGGTGGCTGAATTTTCAGTAGAAACAATAGCCACAGCAACCTCACAATATCATGGAGCTGAACAGTCACAAGTATTTTTTGTTTGTCTGTCTGTTTTTTCAGTCCACAAAGAATTCTATTTTGTTTTGGCCTGTCTCTGCCTTCTTGCACTCACCAATTTCTGACAGCTGTTTCAGCCTCGTCTATTTGATTTTTCCCTTAATCATATAAGGTCCATGCTGTTATGCCCATTTCCCCTCTACAATTTACATGTACACTGAGGAGTTCAAACCTTCTCCCCACCTGCAAAAGTAAAAATTATTTTGAAGTACAGGCCTGACTGACAATTTTCCATGGCTGAAATAGCTTTGAATACACAGGCTAAAATGGCACAGAGTACACTCCCACTTTGTTAGGTCCCAGTTTCAGGGTAATCTAGATTGTTTGCTGGGTCGAGATCATCGCTGAAGTGCCTTGTCTAAAGCCCCATTTCTGAAAACACTTATGCACGGGGCTCAGCTATGGTGCTCTGAAATCAGCATGATTACTCACTTGAGTCAGCTCTGCAAACAATCCGGATTACCCTGAAATGTAAACAGCCCACTAAAGTAAATACATTCTTTTCAAAGTGTCACCATTACCATATTTCTCCGCTCTAGTCTTCACTGCTTTGTACTTTAGCCCCAGCTCAACAAAATAATTCACATGCCTAACCTGAAGCATGTGAGTATCCTCCCACCGAAGTCAATGGGACTACATGTGTTTACGTATCCACCTGAATGTGGACCCAAGAAATGGCTTTAAACCGATGACACCAGTGCAGCTACAGAGACGTAGCATTTTCCCACTAATAAAATCCACATGTTAACAGTAGTAAAGGAAACACAACTTTCTCGGGGGAGGAGGAGTACATTACAGCAAATAGGACTACAGATAAGTCTGAGGCTGCCAGCTGAAAGAAACACTGGATTTATTCATTTGCGAAGTCTCAATGAGGTCTTCATGTTATTGAAGAGAAACAGAGGGTTACTTACGTGTAAGTGTCCTTCTTTGAGATGGGCTGCTCACATACTTTCCCATTCAGGTGTCTATGTGACACAGCACATGGTTGCCCAGAAGCTTTTTGCCGTGCCTGTCCCCATAAGGTCAGTGGCCAACACCCCCTCTGACCTGCACACCTGCGCAGTATATAGGTGGCCCTGATACTACCCCCCCTTCAGTCCCTTCTTTCTGCTAACTCCGAAAAGTGGGGACGGAGAGAGGGTATGGAATGTATGTGAGCAGCCCATCTTGAACCAAGATGCTTACAGGTAAGTAACTGTCCATTCTTCTTCAAGCACTGCTCACATCCATTCCCATTCAGGTGACTTACAAGCCATATTCATGGATGGGGGTTCAACTTAAGGTTTCCCCACTCGTAGAATGTCTCTGTCCAGGGCAGCACCATCTCTCGCCTGCTGGACAACTGCATAACAGGAAGCAAAGGTGTGCACTGAGGACCAGGCTGCCACTCTGCACATCTCCTGGATCAGGACCTGTGTGAGGAAGGCCATGAATGATGCTTGTGCTCTAGTCAAATGGGCCTTAATTCCCCCCAGGAGCGGGGGTCTTAGCTCTTTGGTAGCAGTCTTTAATGCAGCTTATTATCCATGATGAGATGCGTTGGGACATTACTGCCTGACCCTTCATACATTTGGCAACTGGTACAAATGGCTGGGTCATTTTGCAGTCTCAGGTGGGCTGCTAGGGCCGCTATGCATTTTGTGAAAATCTTTGGGGCCAATGAGAGACCAAAAGGGAGGGCTGCAAACTAGAAGTGCGCTCCCTTTACCATGATGTGGAGGAGCTTCCTGGGCTTTCGCCTCACTGAGATGTAAAAACAGGCATCTTTTAAGTCAAGGGCTGCAAACCAGTTCCCCGGATCGAAGGAGAGAATAATCTGAGCTAGGGAAACTATTTGAAACTTTATTTTTCGTATGAACTTGTTCAGGGCTCTTAGATCCAGCATAACAAACAAGGAGTTCTGTGGCATGTAAAGACTAACAAATTTATTTATTGCATGAGCTTCCATGGGGGGCAATCCCACTCTGTCAGTCACTCAAGCAATAAATAAATTTGTTAGTCTTTAAGTGCCACAGGTCTCCTTGTTTGTTTTACGGAACGAGACTAACACGGCTACCCCTTTGAATCTAGGTCCCATATGGATCTTAGACCCCTGTTTGCCTTTGGAACCGGGAAATACCTTCAGCAAAGCTCCTCCCCCTTTCCCTTTTGGGGACTCTCTCTATTGCTCCCAGCTCTAAGAACTTGTGGCATTCCAGCTCCAGAAGAGCCACATGGGAGGGGTCCTCAGTTCCATAGTGAGAGAGCAGTTTTCTTTCAGGGGCTTGGCCTTGAACTGGATGGCATAACCCTGCGACACCATAACCAGTATCCATCAGTCTGATGTTAGCTTGTACCACCAGTGTCAGAAGGAGGTCAGTCTGTTTTGGAATGGCAGGGGTGGCTGGTTTTGGCATTGGTGGCGGCCCTCAGGTGAGCAGTCAAAATCTCTGCTTCTGGGACAATGGGGGCCCATTATTGCCCTGGCAGGAGGTTCGGTTGGAGCCCTGTGACCTTCCTCTCCCTCCACCTCTGGCACTGTCCCTCTCCACACTTCTGTAGAGGCAGTAGGACGGCTGAAAGGTCAGTGATGCAGACCCTGCTGCTGTTGCTGTTGGGGCTGTGATTGCTACACCCAAAAGGACTGCATGGCCATCTGAGGTGTATACATCCCCAAAGAGCAGAGTGTTGCCCGGGAGTCCTTTATGCCATGCAACTTGGAATTGGTTAACTCAGCAAACAGTGATGGACTCTCAAATGGGAGGTCTTGGGTGGACTGTTGCATTTGGGAGGATAATTCTGATCCCTGTAACCACACAGTCTGATGCCTAGCAATCGCTGAAGCGACCCCCTACTGGCTGTGTCTGTGGCGTCCCATGAAGGGAGCAGCGTAGCACGTGCTGCTGACAGTCCTTTCTCAACTAGGGTGTCATAGTCCACTGAGTGGTTGGAAGGGATGTGGTCCCAAAACCTCTGCATGGGCTTCCACATATTGAAAGTGTATCTGCCCATGAGGGTCCGCTGGTTGGCAATATGTAGCTGTATCACTGCGATGGAATAAATCTTTCTTCCAAACACATCTAATTTCTTAGCATCTTTTATTTTTCGGGGTGGCCCTGCCTCTCTCAGTGGTTCACTGTATCCACCACCAGCAACCCAGGGGTAGGGTGCATGAACAGAGCTGCGCACGTTGGGGGGGGAACAGGACTGGCAGCCCTGTGGTGGCGGACCGGCCTTTTGCCCACTCTTCTGGTCCCCTTTTGGGGGGGGGGGGCAGCGCAGGGGTCTGCCCCTCCCCTGGGCTGGCTGGCCCTGCCCCCAGTGCGGGGGGGTGTGGAGGGGGCCCTGCAGAGGGTGATTTGCCCTGGGTCCTGCACCCCTAGGTGCCCCTCTAGGGACGTCTCTGCTCCCAGAAGAACATCAGAAATCAATTTAGGAAAGCAGCGCCAGCCTAGGAGTTCAGTAGGTGGTCAGGACGGTGGGGAGAAGTGCGGCATGGTCAGGATTTTTAAAAAACTTGCCACTAGCCTGCAGTCTTTTACATCGAGCAGCAGCTAAGTTTTTACTGTATAGGTTTAACTTTCATGGTAACCTTAAGTAATTATTAGAATCTGACATTAGCAGGATTGATATTTGTCCTCTTTTTATGATAAAATTAAAGTGTGCAAGGAATTTTAAACTTAGTACTTTTGGACTAGGTAAAAGTATATGGCTATAGGCCTCAGTGTGGTTCTCAAAGGTTTTATAATCAACTTGTGTGGCTCTTGAGTTCCACAAGTTTGGCCACCCCTGAAATAGACCAAAGACAGAGTATGGGGCTGGGTTTTATCTAAACTCCTGAGTTCTATTTGCTGCTCTGGGTGGGGAGTAGAGTCTAGTGGTTAGAGCAGGGGACTTTATTCCCTGCTGTACCATGGATGCAGGGTATAGGCTTATGGGGAGGGAATTCAAGTACCTTCTGTGATAATGTGCTTCAGTTCTGCTGCCCATTAAATGGCAATGGTAATTACATGGCACAGCATAGCGGAAGAGGCTTCCCAACCCCCTGTTGGTTTTATGCTAGGCTTAGCTTGGGGAAAAAAAAAAACCCAAGGAGTCGTGCGGCACTTAAAGACTAACAGATTTATTTTTCGCATGAGTTTTTGTGGGAGGAAATCCCACTTCGTCAGGTGCTTTGAATGAAAGCTCATGCGAAAAATAAATCTGTTAGTCTTTAAGTGCCACACGACTCCTTGTTTTTTTGTGTTTTCTTTGCTGGACTAGACTAACATGGAAATTAGCTTGGAGAGACAGACTGCCTGCTGCTTGGACCTCTGTTTGCTCCATCACTGAGCTGGGAGGGAGTCAGGTCAGGGTGCATGAAATCCATAAGGGGCCAGCATGGGACACGCTGAACTGGGGGTCCAGGGTGGTCACCGCCCCCATTCTCCTGGGGCACCAAAGTCATAGTTCACCTAGGATGCCAAAAAACCTTGAGCTGGGCCTGCCTACCAGTGGCTATCATGGTTTCTAATTTTGAACTGCCTTTCTGGTTTTTAAAACTCTCTGTGTCTTTGCTCCGTCCTGTGTCTCTGACTATATATTCAAAGACTGGGGAGGAGAGGAAAATGGCAGACAATATTCTTTGCTTCAGTGGTGGCTTTCATGTTGGTATCTGTATTTACTTTACAGGTATTGATGACTTAAATCTCATGAGCACCTTGCCTTGTAAGGACAGTATTACTGTCTTTATTGTATAAAGGGAAAGAATGAGGATAGAAATGTTAAACGACCTGCCTAAAGTCATACAGGAAGTCTGTGACACTGCTAATATAACTTAATAAAATACATTCTTTTGATCAGAATTATGTTCAGGTCATTAGAGTCAGTGTGAGGTTGCAGCTCACCTGCTATTCCTTTCTCTTAACAATTCACTCTTCACTCACATTCTTGGCCTGTTCTCTGTTCCTGACTCCTGATTCTGTTTTCCCTTTAAAGCTCACTTCTAGAGTCAGCTGAAAGTACAGTTTTAACCAGAGTCCTTTTAACTAGCATTTTGTTTGGGGGAAAAAAATCACAACATTACAATATTTTTTATTTTGCCTGTTTTGTTTGGTTTTCCTTATTCCAGTTTCCTAGGCCAGTCTCAGGGTGTTTCTGTGTTTTGAATTATCCAGAGGGTTTATCATTATTGGACACACCAATGCACATCACAACACTAAATTACCCATTTTATTTTTTAAATTCATAAATGCTTATCTGAATTCAACATTGTCAAATTTTCTCCAAATCGGAATGTGTGCAAAATTTAGCTCATTGATACTACAGTATTGCCAATCACAAGGGTTCAGAAATCGTGAGATCGGCTTAAAAATAATGAGATTTTAAAAAGAATAACTGTTGGGGCTCTCTTTTTTGTTTGCCTTTTGCCTTCAAAGTTAAAGTTTGCAAGCTTTTCTTCACAACTGTATGGGCTAGAAACTTCCTGGCTGGAAGTTGAGATTCTTACTTAACCATCTGTCTCCAGAAGCTGGAGATTTAAGAAAAAGACCATATATTATAAATAATGAGTCCTGTGGTACTTAAAGACTAACAAATTTATTTATTGTGTGAGCTTTCATAGAGAAAAATCTCACTTCATCAGATGCTTTGAAGATGGAGCGGAATTTACAGAATGGGAGGAAATAAATGCAGGGAAATGAAAGTCAAAGGAACAGGTCACACCGTAATAGCAAATCAGAACAGTTGTAAAGATGGGATTTTCTCCCACGAAAGCTCATTCAGTAAATAAATTTGTTAGTCTTTAAGTGCCACAGGGCTCCTTGTTTGTTTTACTGAACTAGACTAACACAGCTGCCCCTTTGTAACTTGGCACCGAATATTACAAGACTTAGGACAAAAATTGCAAGAGATGACAGCACTTGTACTAACCTTTCACTGTGCAAATTATGTCTTTCATTCTCACTTCACTGCAACTAATCTGTGAAGATATATATGGCTTTCCCTCTTTCTTTTCTTTTCACTAATCTAATCTGCGGTCACATACCTTTTCTTTTTTTTTTTTTTTTTTTCATATCTGTATCTCTGATATTGTCTCTGGAAAGTCTCTTTCTCTCTCTCAAACATTTTATGTTACTACTTATGAAAGATGTTTTATAAATATAAATGTATTGGTTCCAAGTTGCTGACTTTCATAGGGATGTGGATGAAGAAACTGCTCAGGAAATGGACAGATAGAGGGTGGGTCTGATTTGCTTCATCTGGCCGAAAAGATAAAAGCATTTTATGCATTTACTTGACTCTAGTGCTAACAATAATAATACAATGGTCACCACTTTCTGATTGGATATAAAAATGAACCTGAAGATCTAGGGGAAACACTTTCCTTTGCAGAATTCTCTTCCTCCTTCATCACCATCTTCAACTTCTGTACATTCCAGTTCTAAAGACAATGGGAGGCTTCCCACTGAAGTTAGTGGAAGTTGGATCAAGCCTCTTGATTTAAACAAATCTGACTTCGGTATGTGAAGGGCTATATTGGAAAGAGCAGGACACTTTCTATAATTGTCCACCCATGAATGTCTATAGTATACTGTATGGAGGGGTAGGCATTTACTTCGAAGAGTTCCTTCACTTTTTATGTTTTTGCTCTTTAACAGTAAAATAACAATTCCTGTTTTGTGATAGGAGGCCCACTTTTAACTGGGGTTTTTCCACCTCTTTTATTTATTTATGAACTAGAAAATAAGGGTTGAATCCTTCATTAGATATTAATAAGGTGCTTTGGATTTCCGACAGATGAAATGGATCCTCAATGCTTCTTATGCTGAACATAGAGACTTATCCTCTGACGCCTTTCAGTCACTGTTTCAGTCCTGTATGTTGCCCATCAGTTTGGCGTGTCAGCTCATATGTTTGTGCTGATGTTAAATTTAAATTTGTTCTTGTTTTTTGTGAGCTCATTTGACAGTGTCACCTGGCTTGGAATGAAGCAGCGGTAAATTCTTTTGCCAGAAATCCCTTTTCCAAACATGCGGAGTGTTTACTCTTCAGTTTGCATTTGTTTTTAGTTTCTCTCCTTGTATTTTCTAAAAAGAGAGATGAAAACTGGACTCAGAAAGCTGCCTCACATAATGGTGGCTATACAAACTAGGCAATCATCCCAGGTTATGTTATCGTTCCTTCATTTGTAGCTGGTGAAAAAGTTAATTTTACAAGTACAAGTACAACAAGAATCGTGCTCAGACCACTAGTACAAACAAACCTCACATTCGGACAACTGCTGTTTTACTTACCCTGTGTCTGGCATTCCTCACCCAGCCTCCTCTTCTCTCCTGTCCAGCCCCTCTCAGTTGATTGCCCTGTATCTTAAGGATAGGGTTACCAGATGTCAGGCAAAAGAAGGACTTATCCTCCTCTCTACCTTCATGTCCTCTGTCCAGCAGGTATTTTAAAAATACATGATTTTGTCTGGCTTTTTACTTACAGGGGTTCACGTATGCTGGAATGCCCTGGAACACCCTATTTTTAGGGAGAAGCATTGCAGGACCCCCTAAAAACAGAAGAATATCACATTAATGCTACATTTTCTCCATGTGTCCTCCAATGTCCTCCTTTTCATACTTCACTGTCCTCCTTTCCATGCTTTGGTATCTGGTAACTCTACTTAAGGATCCTTCTTCCTTTGGTGCTTAAATATTCTAAGATCAGGAGCTAGTAACAATCGATGAAATAAAAACAATATTTTCTACCAGTAATCATTGAAAGGATCATACCTTCTAAAATGCCTGGTTTTGTACTAAGGATTAAATACTATCGGTAGCTTAAAAATAAGCTTTATCTTGTTGTTTTCACAGTTGTTCTTTATTTCTATGAAATTAAGTTGTTTTCTAACTACCCAAAGCACACACTCAGATAAGCAGACCAAGAGAGGGACTCCAAAAGGGGGGTGAATGATAGAAAGTCATTGTGGAGCCTGTACTGTATTCCTCTTTGCCTGCTGCTTTCCTGTGGGTGGAATGTTTGCAGCACCCGGTGCTCTATGAATCCTTCTTTGTTGTCTCACACAAGCAGCTCCTCTTTCCTGTTTACATGTTAATTGGTGAAGGCTCCCACTGTGGAAGGAGGCAGAGGAGCGCTGGGCTGCTACCACATTAAGTGCCTGGACTTGGGTAAACATTGATGGACAGTGTTGGAATGTAGAGGAAACACAGGAAGAAAAGAGCAGGGCTAAACTGAAGGGGACAGCAGACAAGGAAACCAGTAGAGTCATTAAAGCAATAAGGAAATTCCTTTTTTGGTGAGTGGGAAGGAAAGCATGGGTTGGAATTCTGATCCTTTCTGGCTGCTTGTGAAAATACTTGCTAGAATTATTGTTGAGCCTGGTTGAGATGATGAAAAAGCAGCTGCCAGGAAAAGAAATCCTTATTCTTTCTTTCTGTTGTGGTAGCCCAAAGGTCCCAGGTAGAATCAGGCTCTATTGTACTGTCGAACAGAGGATACACCCAGGAAGATGTAAGCTGTGTGAGGGAGATATTATATGGAAAAAAAAATGTTAAAAAAATTGAGGTAGCAAAGATCAGCATTTAATGTTAAGAAATGACAAGGTATGGGGATTATAAGCAAGGAATCCTATGGCACTTAAAGATCAACAAATTTATTTATTGCATGAGCTTTCGTGGGAGAAAATCCCATTTTGTCAGACGGTTTGAAGGTGGGGGAGCTTACCAAATGGGAGGAAGTAAATGCCAGGGAGTGTTAACAACCGTCCTTAGAGCTGTACCTGGGACATCAAGACTTCAAAGAGAGACAGCTGAACTCGCATTAATATGCAAGCTAAATTCTGTGAAGGCTGGTCTGAATCGAGACTATGGATTCTTTTCCCATTACAAAGGGTAATTTGACTTCAGGCTTCCCATGGTTTGAACCTGTAAACTGCTCTGATTTGCTGTTCCTGTATGACCTGATCCTATGTTTTACACCCCCTTGCATTTAGTTTCATTCCTTTCTGTAAGTTCACCCATCTTCGAAGCATCTGAGGAAGTGGGATCTTCTCCCACGAAAGCTCATGCAAAAAATAAATCTGTTAGTCTTAAAGTGCCACACAACTCCTTGTTGTTTTTAATGGGATCAGGTCACACCATAACAGCAAATGTAAGCAGTTGTAAAGATCCAAACACAGGGAAACAGCATATCAAGGAAGATGAGGTCAAATCACCTGTTGTTATGAGAGAAAAATCCTAAGTCTCTATTAAGCCCTGAAGCAATGCAATCAAATTTGCAAATAAATTCAATCTTACCAGCTTCTCTTTGAAGCCTTGATCTGGTATTCATCTGTCTGAGCACCGCAACCAGTAAATGATCAATGGAGTGATCAGGAAGATTCAAATACTGACCCACTGGTTTTAGAGTGTCGTGATTTCTGATGTCAGATTTGTTCCCATTTATTCTTATATTGCAGAGACTGACCTGTTTGTCCAATATATAAAGTAGAGGGGCATCCCCTGTCTTCAAAGTGTCTGATGAAGTGGGATTTTCTCCCACAAAAGCTCACGGAATAAATAAATATGTTAGTCTTTAAGGAGGCTTAATTTGAACTAATTTGAACCCTGTCTATACTAGGCTTTGCCTAGTTTGAACTAAAAAATATTTTCGTTTGAACTAAGTAAAGCTTAGTTTGAACTAGCTAGTTCGGCTGGTTAGTCCAAACTAACTGCTTAGTTTGAACAAATTTGCATATTTAGTTTGAACTAGCCCCACTGTAGACATGCTAGTTTGAACTAATCGTGGTTTTTTTAGTTCAAATAACTTTTAGTTCAAACTTGCCACTTTTTTGAGTTTGAACTACTTAGTTTGGACTAAGCAAGTTCAAACTAAGGATTTAGGTGTAGACATAGCCTATGTGCCACAGGACTCCTTGTTTGTTTTACTGAACTAGACTAACACGGCTGCCCCTTTCGAATGAGGGGACTATGAAGATAAAGAAGCTAACAATGTGCACAGTTTAATAGTTTCATGCAAGTTTAACATTTTTTTAAACTGCTTTTAAATCCTTTATCCAACTGTGGACCCCTGTGTTCTGTTGGCATTTGTCCCCTCTCCACTCCCATGGCTTAGAGAATTAAAACCCTCCCTTTAAATATAATTTATCCCCACAACTCCCAGTGGTCACCCTCTATAATCTTTCTGCCTCAGATTGCATATCTGGAGCCTTGAGGGTTCACTCCACACACTTTATGTGAGGCAGGGGTGAGTTTTAGAGGAGATGCACTGATATTCCAGACTCTGAAGGAGCCATTGGGGGTCTGGCTATTTCCTAATCCTCTGCTTGTTTGCACCCCTGTCTTCCCCCAACTCTCCCACCTGATACAGTAGGACCTCAGAGTTATGAACTAATTAGTCAACCACATACTTCATTTCGACCTAGAAGTACATCATCAGGAAGCAGCAGAGACCAAAAAGGAAAAAAAAATAAGAAATACAGTACAATATCATGTTAAATGTAAACTATTGTGTTTGAAAAAGCAAAAACAGCATTTTTCTTCTGCATAGAAAAGTTTCAGATCTATATTAAGTCAACATTCAGTTGTAAACTTTTGAAAGAACCACCCTAACAATTTGCTCAGTTATGCACATTTCAGAGTTACAAACAGTCTCCAAGCCGGAGATGTTTGTAACTCTGAGGTTCTACTGTACCTTTTAATATCTCTCTACATACTTCTTAGGTCTGATACTGTTGACCGAATGGCTGACATCCTCTGATACAGCCAGGAGTAGGTTAGAATGGGCATTTCCCTTGGGCTCTGTGCCCTCTGTCCTCTGATGGGCTATGTCTACACTACAAAAGTTAGTTCGTATTAACAAAGTCGAACTAATGAATTCGACCTTAATTCAAACTAAAGCCAACCTTAGTAAGTCTAATTAACAAAGTACACTAATTCAACTTAAACGTTAAGTTGAATTAGTCCACTTTGTTAATTCAAGCTAAGTGCCCTAATTCGAATTTATTTAGTTCAAATTAAGGCTTAATGTTGGCCTATACTGCCCTTAGTTTGAACTAAGGCTTGACACTTAGTTTGAACTAAAGGGCAAGTCTTACTAACTCGAACTAAGCTTTCATTAGTTTGAATCAAGGAATTCCTTAATTTGAACTAATGAAAGTCTAGTGTAGACAGGGAGCAAGTTAGTTCGAATTAAGGCTCCTTAATTCAAACTGATTTGCCAGTGTAGATGCACCCATGGTGAGGATATGAGAGGTAATGAAAGAACTTGGCAAGCCCAAGCCCAGTGACATTGCCAGCAGGCACTGCTGCTGAGCCTCTCCTTCCAAAAGGATCATTCCTACACATCTTAAAGGGCTCCCCCCTGACCTCACACAGTGTTCCTAGGAAGGGCTAGCGGGATGTTCTCCCTCTGAAAATAGGTAACTGTCCCAATCAGGTGCTAAAGGACTGGAAGGAGCTACAGGAGAACTGTTTAAAACTGGGCACTTATTGGTTCTTTCTGTTGCATGCTGCACAAGTGAAGGGAGAAGGTTTTGAAAAAGAGGGAGAGGGACCGATTACAACAGTAATAGTACTTAATGCTGCACCCATGCGGAGTGAGTGAGGTGAGGGTAGCATGACAAGCAGCACTCAGCTCTCACTCAACATGATGGATGCGGGTATGGCTGAAGGAAATGCAAGCATATCAAGGAGGAAGAGCCACATTATACTTTCCCCTAAGAAGTATCCTGCAAAGGCACCACATGAGCATAAAGTAAAACAGCCAGGTGCATGCTTGTACCTCCCAGCTGAGAAACCACACCAGTGGACACAGCACAACACACTATCTGCAGGACCACAACCAATCTGACAGCAATTGTCATTGGTTTCTGGTTACCTGTATACTTCACAGTGTATATGATTGTATGGTGTGGCAGCAGCACTGATAACTTTGAGCTTAATGTGGCCCTAGATATCCAACTTCTCCATCACACTTTCCCTTTATCATCCATCTCTATAGAATGTGCTTCCTGAGTCCAGCTCTCCAGTACCATTCACATAATAATCTGCTTTGCTGGGGTTATCTGAAAATTCTCCTGCTTCTTCATATCCACTGTTGCCTCATACCACAGTTCTGCGTCACAAACTCCCTACTGTAGTATTTCATTGCTGAGTGAAACAGGCTTTAAATAATTTTCTTACCTAAGAGCATGAAATAACGTAGATCTTTTGCTTAACCATATGCAGTTACCAGGTAATATCCTGCCTGGAAATGTGGGGTCATATTTTTAAACTTTCAAAAGCAAATTGCTATGTCCTAGGATGGTAACGCTTCTCCAGGCCTTTTGTGAGTACAGCAATCCATAATTTATGATCTATTTCAGCTTTAAAGCCATGGCCAGAGAAAAATCATGAAATTTTGTAGATCCACGTGCAAGTCCTAGCAGCTCTTTTCCAATGTGTGTATACATTCTCTTTGCTGCTATCATAACTCTTGTGGCATATGTTACAGACAGCCAGTCAGTCCCATGTCTGTAGCAGCACAGCTCACTGCCCGACTTCTGAAGCATCAATGAAGAGCTTGTTCTCTTTCTGTGGGTCAAGGAATTGCTGCACTCGTGCTGATAGTGCTACATGTTCAAATCCTTGAACTCTCTTTCATACTCTGTCTGTTCTGTATCTTTGTGAAGGAGTTTTCTTGAGGTTGTCCAGGCTTCATGGTTAGGTATGAACTTACTGATGTAATACAACATGCCTTGCAGTTTATGAATTTCTTTCCTATTGCTGTGTCTCTGTGTGTCAAATTCACTTGAATCTTGGAATCAATCAGCAGGCATGATTTTCTTTATGGTCAGTTTCCATGAGGAGGATTCTAGTTATTTTAAAGTAGCATTTGCCTTTTTAAGGTGATTTCTACTTGCAGTTTCCTGTGCAGTCTGCAATCCATGCTGTCTCTCTAGCACTGCTTCCCTGATCTATTACGTCATTAATGTGCATGTTCACTCTTGTAAGATCTTAGCATAGGGGATGCAGACGCAGTGCAGTGAAACGCTTCCAGTGCTGAAAAGGAATCTCAAGAAAAAGTAGTACCTGCCAAATACTGTATTGAAAGTGAAAATCTTGGAGCTTTGCACGTCCAAGAGATTCTGCCAAAACCTAGCTGATACATTTGATTTGCTGAAGAATTTGACTTTTGCCCTCTCAGCAAATATTTCCTTTCTTATGGACAAGTGGAAATGTTGCTTTTTAATGTTCACTTTCAACTCCTTAGGATCAGTGCAACATTGGAGTCAGCAACCTTTTTTCTTTACAATTACTGAGGCACGCATCCAATCTGTTGACTCTTCAATTCTATGAATTCGGCTATGTCCTGTCATATATTGCAGCTCTTCATCTAGTCTGTTTTTCAACACTTGTTGGATATTTTGTGTGGCATGAATTATATTCTTTGCATTGTCCATTAGCTATATCACATGTAAGACCAGGAGACATCTCTTTCCGATGAACACAGATCCACACGTTGTAATTAGATCATTCATATCTGGTGAAAGTTTGCTAGCAGAGTTATGGTATTATTCTGGCTCTACGATGTATGCCTTAATGAGCAGATCAAGTATGTCATATGTGTGAAGGTCCAAGACCAATAATCCCTCTTTGAGTTCTGATTCCTGTGTGTACTCAACTGCAGGTACACATGCACGCTAGGCGTCTGGAATCAGAGAATTTTGAAAGCAGTGTCTGATGGTCTGCAGATGTGTCTTTGCTTTCTGACTGCCTCTCTGGTTCCTTCAGTGGTATACTATGGGTATCCAGCACTCAGACGCCAATACTTGGAGTTGCCTTTCACCCCAGTGAATGGCAGTCGCAGCATCTGGGTGGGGAGGTGTATGTCTGCTGACCCATTTCCCATTCTCCCCACTCCTCTCCCCTTTCCCCACGGGGGGGGGGGGGGCAGCAGGTTTAGCAGGGAGCAGGAATTAGAGGGCAGATGCCTCCAGGCCACTGGGCCAGGAAAGGGGAGGAGGCCATGGAAGGTGCTTGCTCCCCTTGCAGCAATAGTCCTTAGCTGCCAGGAAGTTTGAGCTGTGGTTGGCACAGCTGCTAGGGATGTTGAAGTCTGGCGGCTCCGGGCTGCCTGCAACAGCAGGGGGTGGCTCCTCCTCCAAGGATCTGGCCAGCCCCCCCCCCATCCATCCCCCTGATCAATATGCAACTGAGTTTCTTTTTATTGTCATGTGACTTAGTTCGGAACCTGCTGTGTTCATAGTTTTGTCTTCTTTACCAATTTGTCACACATAATCAATTTTAGAATTTTTTGTGTTTGAATACTGATGGTTTTACTTATATTATACTTAGATGTTAGCTTCCCTGTCCTGGCAAAACTCCCACCCTTCCCTCTGTCCCAGGGGTGTCAAACATATGGCCCACAAACCTCTTTCACCTGCCCCACGCCTGCCTCTGTAGCATGGGGAATAGCTCACTTGCTAGTGGATTCTCTAAACTTTAAAGTCTGAACTTTAAAATCATGATTTGAGGACTTTAATAACTCAGTCATAGGTTACAGGTTTATTACAGGAGTGGGTGGGTGAGGTTCTGTGGCCTGCATTGTGCAGAAGGTCAGACTAGATGATCATATCGGTCCCTTCTGACCTTAGTCTATAAGACCGCACTCTCTCCTTAACAAAGAGAGTGTGGTCTTGTGGTATCAAAGAATGCAGTCTCAAACACCTAGCTCTGTGATGGTGTGAGAGTGTACACACGTCTTGTGGCATTGTGGTGCTCTGGGGATGTGAGAGTGTGCTCTGCAATACCACACTCTTTCCCTAACAGAGAGAAAGAGAGAGAGAGGTATTGCAAAGTACAGTCTTGTGTGCACAGAGCTCTGCAATGTCAAGAGAATGTAGACCCTAATATTTTGATCTATGGTAAGAATGGCCCACTTGAAATGCATATAACTCAAATTTGGCCTGCCATAGCAAATGAGTTTCACAAATCTGCTATATCCCTTTATGACTGTTAGACAATGCCCAGGACTCTAGGCTTCAAAATGTGTACTTCCTGGCCATGCTCCTTGGTCAGTGGCAACTGTCAGCTCTGCCAGTACTGCCTCAGGGAAACCCACATTGCAGCATGGCACAGTATCTGTTGCTTTTTCCCCCAGTTATAGCCAGGAAGGGTGGAAACTTTGTCTTAAGAAGCATCTAGTGGAAAAGGACTTGTGGCCACTGTTGGACCCAGGCCAAAGGACCCTCTCCCCTTCCTCCCTCACCATACATTAGCTTGATTCAGCAAGGAGGATATCGCCTGCCATGTGGTCCAACTCAGGAGTGATAGAGTCTGCCCTCACAGATCTCGTCTGGTCTTGTTGGGAGAGACGGAAGTATCTGGATAAACATGAGAATAAATCCTATTCCAAATACTCTTAGAAGTCAGATACAGCCCTGCATAAACTAAGCTGGTCTTCTAACAACACAAGAGAACTTAAAATGTCCCAAATCCCAGAGGCATGATAAGAAAGTGCAAAAATCTAGGGCTCCATTGATCCTCGGCCACAGTTTAATGATGGTGCCTCCGATATGATCCAGTGAAAAATCTGAAATCTGATGGCACCAGTAACAGGAAACATCAAGAGTACTGGCCACTGACAGCACTATCAGACTGTTATTTCTCCAGCCTCCTTAGTTCAAGCAGACAGACTCCTCAAACCCTGAGAAGAGCCAAGTCTTACTCTCCTCCTTGATTTTTAATGTCCTGGATCCAGTGCTTCCTTCATTAAATCCTTTTTTTACAACAGAAATCCTGACTCCCTTGGAAATGTGATTTAATGGGAGGGACTTATTTCCTATTCCATTCTCCAGTTATGACTTCCCTCTGGCAGGACCAGCAGGTCCCAACCATGGATCCAGAATCTGCTTTTTCTTCCTCAGGAGACTCTGAACCAGCCAGTGAATCAGTATTTCCTCCTCAGAGGCATGCCTTTCTGGGGAGTGGACCTAGACCTGTTTTGAGGCCAACCTCCACCTCAGCACTGTGGAACCTGTACCATCCAGCAGGGTTGCTTCAATCAACTTGGGAGTCAATCTGTCCCTGCCGCCCAAGAAGACAACCAAACTTTCCTCTTGACCTTACTGAATGCTAGGGGTGCATGCTGGATCTAATAGCTCCACCAGTACAGACATGACAGTCTTATTTGGATGAAGCAGTGGCTCAGTTGTTCCCACCCATTTTGATGATCATAAGCAGTTCCAGGAACTGTTACATGGAATTGCAGGGGAGTTACAGATTTCTCTGGAGGAAGTTCATGATCCTCACCATAAGCTCGTGAATATCTTCAGTCTTCCAGTTCCAACTATATAGAGATTCCTACTGATGAAGAGATCCTGGAGCCAGCTAGAACAGTCCAGCATACCCCAGCCACTTGTGCTTCTACATCTTTGTTCAAGCCAAAGAAGTGGAATTTCTTTTTTCCCATTCTGCTGTTAACTGTTTGATCAGGCTGCCACAAAAAGCCCTAGACTCAACATCCTTGATCCAGTCCAGCTGACAAAGAAGGCAGACATCTCGACTTGTTGGGAAAGAAGATATTCTCTTCTACTTGCCTTTAGTTCAGAATAGCCAACTACCAAGCACTGGCTAAATATAATTACCTGAACTACTCCATATTTTTGGACTTCAATGACAAGCTTCCACATCAGGACAGAACTCAAATTCAGGCTCTCATAGAAGAAGACAAGAGGGTTACTAAGATTTCTGTTCAATCAGCAGCAGATAAGTCTTTGAGGCTAATAGCTACCATCATTGTAAAGCACCCAGAGCTATGGCTTCACACTGAGGTTTCCCTAGAAAGTGCAAAACACTGTGAAGGATCTGCCCTTCAATGAAACTCATCCATCTGACCAAAAGTCAGAAGAGTCACTGGTGCGCAGACCCTCAAGCACTGGGTCACGGCACCCACTGCTACCACCGCCGAAAGACTGGAATTCATTGCTCAAACATGTAATTGTTGGGTCGTGGGCATAAATGATTTTTTTCAACTGAGTGCCAGAAAAAATGTTTGAAAACCTCTGCTTTAAAGGATGCCAGGTCCATCCTACACTCCCTGGGAATTTATATACCCACTCCGTAACAGGGACCTATTTGCCTCGCAGACGAGCAGCATATACTACTCCAGAGGAGCCCAGACCCTAGGATGCCATTCTCAAGATGATGCTCTATTTCTTTCACCAACAGACTATCTGAACTGTGTCTTCCCTCCCATTCCTGTCTTGGGTCTTACAGAAGATTCATTAGGACAGAGTGTGAGTCATCCTCATTTTCCCTAACAGATCTAGACAGTTTTGGTTCTCAAGCCTCCTATGGATGTTGTCTTGATCACCAATCATTACTGAGCGCTCTTCCAATCCCCTGAGCCAGGGGAAGGTCAAAATCAAACCCTGAACCACTACATCTCAGACTGTAGTTTTTGGATGAATGTTGACATTAGAACTGTCATGTCTGAATCTATAGGACGCATCCCTACCAATAGAAGAAAGAATTTAACTAGCTAGAAGATGTTGTTCAGTTAAGTGGAGGAGTTTCTCCATTTGGGTGTGACAAAGGCCCTATATTCCCAGAAGCTGTGGATATTTCTTTTACTTTCAACTATCTTTTTTCCCTGAAAACAATAGGCTTGTCCATCAGTTACTTACAGGTCCACTTAGCAACAATCAGTGTATTCCATCCATCTTCACAGGTATTCACACGCTTAACAGGTTCTGGAAAGCCCTAATCAGAACCTTTCCTCCAATAAAAAAGCCTACTCCTCAATGGAACTTCAAACATTTTGAGGCACTCAGGGCTATAATGCAAGTGGTGACACAACCTTTCACTACTCTGAACTGTACCTCAGAACATGGGATATCTCCAGTCCATGAAGGTTGCATTCCTGTGGCCATCACCTCAGCCAGGAGAGTGACTGAGCTTGGAACACTGAAGGCTAATCCTCCTTACACCATGTCCCGTAGAACCCATGTTTAATTGCAGTTACATCCCAAATTCACCCCCAAAATAGCCTGAAGATCACTTGAGCCAGTCAATTCACTTACCTATGTTCTTTCCAAAATAACATACATCTTCAGAAGAAAGGTAGCTCCATTCTCTCAAAGTCTGATCTGTTTAAATCTTTTCCTACAAAGAACAAAACCAATCAGAAAATCAGCCAAATTGTTTATTGCTATAGTGGAAAGAGATTGGGGTCAAGCTATAACCTCTCCAAGAATATCAAAATGGATCTCAGGCTGTATTTGCTTGGCTGTCGGCTGTCTAATCTCTTTCCTACTCATCCGATGAGGGCTCATTTCAAATGATCATAAGCAAGGGCTTTGGCATCCCTTCAAGGAATACCTCTGCTTGACATTTGCAAAGTTGCTATGTGGTGTTCCAGCTACACATTAGCAAGCCGTTTAGCCTTGGTGCAGGATTTCTGCAATGATGCTTCTGCTGTTGGTTCTTCCATCTCCATCCTTGCAGTCTTCCTCCTGCCTGGGTGTTGTTTCCTGTCACCTGTGATGGAATACACATAAATACTAGCACTAGAGGAAGAAGAAGAAGCAGCTATTTATCTTAGTAACTGGAGGTTCTTCAAGATGTGTGGTCCCTATCTGTCTTCCTCTCGTGGTCTCCTTCCCCTCTATCTCTGGATCATCTTTGATTCACGGTAGAGAAGGAACTGGAGAGGTGGCTGGTCTGTCAACCAACTCTTTAGCTCCTTTTTTGGAGGCACAAAGAGAGAAGGACACATTCTTGAGCACATTCAGTGCATGCTGCTTTCAAAATTCTCTGGCTCTGGGTGCAATGAGCACATGCAAACCCACAGTGAAGTACAGTTAGGGACCACACATCTCAAAGAATCTCTCGTTACAAAGATAAATAGCTTCCTTTTTTGCTTGGCATCTTACAACAAACATTTGTTTTAATGTTTTGCCTTCTGTTCCTCAGTGACGTTTCACATATACCCCGGACTGGAATTTGTTCCCTATTACAGGAGTTCCATCTCATCTTTGACTTCTTAAGCTAACACACTGTTGTTAAAATACTGTTTTGTCAGGTGTTATCCCAGTTCTTCACTACAGGTAAATGCTCTACTTTTACTTTAAGGAATGAAATTATTTCTAAGTTGTGTTTTCTTTCTTTAGTCCCTATGGAGAGACTGAAGGAAATGGAATTTCTTTAGAAAAAAAGGAGCAAAAAGATTTTAGAAAGGTCAACCTGGAGAAGTGTATCCTTTTTCTGTGACATTATACAGCTTACAGGCTTGAGGCAGAACGTTCTTGAAGGAATCTCATTCTAAATTAATATTGATAATGGGGGCAGCATCTGGGAACTATAGAAGTCTGGGAAGAGAGTCATAGTGAAGGAAGAACATGTGACTATTGATCAGGTAGCGCCTATATGCCTGGTGAGTTAATGCTGTCAGAGACCAACGCAGTTAGGCTCGTGAGTGATCTTCCTGAGCCAAAGCTAGTGACAGGCGGTTGAAAAGGGCTGAAGGCTAGGAGGTCAGAGGATGGGTTACCCTGCTGTCCTTTCTAGCCAGAGCTCTGTGGGAAGAGAAGGCTGGAGAGAGCTGAAGGCTGAGGACAGCAAAGGGAAATGTCCACTAGCTCTCAGAGCGAGAACTGAAGTCCGAGGGCCAAATAAAGTTGAGGCTGGAGAGTAAGGGCAAGGTGACAGACAGCGGGGTTGTGCTGAAGAGCTGGGACACAGTAAAGGATGAGGGACATCAGAGCTGATAGTGATGTATTTTCTGGACTCTGGTGTTGGGATTTGTTTTGGGCATAGGAGGATTTCTTTTGCAATAAATTAACCCCCAGAAGGACTATGGGACAAAGAAAAGCTGTTTCAAATATTTCTGGGAACTCTGAGGGAGGGAACCTGAGGTAGGAGCACTTGAGCTATAGACTGCCACAGAAGGAGTCTCCGGGTGGGCGACCTAAGACAAGACCTTAAAGATCACAATGCTATATTATATATGAGAAAGCAATTTTAGGGCTTTTCAGTTATTTGTAAACTATATTAGTTATGTCATCTCTCCCTCTTCAAGTGGTGTGCAGTTGGACTCATGGTTCTAACGGAGTCCTAGAAAATACAAAAACTAATACCAGGAAAAACATTACAGACTCTCTAAAACATTTCTGAAATCATTTATACGTGAAATGTGTGTGGTGGTGGGGGGTGTCTATATATAGAGACTATATGATAGTATGATGTGTCACACTCAAGGGGTGGTGTAGAAAGCTTGTATGTCTGGTGAACATGTTGTTCCTGTCTTGAGGATAAACAGAAAATTTTAGTCTCCAGAACTGTCAGTCCTGCATTAAAACAAACAAAGATCCTTGTGGCACTTTTAAAGACTAACAAATTTATATATTGCATTAACTTGTCAGTCCTGCACCAGACAGTCAGAAAGAAGCTATTCTGATCCTCTTGGCACAGAGCAGTCTTACCTTTGACCAAATTTTCAACATAGTGACTGCGGTGATTCAAAATTTTCTATTTTCCTTGCTCAATTATTACACCTGGTTTGCAGATATCATAGGGATTACATTGCCAGTACTTCCCAGTGCTTAGTTAAGCACTAACTCTTATTACTCTAAGAAAGATCACTTACACTCAGTATATAAAGGGTGGGATTTTTTCCAAGGGCACCCATGAAATGGGCACAGGTGTCACCTGCAGATGCGTCACAGCTTGAGTGAGGTTGTTTTGGCTAGGAATGGTAGGCATGGCAGATGCAATGTAAGCATCCGATTCTGATGCTAATGAAGCAGCAGAAAAGGCTCAAGATCAATCACAATACAGCAGCAGCAGTGACTGGGGAGAGGGAGAGAGAGAACAGAGCCAGGCGGCCAATACATGCTTCTGGGAGAAAGGAACCTATGAAAATGGAGGGGCCCTGGCAACATTGCTCCTTTGGAGAGAGAAGCTCCACTACTCACTCATTCTTTCTTGTGTGTGTGTGTGTGTGCACTCACGTACATGCAGGCGCACAGACACAGACTCATGGAACAGAATATTTCCCACTGGGTGTGTGCAGTCAGATAAAGACCAGTTGAACACAGCCCTCTCATTATTCATAAACATTTCATTAGATTATTGTTCAAACGACTCCCCTCACCAGCCAACATTAGAACAGATTCATGGGCAAATCTGTGCTCTGTTTTCCCTCCCCTCTCTGTGTTTTATGTCAATGATATTTGTGTTAACTGTTTGATTTGTCTTCTTTTGCTGTCTTACACTAAAAGACTTGTGCACAATTATTTGTCTTCTTCTAACTAGGCTCTTTCACCTGATTTCTCTCACTATGCCTTTTCATATCTTACCAGTTTTCACTGACTGTAGTTTAATAGTGTCATGTCTGAGCTTATTTTTTAATAGGCTCTCATTTTGTTTTGATAATGTTTCTGACACCATTTGTCATGTTTAAGACCAGTCCTTTCTTTATGACCTATTCACGATAAGAAGCCTGTATCTTCCTCTCCCTTCATCCGCCAACGATCTACTCTGCCTTCTCCTTGCCTTCCATGTGTCACTGCATTCAGAGCAAAGTCACTAACTTCTTACAGCTTATAGCAGTGATTTTCAGCATTTTACAGGTCATGACATACTTGGTGGCATGCACGACCCGACAGGACATACCAGGTTCTCCCCTCCCCCTGACCAAATCCAGCCCCCACCCCGCTCTCCATGACATACTCACCACTGGGTGACGACACAGTAGTATGTCCCAACAGAGTGGCTGACAACTGCTGGGTTATAGAGAAGTGTTTTGTATAATGATTCAATCCACGATTTTGTGCCAACAAAAATTACTTTTAAGTCTTTTTATTATAATTCTTATCCATCCATTTCAGTTCAAAGGCACATACAGATACATGCACACATGCATTCATATATGTATATATAAAAATAAAAACCCAAACATTAGCTATTGGTAGCCAAATAGTCTTTATCTACCTTACAAAATTTCTTAGCACTAATTTACCAGTTGCATGTCAACTGTGCAGGAAGCTCCACTGTAAACAGGGTTTGTGTGTTTTTACCACTATGCAGTCTATAGGTTAGTGGTTCCCAACCTTTTTAGTAACACGGCACACTTCAATCAGACTAACAATTCCATAGTACATCCACTTTTTTCAGCTGAATGGATCACTCATAAACATCACATTAACTTACATTTACTATGGTTACAACCTTACGACAGAGGTTTGCACCATCATGCATTCAAACAAAAGAAGGATCAAATGCATTAATATTTCAAATCACTGGAAAAAATACACGGCATCCCAATTTTGCTCTTTAGCCACCTTTTGCATTTTAGAATCAAAAGACCAATGCCTCGCTTTTAATTTGATGACTAATTTTCATGAGTTGTGATTTTGGCTGGTTAGAATATTGTTTAAGATGAAACAATGTTTGTTTTATATTGACTTTCATTACCTTTGTACAAAATTTCACAGCACACTTGGAAAGTTCTCATGGCACACTGGTTGAAAACCACTGCTATAGATGACAGCATGGTGGAATAGTAATGCCTATGCCCTGACTACACTGTAGCATACACTATTCCTACTGCTGGTGGACTGGTTCTAATGGTGAATTATGGGCATGAAGTTGGTTAATGTAGACTCAGAGCTCTTCTGCATTAGGAGTTTTTTCAGAACAGACTAAACTGTACCAGTACAAGCTCTGATGTATCTTAGTGCACTGCAAGAGTACTGTGTTTGGGGGAGGAGTTGTGTTTGCTTTGCTAAAAGACTGGATGTAGATAGTTTCAAAAGGGATAGCCGTGTTAGTCTAGTCCAGTAAAAAAACAAAAAGGAGTTGTGTGGCACTTTGAGACTAACAGGTTAATCTGTTAGTCTTAAAGTGCCACACAACTCCTTCTTGTTTTTTTACTGGATGTAGATAGGCCTTCAGCTATGCACAACTATTCTCATGCAATTCCTGAAGTTTTCTTAGGAACTTCTTTCTTTGGAAGGATATGGATTACAGAAGTCTGAAGTAATTTGCTTGAATTCACAACAGTTCCAAGAATAGTGAGCAGTGATGTACTAGTTTCTTTCCGGTGTGTGTTTATCTCCTGTCAGATTCCCCCCTCTGCACCCCGAAGTAAAGGTAATTTTAGTTGATTCTCCAGTGACCTGGAAACCAATCACTCTCCCTTTTCTTTCCTCAATTCATTCATTTTCCCAATTTACCCCAACACTTTTACTGGCCCTGTGCTGGGTTGTGCATTGCTTTTTCATGTGAGCAAGCACTTACACACATAAATAATCCCAGTGAAATCAGTGGGACTACCAGTATGACTAAGGGTTCCACAGTCTAGCTCCCTGGGATTGTGTGAATGAAAGCAGAGAAACTTTTTTCTTAAGTTTTTGGAATCCTCTTTTGTCAATCCTCCATGCATCCACTCAGTTAGCAATCACATAAGAACCAAACCTCCATGATCACAGCTTAACTGCACAATGGCTGCACTTCCTTCAGGTTTGTTCTTGTGCCTTCAAAATTACATAAAATCCAGTGGGTGGGACTTTCAATATACATCATAAAGGACAACTATTCTCTTTGTAATCCTTTCTTTCCTTCCCTGCTCATTGAAGTTTTGGGACCTGTAGGTTTGCAATAATTTTCTTTCAAGAATGGAAAACTTTATGTAATATATGTGGAGATACCATTATGCTAATTGATGTTGTTATGAAAATCAATGTATACATGTCATCTACCAGCAAGAGATGGGCTTCTCAGAATCAGCAATTTCTCATGTATTTCCACTGCAGTAAGTCTAGGACTATTTTAGCTGGATACAGTCTTCATTCATTTAGTCAGTAAATCATGGTGCACTTCATGAGAATCATTTTTAATGTGATTGCACTTTGTTAAGTTTTAATCATGTATAATGCATTGTATCATGTAGTGAGGTCAGCCTCTTCCTGACTTACAAGTTATCCTTGCCCCATCCCATCATGGGCAATTCCAATGATATACCGATAAGCAATGCAGGATACGGGGGCTAGTTACTGTACATAAAATAAGGGAGACTCAGGAAGTTGTGTATGTTTGCATCAAGGGACAGGCATTAACTGACGTAACTCCCTTGACTTCAGTGGAGCTGTGACCATTTAAACCAGCTGAGGATTTGCCTCCAGGTATATAAAATCCAGTTAAAAACTGTGGTGACATGAGCACTCCAAGGCTTTTTTGGAGTTTGTTGATTTGGTGGACTGGCAGATCTCTGTCTGCCATACCACTTGGTGCTACAGTCTTTTCATGTTTCATAATCTAAGCAAGGTTAATAGAATCTCATACTGTGATAGATCTTCACTAAGAAATACCTATGTGTTGCATTAAGGTGATTCAACTGGTGTCCTTTTTATCTGTCAGTCTACTCTGTACTGAACCATAGCCCCTTCTTCCATTTCTCCCTCAGGCATTATGGGGCATGGTGTTGCTGAAAAGGGCATTTGGGGGGGATCAGATCTGAAACTGAGTCATATAGCCCATAGTACTTTTTATAAATGACAGGTGTTTACATTAGTGTTCTTGCCTCAGTCCAGATTAGGTGTTTTTTCTGCTACCCCAAACCCAGTCCTACTCTCATTGAAGGTGATGGAAAAACTACCATTATCCTCAGTTGGATCAGGAACAGTCCTATTTCCTTTATAGTTTACATTTTCTATTGTATTCTTCCCTTATTACTCTGGGTGGCTGTGAACTGTTTTTCATTCACCTCCTATGTTCATGCTTGAATCCTCACCACCAAATCTGGTTATCATTCTTGTCTTCTCTGCATTTCTGTTCTTGTTTCTTCTTGGCCCTTCCCTATTACTCACGCCTCACCACAACATCATTTTGTGTCATCTTCTCATGCTTGCCTTCATGTTGGCTTTCCTTCCACCTCTTTATATTTGAAATAGATTCCCTGCTGTGTACCAGACAAAAACTTTCTCTTTATTCAGAGCCAGTAGCAGATAAGGGGCCACAGGGCCGCTGGGCCTCTGCTACTAGTGGGCCTGCCCCCACCTGGCCTCATCTCCCCCACCAGCTTCTGGCCAGTCAGCCCCCAGGGATGGTAGGACCAACTAACACACGTGGTGCGGCTTTCAGTATAGCCCAAAGGCCATGCCAGCGGCTGTACTGCAAGCAGCACAGTTGGCCCAACCACCCCCAAGGGCCAACCAGCTAGGCCGTGGCTGGCCCACCCTGCCCCTTCGGGCAGAGCAGCTGGCTTGGGGCAGGGTGGTAACTTGGAGCTCAGCCTCTGGGCTGGCCCACCCTGCTCCCCCCAGTGCCAGCAAAGCAGAGGGGCCCCCGTATCATGGTGTGCCCCGGGCACACCCAGTTGGCCCATGCGTTAATGACCCCCTATTCAGATCCTTCCTTCAAACAAACTAAACCTTTCAGCATTAACTCCACAAAGGAAAAGGTGGAAATTACATTTAATGAACATTTTGGATTCTGCTCTACTTAGGGCAGGGCCCAAGCATAATTTTTTCATCCCCAATACAAACTTAAAACATGGGTTTCCTCACACAGAGAGAGGACCATTCCTGGGGGAGGGCCAGTCTACCTGTGGGGGCCCATAGTGTTGGAGAGGTTGGGCTGCCCTGGACCAGAGGCTGAGCTCCATGCTCCTGGCCTATCCCTGAACCAGCTGGTCCACAACCAGAGGCTGGCCAACATGTGGTTGCTCCACTCCAGGGACAGGGACCCAAATGCCACCAAAGCACAGCACCCCCACCACCAAAGGCAACATGTGGTCTCTGGATGATAGCTCAGGGCCTGCCAAACTGAAGGGCCCGAGGCCGCTCACCTCCCCCTCATGACAGCCCTGTACACACATGGTAATGGGGGTTGCAGCTTGGACTGGACCCCGGTAAATTGTACGCTTGCTCCAGGGTCCCTGTCTTGGGCTCTGATGCTGTGCACATTGCATCATGATCCTAACTTCCTCTAATCGTCTACTATTTGTTTATGCTGGTTTGTTTGTCTAGTTATGGGCCAGGAACAGTATCAAACCTCATGGGAATGCATAGCTCCCTCCACGCCACCCTGGTTGAGAGATGTCTTCACATTCTCCGGAGCACCAATCTCTCTTTGAGCTCCTCCTGGGACAGTGCAACTCTGTAGTTTACACAGTCTGGCCCTCGGATTAAAACCCTGGGGACAGAGACTAAGTCCTCTGCTGTGTGCTGTAGAGCGCTATACACTGATTGCACTGGCTGGTGGTGCTGCATGCTGTTAAGCAGCTGTCATGTTTCTCATCAGAAGGTGGTGAAGTGATCTTTGGGCAGGGTTCATATTTCAGCTTTTAAGGTGCCTGAATGTCCTTTTGGTGGAAAATACTTCAAATACACAATAAGATCAACCGCCATTCTAGGAGCAGCTAGTCATAAAAACTCCTCTTCCAGCCTGTGTGCTCTTTCTTTTATTATTCCACTCAGGGAGTAGCAAGCAGTCACTTTGAAGATTGACGACTCCTTTTTCCTAATACAATACTGGAAACAACAGCCATGTTTTCTCTCTGCATTGGCCCACAGTGGTGGAAATTGTGTGACAGCAAGTTTAACAGCAGACCCTCCGAGATCCTTCATGATGTAACAAACTGTGAAGACCCCTTCTGTGTAGTAATATTACTCTTTATACTAATCCCATGCCCCCGTAGAGCCTCATCTGCACTTTCTGAATCTAATTCTTGCTTTTCTTACACTGATCCAAGTCAGGAGTAACTACTGACAATAAATTTACACAGATGTAAAACCAGTGTGAGAGGAGAATCAGGGCTTCTGTTTAGAAAAGGGAAAGGAAATAAAATAAACCCTCTTTGTTTTTTGTTAGTATTTAAGAGCTGAGCACCCTGAAAACATTCTATATCTTAACTGGTTTTTCTCTCCTTTCTCTCTATAATGTGTCTTTTTCTGCAACCTTGTATATTGGCAGTGCAAAGCAGATTTTGAAAACCAAGGGAATCCAAGCTTCTCTTGATTAGCAGTGTGAGTTTTTTACAAAAAAAGATAGAACGGAAGAAGGTTGTCCAGGTGGCATATGGCACAAGAGTGACCCTGCTGTAAGGACATACATGGCTAATGATAATCCTATGCAGTACTAGGTAATATCCTGAAGTTAGGAAATCAGAGGTCTGGCATTGGCATAGCAGAGAATTAGTTTGTGGAGCTTGCTTTAACTTAGTGGTTCAGTTCTTAGTGAATTGGGGAATTATAGTCATGGTAGCAGCAAATTTCTAGCCTTTTTTATATCCCCTGCAAGAAAACTAGACTTCAGATAGTTTAACTCTGAGACAGAATAATTCATGAAAGGTCCCAATGCCCTAATGGAGCAGAGAGAAGATGCATGCAGCTCATAAGTTTAAATTATAGGAGCTAAATGTCTGTTACAACAGTGGATTCTTGGTCATCTGCTGCTGAAGAGTGGTGTATGTAGCCAGCTGAGTGAAGATGTCAAGGTGGGCGGGTGGCCTGGAACGGGAAGTAAATCACTGGAGGTTGATGTTGCAAAAGTATCATGTAGGTAGTACATTGTATATACTGGTCATTGAAGAACACAACTCAGTGGACTAATTTTAGGACTTATCTATACCAGCACATGAAGCAAAACCTTGAGGTTTTCTTTTTCATTTTCCTTTGTGGTTTAAGATATTTGACTACCAATATATGATCTTTCCAGCTTGCATGTATGCTTTGAAAGGAAGTAGGTTAAGCCTCCCAAAAACCTATACATGCTATTTCGATTATGCACATGGGGGAAACTGAGGTAATTAGTTTATGGCTACCATTTTTCAAAATGATTTTGGTCTGCGAGTATTTGCATACCTGCTTGAGCCAGAGTTTCAGGAGTGCTGTATGCCCCCAATTTTAACTATTCTCAGCAAAATCTAGGTCTGGGTTGCACCAAAAAATTGAAAGAATAAAAATAATTGGGATACATTTGTAAATATGGGCATTAGTGACTTGCCCGAAGCCAAAGAGAGCAGCATCTTGGTAGTCAGGAATTCTTGATTCCCAGTTCTTTGTTCCAACTTGCAGATCGTGGTCTGCTGGTCTCGTACATCACACCCTTTCTGGTAGTGTGCAAAATTAACCCTTTTTACACCCTCACGCTGGAGTAGTGGTCTCCAACTTTTCACCAGCAGATGGTGCAACAGTCATAGGTTTCAATGGCAACAGCCCTTCAGAAGTAGATCACAATCTACTTGTTGGGGATCATTGCACTGGAGTATTGCCAGGGTCCCGAACAGCATGTATGGAGGACTTTTCACTTTTATCATATGAGGGATGAAAAAGCTGGAGAAACTGTGCCCGTGTCTACATATCTCTCTGCCATTACTAAATGGTAAATAAATAAAACACAACTGAATAGATTTTACATGTGATAAATGAAAATAATACAACTAAAGATGAGAAAGACAGCTTTATACAAGGGGGGATGACAAGGCTGTACGATGGATTGTTTCTTATATGGTGCCTGATTCTTAGTGGAATCACTTCTGTAAAACTGGTTTTGTGTAATGCAGCAGAAAATCAGGATCCAAGTATTTTGAGCATATTCATTAAAAAAAAACACTTTATTTTTAAATCCATCTCAAATGGTGGATTTGGGTGACAAGAGCTAAGCACCATGTCTGAGCTTGGGAGCACAGAATACACTTTCAAACTTGTTTATAAGGTCTATCAGTTGTAGAATTGCTCATTAGTCATGTGTGAAGTGCAGTGTGTTATTTCTGCTTGCTTATTTTGTATATTTCCAATGAGTTCATTGCCAGAGTATCTAGGTGTTAAATACAAAATTAAGACTTGTGAGAGATTCAGGGACCTTTGCCACCTTTAGGTTTAGCTGCTTTAGTTGTTTTATTTATTGTTAAACGCATTTATCAGTCTTTAGAGAGACAAGATGGGTGAGGTAATATCTTTTTATCCTGGGACTGAAATGGCTACAGCACTATCAGCCTTTGTTTAACAGAAGGATTTGTGAGAAGGTGAGTTTTATACCTTGCTTTCAAGGCAGGCTAAGGGTTCTTCTGAGCAGATCTTTGTTGCTGTTTGTTTTCTCTTTGCATTTTTTAATTCAAATAGCAATAATATTAATTTTTTTAATTAGCCTCTCTGCACATTCTGCATGCTTTTCTCTCCCATCACTTGGTTCTTTTTATCCATTCAGGCTGTATTATTGTGCTATATTCATGCAGTAGGAGAAAATATTAAAATTGGATTAAAATACTCATGCAGGAAGTAGCTCACTCATTTTCAGTGGTGTCTCTGAGAGGAGCAGGAGACATAGTCTTTACACACATAGATAGTCATCAGTCATGAACCTTTACACGCAGTAATTAAGCAGAGAAGCAGCAGCATATTTATTACAAGTGATCAGCCATTAATAGTTTACAGACTTAGAAATAGGAGGCTTCTTTAATAAATTGAGGAGGACTCTTCCATTCTGTACATGATCCCTGTTAAAATGCAGAAGTGTATTAACAAGGCTGGGATAGTGCACTATGGCTGCTGCTTACAAAGTGTAATTTGCTAAACACACATTTTTAGAAGAAAAACAGATCAAACAGCTAAGATTTCAGTGTTGCGCTGCTTCCTGTAGACCGATTAAGTGAACAAAAAGAACAACATAATACTATTTTTTCCACTTGACTCTCATAACAGTTTTCTTTTATGAAATATATCTTGGCTTGGTGCGCAATGATTGTATTTGTTTAAAGCGTCATTTATCAATAGCTACTTGCCTTTTAGTGAGATTGAAGATTCATTCTTTTTTTAGGTTTATTAGTTTATCAGAGTTCATGTCAAAGAGGGCTACCCTATGTTTATTTTGGCTTCACATGCATTTAAGGTTTTAATACAGTTGCTAAAACTTGACCAAGTGGTGCTACTCTTTCTCTGTTGTCCTGTCTGCAGATACAGGATATCAGAACACATTGTCTTGTTTTCTTGGTTTATGGGGGAGGTTTTCTAAAAGGTGCCCTGGGCACTGAGTGAGGCATCCAACTCTTACTGAACATCCAGTTGGATCTGGCTCTCAATTCCTATTTGTGCCTTTGAAAATTTCCCCTTACATCTTTATTATTTGCCCTTTTGAGGCAAATACTATACTTAAAGGTACTATAGTTAAAGCCCTGCAGTATGTACACATGAATCATAATATCAGATCTACCAAAAGTTTGTACAACAGCCTATATTTACTGCCTTCTTGCAGGAGCCAAGGTACCAAACACACAACTTCGGTCCTGATGTCCAGTGATTAAGTCTTGCAAACGCTTTTGCAGGTGCTTCAACTTTACACACATGAGCAGTCCCTGTGAAGTTAATGAGACTACTCAAAGTTCAGTACATGCATAAATTGTTGCAGGATGAAATCATTAAAATGGACCAATCTTACATGTTGCAAAGAGTTGGTATATTCCAGGGAATTTGTATTAAATGAAGAGTTGCTAAAGGTACACAGGCTATCCCATAGGTAGAATAGAGATTTCATTTTGGGCTACTGATGTTTTCATGACCATTACATTGATTTTCTAGCTCTTGAATTTCACTTTAATATCTAATCTATACCCATGATTCCCAGAGTGTGAATTAAAAGTTTAATATCATTTCCTTTAGTAGTCATCACAACTTGAAAAATATACTCAATACTGACTAGCCCAAGGACTATACCTACTTGGCAGATTGAAATACACTGGTACCCTCTGTCATACTGCTTCCTGCCAAGTCTTTCACTGATTGGATACTCCCAACTCCTGGTTCTGAAAACTTTTCTGCCACTGGCTGAACTCTGTAATGGACACACAGCTTTCTGCTTGAATATTAGGGTTGTGTTGCCTTGGGCCCCCATACACACAGGCAAAATGCTTTGTTGCAGTAGGTGGGTGGCTGGTGGTGATGCCGCTTGCCTAATAGCTCCTGCTCCGGACCAGTCCCTTATCCAGCATGGCCATCTTCAGGGCAGCTACTCCTGACAGCTGCAACTAGAGACTCTCCTCCTGTGTTGATGAAAATAGGTTAGATTCAGTGGAGTAACACCCATCTTATTTTTATTGGAAAGGAAGTTTAGGTTTTGCAGAAGTTGATGTAGTGATCCAGGAAAGAGTTCTACTCACCCTGGGTAAATAGGTTTTTTATGCCTTATCTAGCTACTATGCTTCTAAATCCATTTACTCATAAGAGGCTGTCACATTTGTCAGGAGATGGTTAATCCAGTTAATGATACAGAAATAAAAAGGGGAGCACAGTTAGCTAACAGTGAATCAGCAATGAGCAGAGAAGGCTGAAAACTGTCCAGCTCTTGAAATGGACAAAAAAAGCAGCTAAATAAACTATGTAAGAAGAATCTAATAGTGCAAGCCATACTATAACTTGGCTGTGACCAGTGTACATGATATTTTACTTTCTTTGGTATATTCCCCTGCGATAGTGTTCCTGTTATACCAACCAAATACTTCAACATCTTAGCATTTTTAATTTGGGCAAGATTCTGGAAACTCCACTTAGAAAAATAAGAAATTAAAAATGTCTTCCTCAGAACGTTGAACTGAAGGAACAAAAACTACACATACATCTGTAATCCGAGTATTGTCCTAAACAGTTGAACAAGATTTAAATAATGTGAAAACATTATACACAAAGTTCTCAGGGCCTAAACTAGGAAGAACTTTATCCAGTTTCTACACCCCTGAGAACATGTCAATATTCAGTGATTAAACTGAATTAATCTATTCACATACAACTAACAGAAGATTTCACAATCTGTGGCTGTGACAACTCAGTCCTGTGACTACCAGCAGTTTTAAGGGAACAATTTGATGGGTTTATTTCTTTACTGCACAGTTGCAATCCTCAGAAAATACTTCAGTGTATATTCATCTGTGGGTCAAACTCCAGCATAAAGTGATTTCCTTAATTCCTCCCAGCAGCCAGTTTGAATTAGTATCGTTTACCACGTTTCAGAGATGTTTTCCTTAGCTCTTAATGGGGGGGAGGGGGAAGGGGTGAATTTAATCTTCACAGCTGTTTTTTTTTTTAAACAATAGACATTGTGGTTCTTTAGTGGCACCAAAAAATTGATGCACCTAAATCAGAAACCACACTTGAAAATGGAGCCCTCGTCTGTGATGACATCTCCTGGTGGAAGAATGAAAGGGTAAAAATCTGAAGGAGGGGTAGTCCTTTTTTTTGTCAAGGTCCAAATTTCTTGTTCAAGAAATAATCAAAGTGCAGACTTTACTGAAATTTTTAAAACAATAATAATGATAATAAGTAAATAAAAATATTTCTGAGTCCTTTTAAAAGCACTTCAGGCACAATCTGCCTATTGACTGACTACTCCTGGCATAGAGGATCAGGATTTTCAGCGTGTCTGAAGAGCATTGCCTCCTACATTGCTCAGCATTCTCCTTTTAACCTCCCTACCTATCACTTATCAGTCCTCAGTAGGAGTGGGAGTTATATCTTTGCTCATTAAACTGTGAAGCATGAAGAAGCAACCAGAGGTGGTCTTAGGGATTCTAGGTCCTGGGGCCATTTGTGGGGTCCCATCCTTGACTTCCTCCCTCCTGGCTCAATGGGCCCCCCGCTTCCCTCCCCTGACTGCTGGTTCCCCCCCGCGGCCTCCCGCCAGCCCTCCTTCAGCCTTCCTGCTACTCTCCCGTTCCCCCTGTACCCCCCAACCCCTCACCCTGTCTCCTGCAGCCTCACACAGGTTCCCCTTCCCCCCTGCATACTCCCTGCTTCTCCCCCAGGCCCCTTTAGACTCCCTCTGCAGACTCTCCGATGCTCCCTCCCATTTCTGTGGCCTCCCCAGACACCTGCAAACCCCCTACCCCCAGCTATTGCCAGGCTGCTGCCCACTCCAGCTCTCTGCTGTTCCCCTGGGTGGTGCACATGTGCAATGTGTGCACAGCCAGATGCTTAAAGGTACTATACTTAAAGCAGCAGCAGTGTGGGGCCCCTTTTCCCTGGGGACCCGGGGCAGCTGCCCACACTGCCCACCCACTGAGACCACCTATGGAAGCAACATATTTACTTCACATTATTCATTGCCCCTAGCCAGTTTCTCTGGGCTGCTCATAGCACTGGTCCTCAGGATACCTCAGAAGCACCACTCTTCCTGCTTAAAGTGAACAAACTTCAAATGGAAAATAGGAACATTTGAAGTTTGTTCACTTTAAGCAGGAAGAGTGGTGTTTCTGAGGAACTTTGGGAGGCTGGTAGGTTGCAGCCACTGTAGAGAAGGGTGCTTTCCATTTGTATTCCTACAATACAATGAGCATCTCTCACCAAAGGTGTGTGTGTCCCTGTTTGTGAAGCTGGAATGTTGGCAATTGAGCCCCTACTGAGATCTTCATGATCAGGCTGGGTTAAAAATGAAGAGCTGCTCTTTTCTGCCTGAATTGTGAGACAAGATACAACCACTGCAGATTTAGCAAAAGGATTTTTGGAAGCACAAGAACTCATATAGGGTACATCTAAATTGCTCAGTAATTAAAAAAAAAAACTTATTTCGGGTTAAGTATTTTGAAATAAGTATCTTGAAAAAACTTTTTTTTTCAAAAATGCTTTTTCTGGACAACAGTCTGGGGACCGCTCGCTGTCCTGAAATACCACAGCCTTTTTTTACCTATCCCGAAAAACGTTTTTTCGAAAGTGCTGAGCAACATAGACATAGCCATATAGTTGTTTCCAGGGCACGTGTATGCCGATGGTGTATATGAGGAGGAGGCTACTAGAAGCACTCAAACCAAAGGAACAACACAGAATTTTCCCTGTCTTTACAGAGATCACTTTGGTAATCCACTTTCTTAAATGGCTATTTGAAATCATTCATGATTAATGGGTGAAGTGAAAATTAGATTTATGTGTCTTTACTCTTCCTCTGACCTGTATCTTCCCCTGCATTAATTAAAAATAGGACTGTGCCAAAATCTTGCTCTGAACACCCTGAAGATTTGTACTGAGGTTAAGGGGAGTTTTAGGATTCTGATTTAAATTTCAGAACTGTCTGCTGTCCCCATAATGGATGGAATCAAAGCTCTGGATTCAAATAGCTCTGAATTTTGCAATATTCAAAATTTGGAACCAGTTCTAAATTGTTGTGGCTCAGACCATCTCTAATTTCATTATATAGCAATCACCCATGTTGTACTATGTACTATAGTCCCTACAGATTGTCCACTTTGGCCTCACACAGATATCACTTGTGGTTCTGATAAATGCAGTCATGAAGGACAACTGATTTCTTAATTAGGTGATTTAATTATATATTATCCATTTGGGATATAAAATTATAGTTAAATTAAAGCCCTTTAAGAATCCCTGAGGTAGAGTTAAACTACATGTGATGGAGTTTACAACTTACACACTTAGGAGTTGTGGGTCAGTAATGGGTCAAGAAGACCCCATGCCTTGCTTAAAAGAAAGTCCCAGCCTAGCCTAGGGGTGAATAAAGAAGAGACTGTCATTGAGAAGGCAAAAAAAACCAAGGAGTCCTGTGGCACTTAAAGACTACCAGATTTATTTTTCGCATGAGCTTTCATGGGAGACAATCCCACTTTGTCAGATGCTTTGAAGATGGGGAAACTTACAGAATAGAATGAAAATAAATGAAAGGGAGTGTAAAACATGGGATCATGTCATATAGTAACAGCAAATCAGAGCAGTTGTTAAGGTTCAAACCCTGGGAAGGCTGAAGTCAAATTACCTGTTGTAATGGGAAAAGAAGCCACAGTCACGATTTAATCCTGCTTCAGACAGTCTGTAGCCACTGAGACAGAGTAATCTATAGGGAAGGGATTTGGACTTGGCTAGAGGGCTGAGGTTCTGACCCAATCCCCTGTTTCCTCCTTCTCCCTTGCTGTGAGCAGGGGAGTAACAAGATTCGGAGAATGAGCTTTCTCCGAGAATGAGCTGGGGTAGCTTTTCTCTCTCCTCCCCTCAGGCTTTGAATTGCTGAGACTGCAATAGGGAAATAGGAAGCAGCCGAACTGAGACTGATATGGAGCAGTGGCCAGAAAGAACTGACCCTCTTGCCACTCTGGAGTCAGGTGTTGATGGACTGGGAGGGTCCTGGTCCCCGTCTCCTTTCCTCCTTCCCTAGCCACCTGTGAGAGGGTTCCAGTGGATGGTGGAGATGGGACAAAAACCAGTGATTGAATTGACCAGCCTTGGGTTGCTTGGCAGAGCCCTCCCAAAACACAGAGAGACTGTTTGGTTACAGTATGACTGCTAGGACTGTTGGCCTCCAAGCAAAGCCTACTTCACTACTTCCTACCTGTTGTACATGCAATAGGAGAGCTTCCTGAGTAGCTCTGACATACCATAATGCTTAATTCTGGAGCCAGGCATCTAGCATGCTGTTTGTGCTATTGCTATGTAAGTAATCACTGTCCTTGGGTGATTTCCTAGCCAGCTGCATGTGCCCACTGAACTCTGCTCCTAATCTGACTAATGGGGACATTCAGCATACATCACTGAAGAAAGAAGTTTGGGTCCTACTGTGGGCTCCAGATCCATACCCATAGAGAGGTACATATGTATGTGAGCTCCTCTTTCCTGCATGGAGGATTGCTCAGCAAGCGGGCGTGGAGTGTATGGGCTGTGCTGCAGACCAGATGGGCTGGAAGGGATGTCACCAGCCTGGCCACTCTTAAGGACAGAAGTGTAATACAATCTATATCACACTCTGTTGCGTGAACCCCCTGTTCTTCAGAGGTTAAAGTAGGCTGGAATGCTGTTCCCGGGCCCACTATTTTTAGGGGCTCAGCATTCTGGGGCCCCTAAGAATAGAAAATGGACTTGGAATGCTGTGTTCCAGGGCCCACCATTTAAAAATAGTGGACCCTGGAATGCAGCGTTCCGGCTCTGTTTTCTATTTTTAAGGGCCCCAACACCGAGCCCCTAAAAATAGCAAGCCACAGAACGCCAATCTGCTGTGTTCCAGGAGGCAGGAGAGCTGCCCTGGCCTGGGCTGAGGCTCTGGCCTGAGCCTGTACTGACTGAACATACTCAAAGCCCCTGAGCATGCTCAGTCAGAGCAGGCTCAGGCCGGAGCCTCAGCTCAGGTTGGGGCTGCTCCGCAGTGCATGATGGCCAGGTAAGGGGGCCTTCGGGGGGGGAGAGGGTCAGGGCAGTATTCTCCCCAAGACTTGAAATTGGGGGATGGGGTATAGGAGGAGGTTTGGGGGGTGTAGGGGGTGCTCACTAATTTGGTGTAACACTGTTATAGCTGAGAACTGGGGGGTGTTGGGAAGTTTGGTGGGGTGCGGAGATGGCAAGCCAGCCTGGCGTGGAAAGGGCAAGGAGGAGGGGGTTGGCCTGGGGCAACGGGGGAAGACTGCACAGCACGGCAGGGGGTTTGGGAAGGGTTGGGTGACCAGCAGCGAGAAGGGGGTTGGGGCAGTGTCTGGGGTGGGAAGTAGGTGAGTAGGGGGCACTAGCTGAGTTGGGGGTAAGCATATGGGGAGCAGTAGCTGGAGGGGGTAGTAGTTGGGGTGTGTGAAGGGGGCCCACACTGGCATGAAGAGGGCCCATCAATTTTGGAGGGTTCCGGGACCTGACAAATTATACTTTAACCCCTGGCCTTCTTTTTTCCCCAAGACCAACCCATGACTGCAGGAGCCTTAGTAACATAACCTCATTGTAGAGAGGGGGTTGCTGCCAATGAAACAGAGCTGAACTCTTAGTCAAGGGGGCTGAGCCCTGGTCTCCTGCAGATATCCCAGGATTCACAGGCATCTCAGGCTCCATGAGGGTAGTGTGTGGGCTCCACAGGCTATACTGCAGAGAAAAACCGGTGTTGTAAGCTCTCACAGTTTTATTCTGAATGTTATGATATTGGGGTTTTGGTGAAAGTCCTAACTCTTGGAGTCAGGTGATCACATGAGAATCTCAGAGTGGCCATCATGGTATTGGAGAAAAGCTTGAAAACGCAAAACTGAAAGGTTAAAATCCAAAAGGCAGATTGTCATACTCAGCCCTGGTAGAGTTTTTTATCTTGGATACTCACTTGAATGCTGTGTGTGTCTCAACACTGGTACCATGTGTTCTTCAGTTTCTCTTGGTTTCTGTAGGCTCCAACCCTATTTCTTCCCTTTACTTCTCTGGCACATTTCCTAGGTCACAGTCTGTGTCTGTCCTTCACCAAAATACGATAGCACCGCCCGCCTGCCCCTAGGCCCAGTGCTGAGTATTCAGACTTCTTAGTAGGTTATGTACTTCCAATCCCAAAGCTTCAGTCTTGTGGGAGCTCTAAATGTATGTTAATTTCTTCAAGGGTTTCTGAGAGATGAAGTAAAGACACAGATTTTTTAAGGGTTTCTAAACAAAAGTATTCTTTATTTAGCACAGATGTTATATAGAGTCAGACAAAATTGCCTGTATGCATTTCCTGCCTCAGTTTCCTCACTGCTCTGGAGTATGCTTTGGGCTTAGGAAGGAGTCCTCTGGGGCATCCAGGAACCCTCATGGTTTTTCCTCCAAATCATGGGCACTCTCTCTAAGCTCCAATCAGCTTCCTTTGACTGTAGCTGGTTCCACCGCTAACACGGTCTCCTCTGCTATGAAAGCATGCCCCCCTCCTCCTCTCTCTTGCTTAGATCCTCCTCCCTCCAAAAGCCTGAGCTTTTGTTCCCTCTGCACAACCTTTGTAACCTGCATTGTCACATCTGTCCGTTGGTCCTGTTTGGGGATTTCTCTTTCTCCATGATACAGCCATTTCAGGAACAGCAGAAGTCATAAGCTCTATATAGGCTCACATCTTGCTTCACAAATAGAACACAAAACAGAAAAAAATCTCTTGATTTTGGGGGCGAGGAAAGAAAAAACGTGGCAAGAACTCCTAAGAGAAAGCCTCGTTACTGCTGTTTTTCCCATGGGACGGATTGATCAGTTTCTGTATTAGGCTAACTGTGAGGATATATAAAATGTTTCTTTAAATGTTCTTTAAAGGAAGGAACTGAGGAAAGTTCTAGGCAGAAGTTGCAGAATGATGAAAGAGAGCAGCTTTAGGAGTGATAGTACCCCACTCATTTTCCTTATTCCAATAAAGTTATTTATTCAGAGCTAGAAGAAAGCAGCTCTGTGATTCTTTATCTTTGTCACATGGCACTGACCAAAATCAGGAAGTTGAAAGTCAAGGTTATTAATTCTGTCCTTAATTTACCCGATTGCACCGGATATTGCAGGATTCCTGGCTAGCTTGTTTTGCCACACTCACCCTTATTAAAAGTACAAACCCCTACAATATTCCACAGTAATGTTTGTAACCACTGCAACATCACTTGTGTAATCTCTTGTGTTGTGGCTCATTCCAGGATCATACTGTTGGTGGAAGGCAGGCTACAGGAAGAGAGATAAGGCATGACACTGAGGGGTTTTTTTGTTTTGTTTTTTGGTTTCATGCCAGTGGTTGGTTTCTTATGCAACTTAACTGTTAAGAGTTTTACATGCACATCTTTTCTTCTTTTAATGGCTCATTTTATAAAAGGAAAACCTCTTACACTTTCTCTTCAATGAAGAAGAGTGTGTTTTTACATGACAATAGCTAATTGGAGAGAGCTATCGCGCTGTAAAATCCTACAGGGAAACAAAGCACTGCCATCTTTACCTCAGTTGTGACTAGCTAGCTAAGATCTATCCGGTAGAGGTTCAGTTCCTTTGTCTGTTGTGTGTAGCTGTGCTTGGTGACTTTTATGGCATGAGATTAGAGGGTCTACTGTAGATCTAATTGGTCATACCTTTGTACACAGATTTTTTTTTATCAGGCAGACCACTAATAGCTCAAGAGAAGCTATTCTGTTCTCTTGAATCATTGCAACTGCCACTCAGACATACTTAAAGAGGTATGTGCCTCTCTTTATGCATGCATGTAACTTATTAATGCTTAATGGACATGTGTGCATAAGGAGAGGTGAACTCTTCCTGAGTATCCATTCCATATATCCTTCCAGGAGCTGGAAGGTTATCATTCAGATAGAACAAACAAGAAGTCCTGTGGCACCTATAAAGACTAACATGTATATTTATGGCATGAGCTTTCATGGGAGAAATCCCACTTCATCAGATGCTTGAAGATGGGGAATTTACAGAATGGGAGGAAAATAAATGCAGGAAGGTGTAAGTCGTAGGATCAGGACTCCTTGTTTGTTTTGCTGAACTAGACTAACTCGGCTACCCCTTTGGAACTCTTCAGATAGAGTGGCAGGTCTAAAAGTTTTGAAAGTTACATTTTTCATTTTGTTTTTTAATTAGGGTCAAGTTATCTACACTTAAGGGATATTTGTCCAACATTTCCCTTTAAGGAAAAAAGTTATTTTTGATTAGCAGCAGCTCAGAAGCATTTCATCACCTCGATCTTCTAATATGTGGTTTGGTTTTTGTGATTTTGTCTGTTAGAAATGGCTAAACTGAATTTATGCCCTCAAAAATGTATTAACATGTATTTTCTGCCAGTTTGTTGCACCTGTGTGCCTAAAAGGGTTATTAGAGCAGGAAAAAGGGAATCAGGAGATGAGGGGTTCTCTTCCCTCCTCTGGCAGTAGCTTGCTATGTGATATAAGGCAAGTGATGTCACTTTTTCATGTCCTTGTTCTCTTATTTGTCTGATGATTTCCCTGTATGTCCTGTCTCCCTCTGTTAGATTGTAAAGTAAACCCTTGGAGAAGGGGACTGTTAAATTATAAACTCTTTAGGAGGGAACTATCTGATTTTTCTCTGCTGTACTAAGCATATTGTCAGTGCTTAACAGACAACAAATAGTAATAAGCTGGTAAAAAATAACAAAAAATTGGGTATATCACAACAAAGCCTTATTATTACAAGTATTTCAGCCCCTGTGTTATGACATGGCACTGTCTGTGGGTGAGGCTAACAGTGATGCACCTATGCATCGACTATACATGATATGCATCTTTCCTATTAGGTGTCTATATGGGTTTCTAGGGTAACGTAACAGTGGTTCAGCCTACTAAAGTTCTGTGATCTGGATCTGTGTGTACTCAGTATTATTTTGAAAGCAGGTTGATATAAGAGGTTAATAGATTTGTCTCTTGCTGGACTTGGTGTTCTGCAAATAAATATGTTGTTTGAAACTCCTCCCCAGCATAATTAGTTGTCTGTAAGCCTGGGTGGCATTGTACAGAGTAATTAGTCCTGTTTATTTAAAGGAACACTGAAAAGCTATTAGCAGTTGCCAGTGGACCAAGAACAACAATAACAAAAGATAAAAAACCATATGCGGTGGTTATTAGTCTCTTCATCATCCTAATGGACAGCTTGTAAGAACTCTGACTTCCTATCACTGGCACCATGTAACACCCATCATATGGGGCATTGTTTCTTCCTGCTGTTGATAACTGTGACTTGTGAAGAGCAGCGATAAAGTGTTTGGTTTTTATCTGCTAAGTGCACAGCGCTTGTAAAAACGACAGTGGCCTTGTTACCACTTGACATGACACTAGTTTTAGCTGTTTACATTGACACGCCACTACACCCTGTTAAAGCAGGAGCCTGGGGTCAGATTCATTAGAGTACTACTGATACAGCATCTGGTCTGGTTTCTTTCACTCCTCGCTCTAAGGAGGGGAAGGAATTAACATAGCTCAGTGAACAAGTTTCAGTGTCTCCCCAGATTTTATTTCTGTTTGAGATAGACCAAGTCATTTGAGTGAGCAAATGAGATGCTTTATTTGTGCACATATTTTGCTATAAGCCAAAGTAGGAAAAGGGAGTAGAGGTGAAGCGTAACCCTTTGGGGGGTCAGACAGTTAACTCTCTTGCCCACAGTATTGGCTGAATGTAGCTGGCTAGTGTTCCAGTAACTGCTATGAATATTCCTAAGAAAACTGCTTTCAAGGCAGCTGGCAGCAGTGAATAAGTTAATGTCTTGAAGTTATCTAATCATATAGAATTTAATAAGAGTTAAACCAATATTTTTTAAACCTGTGGTATTTAATAGACAATGTTTGTTTCTGTGGTACATCTGAACCACCCTAGAGACAGCAGGTAATTATTTGCCTTCTCTAAATTTCTGTCATATGGCTTATAAATTATATAGAAACGTTGTTGTTCTTCGTTTGACTATACGCAATGCCCATGAGAGATTGTGACACAATCTGGGAAAAGGAATGAAATTTAGCTAAACTTTCTTTTGATTTTTATGGTCATCACTTAACATAAGCCATCTCAAGTGTATCTTTTGATGCTAACAAGTTCCAGAGGAGTAGCCATGTTACTCTATTTCAGCAAAACAAACAAGGAGTCCTGTGGCACTTTTAAAGACTAACAAATTTATTTATTGGATGAGCTTTCATGGGAGAAAATCAGAAGAGGTGGGATTTTCTTCCACAAAAGCTCATGCGCCACAGGACTCCTTGCTTGTTTTGCTGCCCTCCTAGACTAACACAGCTGCTCCTTTGGAAGAGGAGTCCTTGTTTGTTTTCTTTTGATGCTACTGTGTCATAGACCTTGGTTTCTATGGAGGCACAACAATAAGAGATCATTAACCATGCTAGACTCCCAAGCAATGGGCCTTCTGGTGAGGGGTTGAAAATCTTTCAGAACCCATGACTGAGTTTATAATAACTGTATGCAAGTTAGGAGATCTGATAAACTGAAACAGTGTAAATTGCATTAGGAACCCTGGCATAAGCCTTGGGTCTTAGTATGGAATGGATTTTGTAACCATAAATCAGTTTGCAATTTGAACTATTCTGACAGAACAGAAGCTGCAGCTCCTGAGTCCCATCAGGCTGTTGTGAGGGGAGATTGCTAACTGCAAAAAGGAAGAGGTAAGACATAGTTTTCAGTGTGTGTTAGGGAACCTCTGGCACTCGTGCATCATAATCCATCTAATATTTGTCAAGGCTTCTTTGTCTGAGCTTCTGCAAGAGTTCACCTTCAGATACCTCCTTTCTTTAAGGATATCCTAAGTAATTCAGCTGCATAAAATAATAAACCAATTTAAAAAAAACAAAAATCCCATCTTCTTGGTGACCTCACATTTGGGTAACAGATCATTTTATGTGTTGAGAAGTTTCTCTTTTGCTGGGGCTTTCTTCCTGTCGCAGTTACATGCACATATCATGTGATGTAAATAATACTGCAAAGAATCTGAAAACTGAAGTTTTTTGATCAGGATCACTTCATTGATTTCTAACGTCAAGCTGCTTTTTGTTGTTGCTTTTTGCTTCCTTTCCAAACCTCTCTACGTGTGGTCATTCTGTCCTGTTTAAAAAAACAGCTATGCACAGGAGAACTGCATGCATAATAGATCTGTAATCAGTACAGCCTCAACCTGGAGTGAGCTACACACATGAGTAAGACTTGGAACTGGATGTTAGTCATTTGCAGCGACTTTCTGTTTCTGTGGGAATCAGTGAGTGAAAGAAGACACAAGTGAGTCTTATTCATGGTTATTGCCCCCACTCTCCTCCTGGAGTCCAGCTATATCAACATGCGACCTTCAGTGCATGTAATTCAGGTCTACCACAGAAAAAGAGAGCTAATTTTTCTTTAATTTTTATTGCACCTGCACATTTGGCAGATCTGGAGAGAAGGGGCATGTAGTGGTCATGCTTTGCACAGTAGAATAGTACAGCCCCCTGGCCAAGACTTCATCATGTGGGCTCTGTAAATATACCATGTTCTGTTTTTGTGGTGAACCACAAATGCTCTTGTACTTTTGAGGAGCCAAGGGATGTGATTCTAGAGCCTAAAGAACAATTCATCTCTTTTCCCCTCCCCCTATACATGCATACACCATCCCCTTGTCCCTTTTTAGGTCATTTATAATCAGCAGTCATGGAGCACTGGCCTCATTAGTGATATAGCCATTCCTTCAGTGCTTCAGAAATAATCATTTAGAAAAAATGCACAGTTTCCTTCCCTTGAGAGCCCATGAGTGATGAATTTATTTCAGTCTGGCTGGCTTGGCTGGCTTGCTCAGCCTTATTTCCATATTTATTTCAACAAATGTACTGTGGGAACAACAAAATGCATACTGCTCAGCTCAACAAGATTACCCGGGTGTGGAGGGGTTAACAGGAATGACTGGTGAGAGCTATCTGTTTGAAACATGGGGTACAGTGGGAGAAGGCTTTTTAACTGAATGTGGTTTCTGAGCCTTTATGATGGTAAAGGTTTAAAAGCCATGGGATTTGGAGATTAACTTATTCATAGGGCACCATTTAGAGAACAGACATTATCCCTTGAGTGATCTCAGATACCGACCCTTCCTCCTATAGGAACTGTTCCTTTTGTAAGGGTGGACAGGTGATTAACTTTGTATGCTAGCTAATGAGCTGGGTCTCTCCAAAGCAAGCACAGCTAATTGTGACCAGTAGCAAGGGCTGGTGTATTGGGACTAACACTCTTATTGAATGACTCAGAGCCAACAGACTAAAAGTCCAGCTGCATATTCAATTGGCGTCCAGGAAGTGGCAGTTTAAACTATTGTATGTCCACCTCACCCACAGGCTTAAATTACTGATTTTTGTACTACCAGGAAACAGTTCAGTGAGCAAGTCTTGGCTTGGGTTCCTGTAACCCCAAGTTGAATCATCACTACAGCCAAGGGGGTTGGAAATTTGGGCTCCTGAATTCTGCTCCAGCAGCGTTATAACCTTTCTGTGTGACATCTCTATGCCTCAGTCTGCCCATCTGTAAAAGAGAAATTATTAATTCTTAACTCCTAGCTACCCAAGGGCCCCACCAGAGCCCATATTGCACGTGCGGCCAGGCTGCAGCCACCCTGCCCTGGGAGCTGAGTGGCTGGTCCAGGGATGGGGTGAGACTGGGAGAGCTCAGCCTGTGGGCTGGCTCACCCCATCCCTGGGAGCTCAGCGCCTAGCCTGGCCCACCCCACTCTCCGTCTCAGTGATGGGCGGCTGGCAGGGTGGAGGGGCCCCCACATTGTGGCGGGCACTGGCCTATGCGTTAATCCACCTCTGCTTGTATTTGCTTATAGAAGTTACCTAATTTGTGCAATTACATACAGATGGATGCATATAAACTTGCTTTATCTGTTCTGAAATATTCTAGCACAGTAGATTAGGCAAACATCATCTCCTTTTCTAAGAATGTTCCCTGTCTGCTTTTAAAATAGATACTTTTGAAGGTTCCCCTCTTCCCCTTTATATTCACTTATGGGACCTGTCTGCACCTGGGTTTTATACTGGGTTTTGCCTATATTAGGTTAAAAATCAGCATAGTTAAATCAGTCTAAAACCCAGGTGCGGACCAGTCTTCAGTGTTTGAACATACCTTCAGATTCAGCTACTTTAGATGCCAAGAAACTTCTTTCTTTACAAATAAAATGATTAGTCCCTTCTTCATACACGTTATTTTCTTTCAGTTATCCAATCAGCCAGGAAGCAAAGTTAACCTGATCTTTTATTTCCCAGGTAATAAGACATGAAGGAGCAACAATTGTTCTGCTCTCTTCTCACCATGACATAAATTAGCACACACAGTCTGGGTTTCTTGGGGCCCAGATGAGCGTCATTTCAGGAGTACTATGGGAGAGAGAAATGTGAAGCTTAGCATTTATGGCACCTGTCTTATGAACAGGAGTTAAAGTATAATTTGGTGGGCCCCAGAACCCTCCTAAATTTCTGGGCCCCCTTCATGCAGGTCCAGGCCCCCTTCACCCACCCCAGCTACTGCTCCCCCAAATGCCTGCCCCTCACCCCAGTTACTGCCCCCAAAATGCTTGTCCCCATCAGACCCCTTCTTCCCCATGTCCTCCTCAGCCCCCATCCCCATTCCCTAAGCTCCCTGCCCCCATGTCCCCATTCCAGCCCTTCTAACCCACCAGGTCCCCCATCTTCACTTCACTGCCTTCAGTCCCCCAAAACCCTCCACACCTGCCCAGCCCACCATCCTGACCCCTACGCCACTATCACATGCTTTCCTTGCCTGCTGCCTGCCCGTCCCCAACCTCCTCCCCCGGCCCCCTTACTCGCGTTCCCGACATGGCCAAGGAGCTGGGCGAGGGGGAGGAAGACTGCAGCGTTGGCTGGCCAGTGAGAGGGGACACAGGCCTGAGACTGGGTCTGGGCTGCGCCCTGCCTGGGCCCAGCAGGAAAATCCCTGCTTATGAATAAGAGAAACAATGCTCTTGGTACTACTTATGGTTTTGCTGGTGGTGCCTGCTTACGTCATCCTCTTTACAGCTCATGCTCCCCTCAGCTACTTAAAAAAGGAGCACAGACCCAAAAATATTTTGTAGGTCTTTATACCTTTTTATTTGGAAAGTTAGCTTGAAAAGTACCCCCTTCCCCTCAGAAGGGAGCAGGGCAAAGGAGCAGATGATGACAAGAGGAAAGGAGGTTGATTGGGTTTTTTTTAACCTTATAACTACCAGGAATGTCAGATCTATCTGATCTTCCTAGCCTTTGGCAGGCTGGCTCCTTGGGGTCTCACAGCATGCACAGAGGCTCCTTGCACCTTAATTAGAGGGTTGGGAGGGTTATATCTGTAGCCAAGATGTCCTTTCTTCAAAATTCTCTCATCATTAAAGCTAAATAGGTATTAGCAAAAACCCCACATTTAAATTAAAGGAAAAAAAGCAAGCATTTTAAGCAGACTGACTAAAAATTCCTTTCCCTCTCATTTCTTCAGCTTCTACTCTTGCCTTTTGTGGTATCACCATTTTGCTACTTCCCCAGTCATCATAGAACCTCCTAGACTAGAAAGTCAAAATCCTTTCAATGTATAAAATGAGGAAGAGAGAAAGGAGGGTAGGGGGAGAGGGGCACTTTTTTTTTTTTTTTAAACCTTTTCATGTTAGGAAGAATTCAAGTTCCAAAGGGCTAGCCATATTGGTCTAGTTCAGCAAAACAAACAAGGGGCCTCATGGTACTTTTAAAAACTAACAAATTTATTTATCACATGAGCTTTCTCCCACAAAATTTGTTAGTTTTTAAATTTGTTGGTCTTTAAAAGTGCCATCAGACCCCTTGTTTGTTCCAGGGGTCTCAAACTCAAATCACCACAACGGCCACATGGAGGACTAGTGCATTAGCCTGAGGGCCACACCACTGAAAACTTTTCATACAATGATATTGCAAATACCAATAATGACAATGTCATTGCAGGCCACAGGAAATAACTTTAGGGGCCACGTGTGGCCCACAAGCTGCAAATTTGAGACCCCTGGTTTAGGCTGAATTCAGAATCTAGTCTCTTTGCTGTGGCCTCATGTACTGTTTCTTGTCCCCATTGGTGGTAAATTATCTTTTTGTCAAGGTCCAATGATTTTGGGGTCCGTTCAAACACATCTGATGATCCAGATTTGACTCTCAGTCCACTTCTTGATTACTGTATGTTGTAATGGACACCAAAAATGTGCAGCAGGGGAGATCAGGCCAACACGAATAAGATAAAAGGTGATGGACTCAGCACCTGCTTCAGAGGCTAAGCTCCGCCTGAGATCATCATCAGAGTGAGAAGGAAGTTCATAGGAGAAGGGGAAGGGAATGGGGTAATTGTGATGCTGGCCGTTACACCTAAGTATTATTCAAGTAAATCACAATTGTTCAGAAAAGGTGGGATCTGCTATATGGTTCTTGTTAAATATTAATTTATTACCAATCTTTCTAGCAAGCTCTTTGCAAAGTTACGTGGTCCTTTTCCTTTGTAGAACTCCTTTTTCTGTTAATCTTGTTGTTTGTGCATGTGAAATTAGTGCTGGTGAAAGGACTCCTGAGGCCCATGAGAATGAAGTATGCTATTTACCCATGCTTCAGGTGCCAGCAGAGGCTGAAGCGTGCAAACTTGCCCCGAACTGCCCTAAGCAGCTTCCCCACCAGTGCATCTCAGTCCTGATCTGGAGGGGCCCAACTTGAGACATGAGTGAGTAGTTCACTCTCCTTGCCCAGCTTTTCTTTCTGGGATTGCCAGCAATACTGTCAATCAGTGCCGTGGGATTTGTGGTATAAATACATACATTGTGAGTTAGTTTGAGACCATTTAATTTCCCAGAGGCCTTTCAATTGCCATCAGAGAGTAATAACTTTCAGTTACCACCAGCGAGAGCTGGTAGGAAGTAGTGGATACTTCATTACTCAAAGTCTCTAAATCAAGACTCAGGATGTCTTTCTAAATGATATACTTTAGCTCATCTAGAAGTTATGGGCTTGATTTTCTGGCCTGTGTTATGTAGGAGGTCAGATTAGATGATTATGGTGGTTCCTTTTGAACTTAAAATCTATGGAAATAGTGAAAAAATGAAGATAAAAAAAACACAAAATGTTTATAAAAAATGGGGGAGAAATGGCAAACATTTTCATGAAAATCAGGTCAGCTCTACTACCATTCTGGCCTGTGTTCCGATATGTAGCTGTCACTCGATCCCAATTCTCTCAGCCATCCCATCCCCCAAATACACAGGCTGTGGTAAAGATGTCTACAAAAGGCAGTGTGAATGCTGAAACAAAAACATGGCTGGACATAGCAGCTTCCTGATGCTTTAGCCCTACGTGGTTTTGTTTTAAAGCAGTTAACATAACCAGCTGCCTATAACACTTCCCGTTTCTACAGCTGCCTCAGCATCCCATAAATGAACATAGATTAATTGTATTTTCCTTCCCCCACACATGACTATTTTGAATGGCCATAACACCTGCAGGGTATGGTGTGGCCAGAGATTGAGCTGGATTAATATGCATTTCTTATCCCACACACCTGCCGCCAAACACAAGAAAAATCCACGCTGTCTACTCCCACCCCAAGCATTGATTTCAGTGCTGTGACAGATTTGCAATGCATAGTTATTGCTGTTAGACCTCACTAGATTTCAGCAGCTTTGGCATGTAGAAATGGACAAAAAATCTTTCCCCTAAGTTCACTAGATGTGGTTTGGGTCATCAAGATTCAGTCATAACTACTAAGTTCCACTTAGTTTCTACCCAGAACCACATGCCGTGACTAATAAATGGAAGACCTGTGTTAGCATTTTAAATTTCCAGCTTCAGGATCTGTCCATGCAACCTAAGCAGCTCCAGTGGTCTACTGACTAGCATCACTCAGATTTTTTGCAGGTCTCCTTTGCCAACAGCTATTGTAGCAGGAAGGTGGTGGGCTGCGGGTACAGACATGCTCTGTGAGCAGGTATGCCAGTGCAGTCATGAGAGTTCTGTGCTAGCAGCAGGCAGAGGTGCGAGAGTTTAATTCCCATGATTGTAATCACATTCCAGTATTGCCCCAGAGTTCCTTGATTTTCATTCTAGATTTGCTGAAAGATTTTCTGTTCTTTTGGCAAACCTACGAGGATCAGGATTTAAACTTGGCTAACAACTATTTGTCTCTACTGGCTGGCCTACACCAGTGGTTTTCAAACTATGTGTCGGGACCCAGTACTGGGTTGCAGATCCTCACGTACTGGGTCCCAGCACCCTCTGCTGTTACCACAAGACTGGAATGCATTGCTCAAAGATATAATTGTTGTGTCCTGAGAATACATGGTTTTTTTCAACTAGGTACTGAGAAGAAAAATTGAAAATCACTGTCTACAGTGACCAATAAGACACATTCACAATCAGGTTCAAACATAGTCATTAGGACAAGTTTGATTTTCTGGTACTCCCTTTTTCAGACTATCAAAAATTTGGGCAGGAAAAGGGTCTGGTTTTTAATTCAGACAAGTTTAAACAGTAAATGGCATAGAAGATAGGAGCAATAAGGAGCAGACAAGAAAGGTTTAAACATCACTATCAACAGGCACCCTGTAAGAATTTGAGAGGAAAGTATATTGATGCATATTTGGTGTCAAACAAACAAGGAGTCCTTGGCACTTTTAAAGGGTAACACATGTATTTATTGCCTGAGCTTTTGTGTGAGAAAATCCCACTTCATTAGAAGTTTAGTGTAGTCTCTGCTGGTAATACCTCACTGCCCGATCAGGAAGCAATGAAAGGGACTGAAGAATCTCAAGTTAGAACTGGCACCAGAGCCCTATTTGAAAATGGCAATCCTTTCTTAGACCCTTTCTGCCAGTGGCCCTGTTTCCCTTGCTGGTTACTGACTCTCTGGTGCTGAACTGGTAAAAGAATCGGCACATATTTTCTTGGTGCTTCTCCCTTTCCTTCCCATTCTCCTTTCCCCATCCCCCTTCGACTATCCTGCACTCCTTGTACTCCCCACTCCCCAAATCGAGCATGTACAGATTTTACGGTTCACTGGAGAATAAGTGCCTGTCATTTCAAAGACGGGCCAGGATGTAATTAGCCACAATGCATTGAAGTAATGGAACAGATGTCTCTTTGTAAACTGAGTTTGCTGTTGCACACTCTGTGTGTGTGACCTGCCGACTGCTCTAGGCTATTCTCCCCCCCCACCCCCCACCTCCGTTTCTGAGCCAGGGGCTTAGCTAACATGAAGTGTTTGTATGTTTGCTGTTTTGTTTTTCTCTCTTTCTCTCATCTCCTGCTGTAAGGCCAACGATTACGTGACAGAACGTTAGCCAGTTGAACCTGCGTTTATCGATGGAGTCATTCAGAACAGAAAAGGTGATACCTCCTCTTATAAGATAAATGGTAGTTTCAAGTTACACTTATTACCCAGGATAATACATGAGTAAAATCATAAATTACTACTATGATGCCTGGGTTATTTTTTTTTAAACTGAAAATAAAACAGATATATTCTCCTGTAACCCTCAAATTAGTATTTACTTTTAAATAGGAAATGGGGTATTGGACTGATTACAATGCAGTGATACACAAAAGCAACTAGTAAAATAGGCAGTGATAGATACTTACCTGGTTCAGCCAGAACCCCAAATCCAAACATCCTCGAACTTCTGGGACAACTTGAAATCCAGAACTGAACCCTTGATCATAATTGTGTTGCATGACTCCACCTCTGTTATACAACACAGACTTTGTGATGCTAGATCTTCTTGACTGTTCATGTTTTCACTTTTTTTGTTGTTTAATTGAGCAGCATTTTCATATCCTGTTATTTGCAGTTTTTCTTCCCTAGTGACTCGCAGTGTCTCTGCAGCCCCCAGGCCTTATAGAGGTCTCTCCTTGGTAGCTCCTAAGATGTGTTGACTGTGTCCCGCTAATTACACTGGAGTTATACCTTAAAAATTTCCCATTGGTGCAACTGCCAGTGCAGCTCCACTAGTGGCAGCAATTTTGGAAGTGCTTTGCTGGCTGCTGGCATTTTATCTGTCCTGCCATCTAATGATGCACAGATCTAAATGAAACAGTGTTTTCTAATCTATGTTCCCTCTAAGCTGATGATGAAGCTGAACAAGTTCTGGATGCAGCTGAGCAAATTCCTCACCAGTTCTCTGATCCCCACTGGGCCCCTTCCCCACTGCCTGCTGGCTACCCGAGTGCATCAATAACTTGCTCAGCTGCAAAATCAGCTTAGAGGGAACACTATACTCTCCTTAATCTGCAATGAATGTCCAGGTTTTGGTCACCTCCCTCCATCTGGAAAATGGCAAAAGGTGCCAATTGGGTTGCACATTCTTAATCACTGATAGACAAGCAGCCAGGGTGAAACTCTCCCTCGAAGGAGTTAAAGGTGCTGTTCAGTGACTGCACCTGGAAAGGCCTGAGGGTGGCTTGTGGGGAGTATAGCTGTAAAGATCAGTGGGCAAGGAAGGTAGATCCCTCAGCCACTCTTTCCAGAAGAGGAGCGGTCTCCGCCTAGGGGTTTTCAGGGTGACTGGTGCAATGAACTGGGGATGGAAAAGGCTGTGTTGAGCCTCTAGACCCGGGAAGGGCTCTATAACAAGGCAGAGGTGCAGGGCCGTAACTACGGCGGGGCCGAAGGGGCACAGCCCCAAGCAGCTCAATAGAGTCGTGCTATTAAAAGGGTGGCTTTGCAGCTCCAGCTCTGAGTGCTGCTAATGGAAAGGGGCACATTCTGGTCGGAACACGCTCTGGGCGGCAAAATGCTGCATTACAGCTCTGCACAGGAGTCAAACAGCTATGTCAGGGGACACTGAGGAAGTGCCTGACCAGACGGGCTGATCTGCTAGAGCAAGGTCTCAAACACATGGCCCGAGGGCCGCACGCAGCCCCTAAAGTATTTCCTGCACCCCGCAATGACACTATTGTTATTGATATTTGCAATATTGTTGTGTGAAAAGGTTTCAGTGGTGTGGCCCTCGGGCTAACATTCTAGTCCCTGTGCAGTCCTGTACTAGTCCTCATGTGGCCCTTGTGGTGATTTGAGTTTGAGACCCCTGTTCTAGAGGGAGGGTCTGATACCTGATGGCCTGTTTAAGGCACTGGGCTGGTCTCTGGAGAGCTGTGTTCCGTTTCCTGCTCTGCGCCTGACTCTCTGTGTGACCTTAGACCTCTCTGACCTCCATCGCTGTGCATTTCCATTCCTGTACCTGCTTTAAATAAAACTAACTGTGCTTAAGGAAGCACCTGTCTCCATGTTGCTGCTTTCAGTTCTCAGTGGGAGCTGGACCTGCTGGGCTCTGGATTCTGCTCAGGAAAGGGGCAGTCCTCATTCAGGGGATGTCTTCACTGCAATGATGTGATGTGACTACAGCATATGTAGATGCTCCTCATCTAGTTAATTTGGCTACCAGAGCAGTGAAACCACAATAGTATCATCTACTCCAGTAGACGGCCAGCCAGGTCCTTGGGCACAATGGTGTATTGCAAACTGTGCAAATTTCAAGCTAGCACTTTACATTTGCAAGAGATTTCCTGGTCCTGTTTGCAGACTGGCATGGGCGGGGGGGGGGGGGTTTGAGCTCTGCTGGGAAGCCACCGTCAGCTCGCAGCCTGCAGTAAGTGGGGTGAGTTGTGTCTCTGGGTTTTGAGCAGCAGCCTCATCTCTCTCTGCTGTGGGGCTTTTGGGTGTGTTAAAAGTTCTGAGATCTAGGAATTCAAGCAGTATTATGTTACCACCTTCCAGACTTTTGTCCTGTCAATGAATCCAGGATTTCTAGCCAGGGAATTTTCTGTATCTAACTTTTTCACAAATGGCCTGAACGAAACAGGAATGAAATTTTAGCCAGCAACTTCCCCCAGCTCTACCAGAGACCCAACAAGTGGGACGAATGTGCCAGGGGGCTTGCTAGCTAACACAGTCTCTCTGCCCCTGACATCTTGACGAGAGCATAATAGCCAAACTGAAGGGTTGATTTAATGGAGATTAACCTCTTGCATTGCATCTGGGCTGCCTCGGCTGCCTGCCGACTTCCCAAGTCCCGGTTGCCTTCCTCACCTGCCCGCTGGCTTCCCAAGTCCCAGGCACCTTCCTCGCTGACCTCCCCTGCTCCCTTTCCCCTGGCTTCCCCCCCAACCCCTGCCCTCCAGGGCCCCTTCTCCTTACCTGGCCAGCTGGAGCTGCTCCCTTGTCACAGGCTGCTCCTATCCCGAGCATGCATCTGAGCATGCTCAGGGCGGGAGATTTTAAACTCCCCCAGCCTGGCACAGCTCTCTGCCTGCTGGAAGAATGTGTATTCCGAGCCGCCTAGGGGCCTCTGCTACCGGCTGTGCATGGTCAGCACTGATGCATGCACAGGTGAGTGATGGCCACTGTGCACATGCAGCTTACAGGGAACATTGCTTCTAATGCTAGTTGTGGTTTCTTGTATGCATTAAATCTCTTACTATTGCTACCACTGGTGGGCCAGCCACTCAAGTAGTAATGGTTGGAAATGGTAAGAAAAAGTATTTGTTGGCGACAAGGTCTAGGGTTATTTTCTCTCCAGAGATATTTTTGTGTGCCAAAGGCCCACATAGTTAAATTATTTATACAGGGGCTTAGTGTCTGTGTGTGTATATTTAAGCTTTTTTGCACACACACACTTTATAAAGGGCTAAGTCCTGGGCCAAGTACAGTCAATGGTAAAATACCCCCTGCTGTGACAGGGACCAGGATTCGTCCAAAGTGCTTATCTCCAGGGTGCATGGCTTGCTGAGAATTAGAAGCAGTGACCTTCATGCAATTGTGACACTAGGCAGCAGGGTTCCCATCAGGGAAGGTGTATGATGCTACCGCAGGAACTGAAGCAATACAGGGACTAAGGGCAATTAAGAGAGCTTCAGGAATTACAGGGTTGAGTTATGTTGCAGTATTAATACATTAATTCCATTACACTAGATAGACTGGGAGAAAATATAGCATTTTATTGTATCTTGAGAGAATTCTTTCCAGTTACAAGTACTCAGACCAGGGCCCAGCTCTCTGCGGAGGCCATCCACTTCTTACTTTCTTCTCTCTTCCAGCCATAGTGACTAATAGGATATTTTAGACTGTGTAAATATTTGACTCCTTTTTAGTGCTTTGTATACACTGCATGAATACAGCAGCTATAATTGAAGATAAGCGAGAGCTGCTAATCCAGACATGGTTGTCCTCCTTGGGACTTTCTCTGGTACGATTGATTTCTCTTTCCTGCCACATATTCACAAAGGTGTGCTCATGTGCATTTTCCATGCACTGGGCTACATGCAATCCCCATGCTTGCATAGATGTTGGTGTGATGCTGACAAATCAGGTGCCAGTTCTTGCAAAGGCTTTCAGCCTCAGTCGAGCACAGTCAAATTCATTGCTGGAAACCAGTCTACTTCATCTTTGTGTTAGTACATTTTAGATGGGTATTGAACTTATAACAGTATATTTAGTGTTTAAACTGAATGAAATGTTCATAAATTTATGCATGTGTGAATCTCGTGTTGTCATGGGGTGCACATCTGTGCACCCTGGGCTATGACCTATATGATTTTTCTGTTCACTTATACATGGAATTGTATGTTTTTATGCCAGTTACATCATGCAGTGTTTCTTTATGGGTGCTCATAACCTATTTCACATGATTAGTATGATATCATGTTTCTTGCAACTTCATGCATGTGTACAGACGTGTAACATGTTTTCCATTGCTAAAGGGGGAGGGGGACAGACAACTCTCTCAGCAGCCATGAGCAAGCAAATATTTGGAAAAGGTGGCAAAGACATGCTAATTGATGTGGCTCAGACAAGACAAAGGGATCACCTCTGTGTGGGGGTCAGGGTGAGGAGTTTGGAGAAAAAGAAAATCATTTGGAAGAGTTGGAAGCTTTTGGGCTGGGACTGTCCATCTTGAAACAACTCTAAGCAAGATCTGGGCCCTGCCTGGCTTCAGGCAGAGACAGGCTGTATAAACTTCTGACAGCTGAACACCTTGAGCATGAACTTGGACTATGAGGTCAGTTTAAGTAGAGGTATTAGGTTACTATGTGTGTTTTACCTTTTATTTCCTTGTGGTCGTTCCTGACTCATTTATGTTGTGATTCTGCCATGACTGGCCATATTCTCATTTAGAATTATAATCTGATCAATAAACTAGTACAGGGGTCAGCAATCTCTGCCAGCCCCTGTACCAGCCCCACTCACTGCACCCTCAACAGGTGCCGGGAGCAGGGCCAAATGGGGGTGGAGCCAGGGACTCCAGGTTGGGAGGGGGGACTCTAGGGTCTCTGAGGGCAGGCGGCCCCGGGGTGTGTGTGGGGGGGCATGGATGAGCTGCCCCACTCTCCTGACTGACCCTGGGCCCCACACTGCTCCAGCTCCCCAAGCCATGCTGAGTTGCTCTTGCCCCCCTGCGCCAAGCCGCACTGTGCTGCCTCCTGAGCCACTCTGTGCCCCCCGCCCCCGCACAGAGCTGCGCTTCGCTGGCTCCCGAGCCACTCCACCCTTGTCTGGCCCCCCTGAGCTGAGCAGAGCTCCACTGTTCCAGCCCACAAGTCACACCATCTCTCGAGCTGCACCGAGCTGCTCTGCCTCCCCCCCCCCGCTGAGCCAAGCTGCGCCGTGCCAGCCTCCCAAGTCAAGTGGTGCCACTCTACCACACTGCCACGGCTCTTGTGGCTCCAACCTCCAGGCCACGTTTGGTGGCAGGGCCAGTGGGGAAACCTGAGCAGCACTGCATGCCACTCAGGATCGGCCCGCATGCCAAATTTAGCACAAGTGCTGGGGATTGCCAACCCCTGAACTAATAGTTGTTTTATCTAAAGCTCTGTGATCTTTAGAGGGTGTGAATGAAGAAAGCTGAGCACAATCCATTTCTTTGCTAATTGGACAGACTTGAGTGTATGGTGGTTGGGACCTATACACAGTCTCTATACACAGTGACTCCTGGTGTTTTAACTAGGGCTGAGGGTGCTCACTGGGGGACTGTCCTCAAGTAGCCAGAGGGCAGATACCCACTGTTTGGGACTGGTTGCACACCAAAGGCCAGAGTGGCCTGACTCAGGAGTGAATGGTCACTTGGCAAAGTGAGGCAAATCGGAGTTCAGGAGTGGAAAATGGGAAGTCACAGCGGCACACCGGAGTGGATCTGGGGAGCAGCCTGTCATATATATATATATATATATAAGACACTTTTTATACCTTTATCACATGCTATAAGGTAACATTTAATTTTTTGTTTTATAAAAACTGTAAAAAATGTTAACCCTGAAACTGTTAATGTGTCAGAAGAGATTGTCTCTTGCTTGTCAGGAAGGACTATCAAAACTAAATGGACCACAGTGGGACATCATGAATGATACAAAGAGTTTGCTAATTGCATCTTCACAGGGGATATGCAAAAGGACTCCTCCAATCAGCTGAATTCTGTATAGAATAGAATAGAACCATAGGGTTGGAAGGGACCTCATGAGATCATCAAGTCCAACCCCCTGGGGCTTGAACCCAGGACCTGCTGCATGTGAAGCAGAGGTGCTAGCTACTAGTGTAAAGGAATTAAATATAGTGAACAAGAATGTTTTTCATCTGTTTTGGTGTTTGGCCTCTCATAACTCTGGAGATACAAAATAGAAGCCAGGATCCTCAGGGTCAGCCTGGGTTAGCACTAAAAGACATTCAGCACCAACTGATTGCTACGATTCTGTTGCCTTTTGGAAGCATAGACTGTAACACATTTCTGAATATATTTTTGCCTGCTTTAACCTATAAATAACTCTAATTTCTTTTTCCCCATTAATAAATCCTTAGTTAATTTACTATATGGTTGGCTACAAGCATTGTCCTGGGTGAGAGGGCTGAGGTACAAATTGACCAGGGGTAAGTGACTGGTTTCTTAGCAAACTGAATCTTTTGCAGTTGTTGGTTTATAACAACCAACACTAAATCCAATTTGCCTGGATGGTGGAATGCCAAAGGGAACTGTCTGTGCTCTGTGGTAAAACTGTTACAGTGCTTCAGGAGTTCACATGAGTTACTGGGTTGGTTTGGGATGTCTCCCCTGCTTTTTGACAGTCTGGCCTGAGGTTGACACTCACAGTCATGAACCACGCCAGACAATATGAGAGTTGGCTTGCATGGGTACCACATGCTTGCTTGTACTGATCCCCAGAATGTGATTTTAGCAGCCTTTGCATGTGGGAAGACACAAGCATGCATTCTTCTCAATACTCAGACAGTTCAGGGAGTTTCTGCCTGCTATGAAGTAATTCAAGGTTTAAAAGCCTAGTACTGGACAGAAGGGTGTATGAAAGACTATGCTATTATCAAAAATTGAAAGCAGCCTGTGGTGCAAGAATATCCATGGGTTTCTTTAAAAATATACTACAATTTTGGTCATGGAAAGGGGCAGCAGTCTCCCTTTCTCTCTGAGGTTAGGCTGGTGGAAATATTTTGTGAAGAAGGAAATATTGGGCTTTTGCATTGTTTATAGCACTCATTAGCAATCTCTTAATTATGGTGCTGGATTGAAAATGGCATAACAAACAGGAATGCTCTGCAAGGGACAATTCCTCCACATTATTGCCACCATCTTTGATGTGATCTCCAGGGATTTAGATTGCTATATATTTTTGCATTACATGTTACAACAGTTGTTTAAATCTTTCTATTTTTGTTTGTAGTGCTCAGGAAAATGAGAGACTACTTTCATATGGCATTTGAAAAGCCATAGGCTGAGATTATAATTGAATTTTGTGCTCCAAAGGCCATTTAAATCAGGGGCATCGCTGGCACTGGGCTTATGGGGCTCAAGTCCCGAATTCCAGCCCAGCACTTGAGCCCGGGCTCCGCTGCTGGGCCACCTGCGGCAGCGGTGGCATTCGAGCCCCGAATCTCAGCGCACAGAGCCCCAGCTCTTTTTCCAGGCCAGTGGCGCTCCTAATTCAAATGTTTCTGTGATAGCTAGGTGAACACCTCCACCCCCTTGAGTCATCCTTACAAACATGAATCACAGAATCATAGGGTTGGAAGGGACCTCATAGGTCATCTAGTCCAACCCCCTGCCAGAGGCAGGACCACTCCCACTAAACCATCCCAGTCATGGTTTTGTCCAGCCGGGCCTTAAACACCTCCAAAGATGGAGACTCCGCCACCTCCCTTGGCAGCTCATTCCAAGGCTTCACCACTCTCCTAGTGAAAAAGTTTTTTCTAATATCCAGCCTCGACCTCCCTAACCGCAACTTGAGACCATTGGTCCTCGTTCTGTCCTCTGTTATTACCGAGAACAGTCGAGCTCCATCTTCCTTAGAGCATCCCTTCAAATAGTTGAAGGTTGCTATCAAATCCCCCCTTAATCTTCTCTTCTGCAGACTAAATAAGCCTAATGCTTTCAGTCTTTCCTCATAGGGCTTGTGCTCCAGCCCTTTAATCATTTTGGTTGCCCTCCTCTGAACTCTCTCTAGCATGTCCCTGTCCTTTTTGTAGTGGGGAGCCCAAAACTGAACACAGTATTCTAGATGTGGCCTCACCAGTGCAGAATAGAGGGGAAGGATCACATCCCTTGATCTGCTGGTAATACTTCTTTTGATGCAGCCCAGTATGCCACTGGCCTTTTTGGCAGCAAGAGCACACTGCTGACTCATATCTAGCTTCCCATCCACCATGACCCCCAGGTCCTTTTCTATACTGCTGCTACTTAGCTGAATGTTCCCCAGCCTGTAGCAGTGCATGGAGGTTTTTCGTCCCACGTGCAGGATTTTACACTTGTCCTTATTGAACCTCATAAGATTTCTATTGGCCCACTGTTCCAATTTATCTAGGTCTCCCTGAATCCTGTCCTTGCCCTCCAACGTGTCTACTGGTCCCCCCAGCTTGGTGTCATCTGCAAACTTACTGAGAATGCAGTCTATTCCTTCATCCAGATCATTGATGAAAATGTTGAACAGAACTGGCCCCAGGACCGACCCCTGGGGCACCCCACTCGTGACTGGCTGCCAGCTAGACATGGAACCATTGATTCCTACACGCTGAAACCGTTGATCTAGCCAGTTTTCTATCCACCTTATAGTCCACCTATCCAACCCATACCTCCTTAATTTGCCAATGAGAATGCTGTGGGAAACTGTATCAAAAGCCTTGCTAAAATCAAGGTATATGACATCAACGGTTCTTCCTGCATCCAGAAAATCAGTCATCTGATCATAGAAGGAGATGAGATTGGTCAGGCATGATTTACCCTTGGTAAATCCATGCTGACTGTTCCTGATCACTTGATTTTCCTCTAAGTGTTTGAGGATGGATTCTTTGAGAATCTGCTTCACAATTTTTCCAGGGATTGAGGTGAGGCTGACTGGTCTATAATTCCCCGGATCCTCCTTTTTCCCTTTCTTGAAAATAGGCACTACATTTGCTTTTTTCCAATCCTCTGGCACCTCCCCCGTTCTCCATGAGTTTTGAAAGATAACGGCCAGCGGTGCTGCTATCTCATCGGCCAATTCCCTTAGCACTCTTGGATGCAGTTCATCCGGCCCCATGGACTTGTGCACATCCAGCTTCTTTAAGCAGTCCTTAACCTGACCTTCTGTCACCAAGGGCCTGTCTTCTCTCCCATCTGCCACACCCATGGTAGTGGGCTGGGAGCTGACCCCGCCCGTGAAAACTGAAGCAAAAAACGCATTGAGCACCTCAGCTTCTTCCTCATTCTCTGTCACAAGGATGCCTGCCCTATTCAGCAAGGGGCCTACATCATCCCTGATCCTCTTCTTGTTATTAACATACTTGTAGAACCCCTTCTTGTTATCCTTACATCCCTCGCTAGCCGCAGCTCCATTTGTCCTTTGGCCTTTCTGATTTTATCTCTGCAGTCCCTAGCAATATCTTTATATGCCTCCTTGGTCATCTGACCAAGCTTCCACTTCCTGTAAGCTTCCTTTTTTTGTTTAAGCTCAGAGCAGAGTTCTCTGCTAAGCCATTCTGGCTGCCTCACATGTTTGTTCTTTCTCCTAACTGGAATGGCAACTTCCTGTGCCCTTAGCAGGGTTTCTTTAAAATATAACCAACTCTCTTGGACTCCTTTCCCCTTCAGATTAGCTTCCCAAGGGATCCTGCCCATCCGTTCCCTGAGGGAGCCAAAATCTGCTTTTTTGAAGTCCAGGGTTTTTGTTTTGCTTCTTTCCTTCCTTCCTTTAGGATCCTGAACTCAACCATGTCATGGTCACTACTGCCTAGCTTGCCATTTACCTCTACGTCCCTGATCAATTCTTCCCTGTTTGTGAGCAGCAGGTCGAGTGGTGCAAGATCCCTTGTTGGTTCCTCTAGCATTTGTACTAGAAAGTTGTCCCCAACATTCTCTAAAAACTTCCTGGATTGCCCATGCACTGCTGTATTGGCCTCCCAGCAAATGTCAGGGTAATTGAAGTCCCCCATGAGCACCAGGGCCTGTGATCTAGAAGCCTCCGCTAGTTGTCCATAGAACACCTCATCCACCTCCTGCTTCTGGTCTGGTGCTCTATAGCAGACGCCCACCACAACATCCCCCTTGTTGCTTTCCCCTCTCAGTGTAACCCACAGACTTTCTACTGGCACGCTTCCACTTGCATAATGGAGCTCTGAGCAGTCATAGAGCTCTTTTACATATAACGCTACTCCTCCCCGTCTTCTTCCCTGCCTGTCCTTCCTGAACAGTTTATACCCATCCATGGCAGAGCTCCAGTCGTGCAGACTATCCCACCATGTCTCCGTTATTCCTATAATATCATAGTTCCTTGTCTGTGCTAGTATTACCAATTCTTCTTGCTTATTTCCCAGGCTCCTCAGATTAGTGTACAGGCACCTAAGATACCCGGTCAATTGCCCTACTTTGTCATGTTGATTTTCAATTCTGTTACATAAACCTCCTTGCATTTTTTCTTGGAGTTCTCCTCCCCCACTCTCCTCACATATTGGGGCTTCAGTAGAGCACTTAAGACAATTATTCGATTCCCCCCCCATGTTCCAACTACCTTCTCTTTTATTGCTGTCGATACAGTCCCAGCCCCCCCCAAGTTCCATCCCTTCCCCCAGATCACCCACATTGTTACTTACCTGTGGGCTTTGGTCTCCTTCCCCCGTTGAACCTAGTTTAAAGCCCTCCTCACTAGGTCAGCCAGTCTGTGCCCAAACACGCTTTTCCCCTTCCTGGACAGGTGAAGGCCATCTCTGCCTATCAATCCTCTGTCCTGAAACAGGACTCCATGGTCAAGGAAGCCAAATCCCTCCTGACCACACCATCTTCGCAGCCAGGCATTCACCTCTAGGATGCATCTGTCTCTCCTCAGGCCTCTAGCCTTGACTGGAAGGATCGAGGAGAACACCACCTGTGCTCCAAACTCCTTCACCCTCGCTCCCAGAGCCCTGAAGTCACCTTTGATCTGCTGAGGATCACCTCTTGCAGTATCATGGGTACCCACATGGATAAGAAGGCTGGGGTAGTAGTGTGAGGGGCGGATGATTTTAGACAATCCCTCTGTTACATCACGGATACGGGCACCTGGCAGGCAGCATACCTCTCTAGAGGCCTTGTCAGGGCGACAGATGGGTGCCTCCGTTCCTCTCAGGAGTGAGTCCCCAATCACCACGACCCTACATTTCCTCTTAGGTGAGGTGGTTGTGACCTGCCCAGCCTTTGGGGTGGATGGCATCTCCTCTGCCTCCTTCAGTGTGTCCAGCACTGCATAACAGTTCCTCACCACAATGGATGGTGGGATGTGAGCAGGCGTGGAGCACTGTCTACTGCCAGAGGTGACCAGCTGCCAGTGTCCTTCCTCTGCCATAGGCATAACATCCGTTTCCAGAGCTGTGGCAGTAGCCCTTGGCATTGGGATAGGGACCTCCTCCTTGCAGGTCTCATCGTGGACACTGTCAAGGAACTTTTCAAGGGCATAGATACCCCTGAATCTTGACACCTCCTGCTGTAACTCTCCTACCTGTTTCTGAAGAGATGCCACCAGAAGGCACCTATCACATAGGCTCCTTTCCTGAGCCTGATCATCAGTGGCAGGAAAATGAAGGCCACACTCCCTGCAATTCCACACCAGGGTTTGGGTGGAGATATCCATGGTCAGACAGTCTGTCTGGCTACACACAGTGGCAAAGGAAACAGCAGGGAAGGGGCAGTTGTGCATGTGCCACATGGAACATGAAGGGGCAGTTGTGCATGTGCCACATGGTTTGTAGCTCACTACGGTCTTAATTTGGTGACTCAGATTTTCCATTTGTGCAGAAAATATCCACTACTTCTTCCCTTGTGTGCCTTGTCTGAACATCATTAAGTATAGTCCACTGCCTATGAGGAAGGCAGAAACCCAGGACTTCTTTCACTGGAACATCAGTCAGATCTTTGTTTGGGCCATCACACTGCTGTTATCTTTGCTTTTGGCCTGACACATTGACATATGGATCCAGAAAGGCTTCCTAGATTTGAGTCAGGACTAGAATGGCAGTGAATTAAAGTCCTGGTATATTGGCAGGCGTGTAACAGTCAGGATCTTATTGTACTCCCAGACCACAGCAGTATCTCACTTCCTTTTGGCAAGACTGGTACAATGCCTACCAAAAGTAGCAGCCTCAGTATTGGAGCTGATTTGAGAGAGCTGCCAACAATCCTAAAGGAGACACTCATTTTACGGTCAGTAAGATTGGTGTGGGAGCTATTGCACCAAACTGGCATGTAATACCCTGTTGCTGACAAAACCTGGGCCTGTACTGTCACTTGAAACATGCATGCATCACACTCCCAGGATGTGCCAGGCTTCAGTGTCTGATTGAGGGTAACTTGGTGTCTGATTGGTGGACTGTGATCATTAGATCAAAGCATATACTGGATAAGTCCACTTTCAGGAGCATTTTAGCTCCATCATTATTTAAGTGGAAGGCAGAGATGAGCATTTTTGAAGCAGTGGGTTTCAGTCTCCAAGCTTTAAAATATGTCTCAAGCGTTGAGACATCATTGTTTATGATTTTTAATGTGACCTACAGAGGAGACCCTTGCATTGTTAGCGCAATGTTGTCTGCATAGATGAATTTACAGGATGATCTTACCAGAATGTTGTTGGCATGGAGAATGAACAGTGCAGGTGCTAAATGAGATCACTGTAGGAGGCTATTGTTCAATCTCTGTGATCTGCCGGCAGATTCACCAAAATGTACAGTGAATCTTCTGTTATTCAGCATCATCATGTGAGTATGATGGCTGATTGGTATGGGAAAGCTAATGATGACTACAGCAGGAGACCTTTGCAACATACAGTATCTTATGCAGAAGAAAGGTCAGTGAATACTGCTGATATTTTTAATTTTTCTGGTATCTAGATTCTATGTAGCTGGTTTGGACCAGCATCTAGTAACACCACTTGCAACTGATTCTAATTCCAGTCTGCTCTTTGAGGATCAGTTGCTTCAGTATTGATTGTAACCTGTGAAGCAGGAGCTGCTCCCAGTGTATAGCAGTTGCTAAAGAGAGGAGTGAGCCAATGGCCTCTTTTCCAGGCTTCAAAATGGCTGTGATCTTGGCTGTCTCCTAATCTGTTGGTAGTATACCAGAAGACTGGATGTTGCTAAAGAAGTCTGCCAGCCCTGTTTTTACCTTCAGACCAAGGGTCTTCAGGAATTTTGGATACTTTATCCATTTCTTCCACTTTTCCAGATTTTGTGTTGGAGAGACCCTTGTCCTCTTCATCTACTGTGCAGGGGGCAGAAAATGGTCAAGACACCTGGCGCTGGTTTAGTGTGTGGTAAAGTTGTTTGTGGCATTGCCTCATGGTTTTATCCACTAGTACATGTGAGCAGGCAGTTAACTGTGTGGAGATGAACATCTGCACTTACTTGATATGGTTTGTAGGCTGATGGAGCCACACTGCCTAAGTGACAGAGAAGCTTCCAGGCTTTGCGGCTTGACCTTGTGAAGTCAAGTACTGTCACAGTTTCACACCATCTTTTTCTTCTTGCTGAGTTCAAAGACTAAAGAAGTGCCACTGCTGTTTCAGGGCTTATGTCAGCTTGATATTCCTGGAACAGTACCTCTCTTTCTTCTGTCCGGCACAATGTAAATGTTTTTTTTTTTGAAGTCCCTGACTATGCTTGATTCAGTGGCCAATATTAGTTGACCTACAAAGCGGTGATAAAGAGCTGGATATCGGGTAATGCAGTTTATTGAGCCCTCTATGATCACCACATAGCAGGACCAATCAGCAGACTAAGCTTCTGGAGGGATTGAATGAGTAGAACTTGTTGACCCATGCAAATGTTGGTGCTGTTGGCTGTTGAGAAAGTCACTGATAACTCACTTGGTGGATGGTATTGACTGGTTGCTGAGGTCACGTAATGCAAATAAAGGCCAGGAGTGTATCACTTTCACCACCTGAGCATGTCACGGTCTTTGGTATCATAGAAGAGGTGCTAGTCTTTAGGAAAAGCCCTAGATGTCCATCACAGTCATTCTTGTTATAGAACACCCCTTCTCCCCCAGATTATGGTGGCTAGTGAAATTACTGGTATGGATGATAGAATGGCTTGGTGGTGGTAAAGCTGAATGTGGCCATTTCATTGATGGTGGCTTCTACTTGTTTAAGACTGTGGGATAACTCATCTTGGTGGTGATTGGGTAGGGCATTGTGAGAGAAGTGATCTGACTGGAATCCTTAAGGTCACAATTTATGTATGTTAAGAGTCCATATTTAAGGTAATGGCTTGCAGATACAAGGAAATACACGTTTATTGTTGATCAGTGACCTTCATTCTACAGATGTGCTTCTTGTATCTCGAGAACTTCTGTGTTTTGATCCTCAGAATTGTTGCAGCATAATTGCACTTTGTTCTGGATAGGCCCCCAGTGTTGAGCTGGGCAGTTTGCAGTGATGAGCCTATTTGACAGAAGGTCTAGCCATGACATGGACCCATATAGCTATTGCTTTGTGACTGGGAGGTCCTGTAGGACATTTGATCACCAGTTTGATGACGTTCATTGTGCTTTCACACATAAGAGGGGAGACAACATAAAGATTGTCTTCACCTCCCAAAAGCACTAGCTCAAACCAGACATAATACAGGCAGATGCTACAGTAGCTTCTCCCACACCACTTCCCAGTGGAATTGGGTCCCTGACTTAGGACACCTGTCTGTTCTAACCCTACATTTCTCTCAAGGAAGCTAGTCATTGCTGTGAAAAGTTCCATAAGGGTTTTTGCGATGGGGGCAAAGGGATACTAGAATAAAGCATCCGCTTCATTTTCACTTGTGGTACAAATAGGATTCAAACTGTGGCCTCCAGAAGTAAAAGTCTTGTGCATTTCCCCAAAGTGACACAATCCTTTGCTGGATTACACCTCTTATTGTTGTTTGTGGTTTACTGCTTGCATCTGTGTAGAAAATAGAAAACAAAAACTTCAGACATAACAGCCCAGTTCTGTGTTCTACCTCTATTAGGTCTGGAAGGAGAGTTTAGTGAGGGAGGGTCACTCTAGCTTGTTGAACCCCGGGTTCGTGATGTGACTGGGATGGACCGGCGACACCCACCAATGAGACGGACACCAGTTCAATTAAACAAAAAAGCTACTTTTATAGTGACACCTTAAACACCTTCAACCCCTTAACAGTGTAAAACAAGGAGATCTATGCAAAAACACTTGTTATCAACTAACAATATGAAGCAAAAATCTATATAGGACACTTACCAACTAATAGCATAAAGCAAAATCTAAATGAACACTTATAACTAAATGACAATATAAAGCTAAAAACCTATGCAGGGCACTTATAACCAAGTAACAGTGTGGAGCAAGAGTCTATATAAAGCACCTGTAAAACACCTCCAGCCAAACAACAGGATAAAGTATGAGAGTCTATGCAAAACACTTACAACCTACAAAAGTACTTATAGTTAAATAACAGTATGGATTAATGACCTACAAGAGGGTGGCCATAATAAGTCAAGGACTTTTCTGGCCTTTTACTGCCTCAACATCGGTATAGGCACTGACCAGCCCACCCGATGCGTATTTACCAATGGCTGGAAGCCATTCCTCCTTGCTAGCCAAGAAGGGTGGGCGGCAGAATGAAAAAAAAGTCAAATGAGAGAAAAATAAACCCCCACACTCCCCCCGTGTACACTGGGGAAGTTTGGGGCCAGCAGTTTAGAGCAGAAGCAGAGTAATGAACAATTATACAGTAAGAAGGATGCAAAATACAAATGGCTAACAAAACACCTGGCAAATTAACAACACAAAACTACGCTAGACCTTAAACAACTATACCATAAAAAGATTATGCAGGATACAGAGAAAATAATAACAACTACACAAACTATGCAAAACTCAGGTGAAGAAGCTACAATCACAGACTATATATAAATGGTACCAAGTAGAATGATTAAGAGAAAGTAGGAGGCCTATATCGATTTATAATACCTGTCCCAGGACCGCAGTAGAACCCAAAGCGAGGAGGCAGACCAGCTGCAGCATCTCAGCACTTAATCGTTCGGCCGGCAATCCATGTACACCCCCCAAAAAAAAAAAAGAGGGTCTCGGGGGTGGGTACTCCCTGTCTCAGTCGGGGGATCAGTCCGACCGGGTCGCGACGTGCCCTTTAGCATTCAAGGGTGGGAGAACAACAAGCTAGCTGAGACAGGGGGTTTTAATAGAATTTTACCCAGCCAGAGTAAAAATAGCCAATTAGGAGAGGGATCCTGGTCAGGACCAATGATAAAACTGGGACCCCAGACAATGACCCCTCCTTCGTGGTGACGGGGGTGCCGAGAAACTGTTCAGGGGGGATAGGAACTCACCCCCCTCCTTGTTGACACAAAGCTAGGGAGGAAGAAACTCACACAGGAGATTGAGAGCCATCAGGGGAGATTGATACTTAACACTCTTTCCCCTTGTGCTGGATGGCCCGGAGATGGAGGCCCATCAGGGAGCATAATCCAGGGGGCTACCTGTGGGGCGGGGTGGCCATCATGGCTGCCACCTCCGCTGACATAGCTCTGTACCTGTTGACGTCTGTGGGCTGAGTTACTTCAGGTGGTGCCTGGGTTGGTCCACCACAAGCCTCATTTCAGCCAATGAGGACCTAGTTGTGGTCCTTAAGTTTTAGATTCTATTTATCCAGAACTTTTTTCCTTTGGGAGCTTTGGACTAGATTTTGATCTCCTCACACTGGTGCCAACTTCTGTGGATTGACTTTACATCTATTTGATATCAGAGTCTGTTAGTTCTTAGTTACCATCTGTTGACACTTAAAAAAATGCACCCCATCTTTCTTGTTTTTTGTTCAGTGTCATAACCAGCAAACTCAGTGCCTATTAGCATATGGACTTGTTCATTAAATTCCAGCAAATACAATTAGGGCTTCCAGTCAGATGCTAGCTGAGTAGATCAACTGAGCTTTACCTATACTTTTTCCTCAGAAGACACAAAGTAATACAGCAAATGTGAGATCATTCCTAGTGTTTCGGAGCATAGGGAATTTCTGTTTCATTCTAAATAAAGGCATCTTCTGGCAGCAGCTTAAACTAAAAGTGGCTTGTCTGTCCCACAACAGCAGGCAATTATGTGACACTCAGGGAGACTGTATAGCACTTATGACAAAACAAAATATACTCAGTAAAGTTTTTAAAGTATATTCAGCTTGTGACAAGCATTCAGCTCTTTTATGGGTAATATTGACAATGCTCCTAATCCTGCAGTCCTCACTCAGTTTTTACTTAGTCCTTACACAGGCAGAACTATCACTGACCCAGTGGAATCAGGATTGAGGAAAAGCAAAGTCAGGATAGCTTGATAAAGACTACTGATGATGGTTTACAGTTAAAATGAATAGCACTTGATAACAAAGAACCTCAGAGTTCTTTACAAACAATTATTAATTAAGCCTCATAACATCTCTGTGAGGTATGTTTTATATACAACAGTATATATTTGAACATATACTTTTACAGCTAGGTAAACTGGGGCACAGAGCAATTAAAAACATAATGCTGATCCTAATTAGGTTCAGTAACCCATTGTTCCAGGTGTTACACAAAAAGAGTTAAGGCAAGTTTGCAGTGCATTTACATCCCTATAGTGCTTTAGTGAAGGTGCCACTATGCTGATGGGAGAACTTCTCTTGTTAGCATATTAGTTAATCCACCTCCATGAGAGGCAGTAGGCCCCATCAACATAGCACTATCTGCACAGGGAGTTAGGTCATTAAAACTGCATTGCTCAGAGGCTGTGGGTTTTTCACACCCCTCAGTAATGTAGTTATAATGTTGTAAGTTTGTAGTGTAAACATGGCCTCAGAGTTTGTTCAAACAAGCTAAATTTCTATAGTATTTAGATCAGACTCCAGATATTTACTCATCAGAGAAAAGGCATGGCATCTAAGGTCCAATATGATATTCATTGACCAGAACAGCAGACATAATACTTCTTCTCTACATTGTAGCCTACCATTAGTTTACCACATAATGTGTAATTAGCAATGACTGTGCCTATAGCAGGGGTGGGCAGTAATTTTAGGATGTGGGCCAATGGAGAGCTGGCTGGTGGGGGCTGAGGAGGGGTGGCCCCAGGGAACCAACAGGGAGAAGATGCAGGGCTGCATGGCAGCAGAAAGCCAGAGCAGGCAGAGTGGTGGGACTGCAAAGAGCCAACCCCCTCCAGAGCTGGTGGGGGCTGAGGGGAGATGCAAGGCCAGCCCTGGGCAGCTGGCTGTGGGGGCTCATGGCAGCAAAGATCCAGCCCCCGGGTTCTCGGGGGGGGGGGGGCAGTGAGCCAGCTGTGGAGGTGGCAGGGCAAGCGGTGGGGGTGGCAGAGCAGAGAGCCAGCTGTGGAGGTGGCAGGGCAAGCTGGCCAAGGATCATGGCAGACCAGTTCAACAGACAGGCCTGTTAGACAGGCTGGATCTAGCCTGTGGGCTGGATCTTGCCTACCCCTGGCCTGTAGGAACATTCTCCATCAGTGGTTCTCAAACTTTTTGGGCTCAAGACCTGTTTGTAAACCTTCAAGGCCTCTCATGACACAGAGATTCCCCTGGAGATTGCCCCCTTCCAGTGCAAAGACATCCCCCCTTGGGGATGGGCTCAGAGCTAAGATTCCAGATGTGAACATTTGGAGAAACTCCCCACTGGAAATTGTGGGGAAGTTGATCCAAGTCCCAAAAATAAAGACTGTCCCTCCATTTGGCCCATGAAAGACAAAGGGTAAAGGGGTGGGATTTGAGGACCTATGAATGAAGTGGGGGCACTGAAGGACCTCAGGGTGTAGGGAGGAAGAGGGCACTGTGGAAGGAATTCGGAAGCAGGGCAGTGGGGTTGTGGTGGAAAGTCTGAGGAAGGATATGGGAGTTTAATGGTCTTGTGATACAGTTGGGGAAGGTCTGGGGAACAGGATGGGATGGTGCGATAGAATGGGAGTTTTCTGCATGTGGGAAAGGGTTCCGTCAAGGGTCCCAGGCTAGGGGGCTGGAAAGGAGGTACTGAAGATGGGGTGTTGCCCAGCTACTGGGTGAGGGTATGTTGGGGGTCTGGTATTGACCAGAGAAGTTGACACCAAACTCTGCCTCTCAACTCTGGTCTTATGGGGCTGGCAGGACTCAGCTTCCTGTTCTGTAGTCACAGCACCATTCAGGTTTCACCAGGGCCAAATTTATGTGGATAGCAATATGATGTAGCACTTGGTGTCACGGTGCCTCTCACTCACGTTTGACCCAACTGGTCTCCTGTCATCATGGCAGAGAGGTGGATAGGACAAACCTGAGTAGCTCTGTGGCCCCATGTGCCAAGTCACAATGCACGGAGCAGTAGGCCAAGTCCAGCCAGCCTTGTGACCCTTTGACATGTTCTGGTGATCCAATTTGGGGGCATGATCCAACATGCTGTATGTAGGTTCCCAGGTACCATGGAAAGTGCCAAAATTGGTGGTTCCTGAAGTTGATATCTTGCAAATGAGAACTACTTTTAATCAGCCCATGTTTTGCAAGCAAAATCCATTTTTAATATTTTTTAGGTGGATAGTGACTGAGGGGGTGACATTTTAGAGTTACTTAGGATCCTGAATTGTGCTGACTTTCAAGGGAACGTGTGTTCCTTAGTAATGCAGGCTCTTTTGAATCTGGGGCTTAGGCTCCTAAGTCACTTTGGTCCTTTTGAAAGATAGACTCATAATTGTTAGGGCAGTCTTTGTAGTCAGATACAGTAGAGCTTGCGGCCAATATAAAAATCTGATGGGAAGGCTCTTTGATGATGCCGAAGTCCTGCATAGGTGCTTGTGGGAGAGAAGGGTGCCCGGCGCTGAAGCCATCTGGGCCCATTACAAGAAATAGCTGAGTGCAGTGGAACGTTCCAAACCCCTCATTGAGGAGTCACATGTTACAAATAAGGATGAGTGCTGTGATGAGCAATGTAACAGTCTACCAGGACAATCATTCTAGAAGATGCATTTCTCTCTCTTTCTGTCTTCACAACTGACTGATTATCTATTGCTCCGCTTCACCACAGTCTGCTTCAAGGGCTTCATAGCATTTGAAGATATAAGAATATGACCTTCTGCCTGCCCCCCCCAGCCTTGCAGTAATTATCTAAGTCAGTGGTTCCCAACCTGGGGTCCGGGGATCCACGGACATGTTGCAGGGGGTCCGCGGAACCTCTCCATACTGGGACCAGAAACCAGCTGCAGCCCCGATGCTCCCCGCCAGGGCTACCTCTCCCCACCCATGGCTGGATCCCAGCAGAGGGATTAGGCTGCGGCAGCTCCCTAGGAGGGCAAGGGCAGGAGGACATAGCCACTGTGGCTTGGCTCCCCAGTGGTGCAGGCTATGGTGGTGGTGGCACCACCACTTGCCAGCTGTCCCAGTGGTGCCACCAGAGTGGCGCAAGCCAGAGTCTGCCTGCACGGGCTAGATTACATAATCAGCTGGGGGCCCAAAGGATTTTTTTGTTAAAAAGGGGTCCCCCGCCTGAAAAAGGTTGGGAACCACTGATCTAAGTTTAGGGCATTGAAGTGATGAGACTTGTTTCTGTTTTTACCTAAAGCTGGAAATTTCCTCTCTGGATGCCTTTGAATGGAAAAACCTGAATGGAGCCTTATTCTGCTTTCATTGTTTTTGCAGTGGCATTGTATTTTTAGGTCTACAATGCAAGATGCATCACTCGTTACTCACTGCCATCAGCATACATTGCTGCATCCACACACGCCACTAAAATTTCTGCTTCTCTCTGTGTTCCCTTGATGGCGAGCACATTCCACGGGATGGAAAGGAATTGTACAAGGGCAGGAGGAAGGTCACATGAAGTTGCTTTATCCGCCCTCTACCTGGAACAGATATGGTGTGCCCTGGCCTATCAAGTAGAAAATGTGCCACTGATAAATCCCATCTGCAAAGGAGCTGAACCTTTTTAATATGCAAATGCTCAGTCAAAGAAAGTAAACAGACGTCTCCTTCTGCTGGGAATTACTAGACAAATGTCTCCCTCCCATTTCCCTCCCCCTTCGCATTTAAGTGTAGGAAATTTTACTTGCTTTATATGAGAAAGAGGAAGAGAGGAAGGGGCATGTATTGAATCACTGTTAAGCAGCTGTATTCCACCCAAGACCTTTCAGTGTAGATGTGCTTCATTAGTTTGATAAGCAGACACTAAAAAGAGGAGGGTGAGAGGTTTTGCATGAGGGGATCTGCCTAGGGGCTGCCTGGAGGTTTAAGAAGATGAACTGCTAATGATGTTGAAGATGTTCCTTTTTGGGACCTTGAATCCTAAAGGAAATGTGGGTCCTTTTCACTAACTGTTATGCTTGGCGGTATAATGGAAAGGGGCTCACAGGGGAGTGAAATGGAATGAATATTGGCACATTTTCTCCCCTCAACATATCCCCCCCCACCAAATCATCACTCTTTTTCTTTAGCAGAATGTCTGGCATTAAATCATCCTAAATATCAGGAGATATCATTAGAAAAAGAGATTAATTCACTAGGTCATTTATTTGAACAGTCTGGCCTGATACTTACTAACTAAACATAGATTTAATGAATGTAGTCCAAATTGGCAATGCAAATGTTTTGATGAATAGCAACAAGAAAGACTGCGAACCTTGGATACAGACCCATGGATGTGCAAATACCAGACCTAAGGACTTTCGAACTTCACTTACTCTAATCTTCTGCCAACCATTTTCCTTTCCAAGTAGTTTCATGTCTTAGAAGCCAATTGCTTTTCTTCCTGGGGTTCAGTAGAATGTGCAGGTTTTTACCCAAGGCTCTAACAGCAGTGTCCCATGTGTATTTCTTTTTCTGTGTAGCTACTTTTTAAACTCCAACTGTGTCACAAGTTAAAAGGTAATGTGTAATTCCCTGTTACGCTCTTGGAGGGCCCAAGGAAATTATCTGTTGGCATGTCCATCATCTTGCACTGAAATCTAGATAAGCTCTGCTGTGGCCTTCATTTGGATAATAAAATTTCATATTTAGGATCACACTATTTAGTACTGTAAAAGCATCTTTGGTTATCTTCTTTCATCCCAGGAAACTCAAAGCACTTCACAAACAGCAATCACTTCGCCTGTAAGGATGAAATACCATAGCATTTGATACCATACTGAAAAAATATGCAACCATACTAAAAGAATATGCAGTAGAAACAGTAAAGAGTAGTTTCAGTAGGCAGCATTATCACAGTTGGTTAGAGCCTCAGATTTGCTGTGCATTTCCTCTGAAATACAGAGCACCAGATAGTCAGTCTCTCCTGAACTCCACCCAGTGGAGGGACAGGGCAAGGGTACAGTAAGCACCTGTGCTGAAGTTCGGTGAAATAATTAAGCCTACACAGGTTATGGAACACAGCTCTGTGGGTCTGCCACTGATTATAAGTCACATCTGCCACTTCCTCAACATCTTTTTGACAGTGTTTGCCTGGGTTTTCACTGCATGAGGAAGAGCACTAATGCATTTGATGCTGATGCTGTGTCTTAGAGAGATGAGCTGGGTGAGGTAATCTCTTTTTATTGGACCAGCTTCTACTGGTGAACGAGAAGCTGTCAAGCCATACAGAGCTTTTCTTCTATTGCATATGTCATAAAACTGTCAAGAGGTGAACACTTTACATGGCATGGTATGGTAGAGGCAGACAGGTAGACTATGTGAAGTTGACGGCAACTGCCACACCTGTATTGTTTTCTTTTCCCTTCTTTCTGAGAAAAAGGTTGATGCTCAGAGCCCAAATAATCATTGCTGAGTCCAAAGGTCATTTTCCAAAGGGGCAGCTGTGTTAGTCTAGTTCAGTAAAACAAACATAAAATGAGTCATGTGGCACGTAAAGACTAACAAATATATTTATTGCATGAGCTTGGCTCCCTTACTTATAAACTCTAAGGTCAGAAGTGACCAATATGACCTAATCTGACCTACTGCACAGTGCAGGCCACAAAACCTCACCTATCCACTCCTATATGACTGAATTATTAAAGTCCTCAAATTATGATTTAAATACGGAGTACAGAGAATCCACCAGCAAATGAGCCATGCCCGTCTCTACAGAGGAAGGCAAAAACAAAAAACAAAAAAACCCCCACACATAGTCTTTGCTAGTCTGCTTGGGGGAAGATTCCTTCCCAACCCCAGATGTGACAATCAGTTGAACCCTGAGCATGTGGGCAAGACTCACCAGCTAGATATCTAAGAAACAATTCTCTGTAATAACTCAGTTCCATTCCATTTAACAACCCATCTCAGGCCACTGGTATATCCACCACCAGTAGTCAAAGACTGGTCAATTGCCAAACGAAGCTGTCTCATCATATAATCCCCTCCATAAATTTATCATCCTCAGTTTTGAAGCCAGCTAAGTTTTTTTGCCTCCAGAGTTCCCCTTGGAAGGCTATTTCAGAACTTTATGCTAGTTACAAACCTGTGTCTAATTTCAAGTTTAAACTTCCTGATGGACAGTTTATATCCATTTGTTCTTGTGTCCACATTGGCACTGAGCTCAAATAATTCCTCTCCCTCTCCTGTGATGTAGTTATAGATAGCAATCACATCTCCCCTCAGCCTTCTTTTGGTTAGATTAAACAAGCCAAGGGCTTTGAGTCTTCTTTCATAAGGCAGGTTTTTCATTCCATGGATCATTCGAACAGCACTTCTCTGCACCTGTTTCAGTGTGAATTCATTTACTGCACCCAGGCAGCTGCTCCTCCTGCCTCATTCCTATCCCATCTCTCCCTCTGCATCATCATTGCAGTAACTGAGCAACACTAAGCCTTTGTCCACATACACAATTTAACTTAAATCAGTTTAAGCTAAATCAATTTAACAGGTCCACACCAGAAAGTCAAATCGAGCTAGCATGTGCAGGGACAGGACTTCTTGTTCAATTTAGGAGAGGGACACTATGGGACGTGTGGCAAGATGGCCCTCTAGAAGGGCCATGCCCCCACCCGATATATAGAAAGAGGAAAGCACCCTGGGAAGGAGAAGGGCAAAACTATTAAATCGAAACAACCGTTAAATCAAAATAACACATCTGCACGTCGTTATTCTGATATAACGGTTGTGATCCAGGCATTGTTTTGATTTGAAACAAGGTTGTATTGAATTGATCTAACTTTTCCTTGTTTTGAAATGATGGAGCTCATCATTCCGATTCAAGTAAACATTGTGTGGACCTACACTTTTTTAAATCAAAATAACCAGCATTAATTTTGATTTAAAAGCTGTGTGTGGACATACCCTAAGACAATTCCTGCCATGCCACAATGCTAACCTTGTTAATGAAGTCCAATATGCTGCTTCTCTCTTTCTTTCTCTCTCTGATGTCACTGGGTCTCTCCTGTCACGCTTTTGCTGATTCTCTTCTCCCCTCTCCCATTATGCAGTATAACTTGATGGGAAAAAAGCAGACCAACAGAAATGTTGCAGGACAGACCCAGGGACATCAGGAAGTCACAACAAAAGAAGTTAGGACTTGGGGGTGAGATTATGCAGATCTGCATATTTCTTTTAGAAATAGCATTCCTTTCATGAGGGTGCAGAGAGCTCAGATGTATTTAGCATGCATTAGGATCCTGTAATTATACCCAACTCTTACTTTCCCTCTTTCTCAGCTACCAGGGAGATATATGAAACACTGCAACTGATTTTAGACCCCAGAGAATATTTTATTTGAACTACTTGAGTCAGTCTCTAATGGCCAACTTCTACAGCCCCATCACTGCACACTGTGCTGTTGAGGGCAGGTCTTTAACAGAGCATTACTAAAGGCATCAGATCTCTCTGCTCAGCCTTTATTAACTCTGCTTTTGTTGTTGTTTTCAAACTCACACCAAAGAGTTGTCACAGCCCTGTTCCCCCTTTGATTGTAAAAGTCCCTGGCTTGGATGTTCAGTTGTCCCTCCACTTAATGGTGCTGGTAACTGGTTATGCATTGCAGTCTCTTGTTTTCAGTGCCCTCTTGTCATTGCTGTTGACTCATCAGGCTGGTGAGTCTGAGCTTAATTGAAGCAGTAACAATGCAATCAACATTTCTCTCTATTTTTATCTGTGTCTCCTCCTCCCCTCTGATTTTTCTGCTGCTTGACTCGCTGTTTCTGGGTATGAGAGCTTGGCAGTCTTGTAAGGATTGTGGGGGGGGGGGGGAAAGAACCAGAAATGGAACAAAATACAACAAAGATGCCAGCATTATTTTTTCTAACTTTTTGTTTGTTGTTGTCATTAGTTTATCCCCACAGCCTGAATACAGGGCTAGAAGACTAAGGCCTTGTATACACTAGAGATTTACTGTGGAATAAGCTGTTTTAGTGAGGTAAAACAAACCCACAGTACACACTGAATGCTCCTTTTTGCTGTTACAAGTGCCCTGTTATACCAGAACAATAATACCACCTGTGTGAGAGTCATAATGCTTGTTATGGAATAGCTCTTGCGCTGTAAAGTGTGTGTGAACGCTGATGGAATTTTCTTCTGCAGTAAGTGGCCTTCGGAAACGTCCACTCTGGTCTTCTGCTTGGACTCCGCTGCTCTGGCATGCCTTGCCTCTCCCGTCTGTGAGTCCTGGGAGCTTTTGAATTTTTTCCCATTTTCCTGGGGCAATGTTGGAAAACAGTATGAGTTGCCAGTAGCTACAGTGAAGAACAACAAGGAAACACAGAGTCCCAGTGCAACTTGTAAATCTGCCCACAGTGCCCAGCAGTCCTCTCCTTCTACCCAGGGTTCCTAGCACTGAAAGCGCTAGGAAGTGGTACAGTGGGATAGTTGCCCACAATTCAGTGCTTTTTCTTGTTGAAATGCAAAGAACAGTGTAGACACTCCTTTGCATTATGAGGAGCCCAGTGTGAATGCACAGTTGTGCTATAAATACAACACATTTATTATAGCACAAAGACTTGTTGCAGAACAGTTTTCTAGTGTAGACATGGCCTAACAAAACACTGGATGGCTTATCGAGCTGGTTATACAGAAAGACTTAATTTTAGAGTGGGCTGGCCAAACTTTGCACAAATGAGGGTCAAATTGCCAGCTTACAAGTAGCCCAAGGACACACCTAATTTGCATAAAATGAAGCATATTGCAGTCAGACTCTGTTTCCAATACGAAACATACTGTCCTCCATCTTGATCCAAATAGCCGGAGCAGAGCCAAGAAGGAATTACAGATCTTGACAAAATCTTTTAGAAACTAGTGATGAAAATACTAGATCAGCTTTTAAAAGTCATAATTGTAACCCTTAACTCCAAGAAATACATGTGAAACACTTTTTACTTGTGTATATATATATGTATATGTGTGCCCAATGAGTTATACTGTATAATGCAGCATTGTTGTAGCCATGTCAGTCCCAGCATATTAGAGTGACAAAGTGGGTGAGGTAATATCTTTTACTGGACCAATTTCTGTTGGAGAGGGAAACAAGTTTTCAAGCTCCACCAGAGCTCTTCTTCTGGTAGTTAAAAAGCTTGTCTTTGTCACCAATATAAATTGGTCCAATAAAAGATATTATCTCACCCATCTTAGATCTTATGCTGCCTAAGAGACATGTGTCCACATTTTCAAATTTGGATGCCCACGTTGAGACAACTAAAGATAAATTATTTGATTTTCCAAGGGACTGAGTGCCCACTTCAGACATAGGCATCAGTGGGTGCTGCAGATGCTCACCATCTGGAAAAGCAGGTTACTTGTATTTAGTTGCTAAACTTTAGACACCAAAGTCTAAAAAGTAGGTTTTGAATCTGGATTGTGTTGCCAAATATGCTACTTCCAACTTGAATAGAGGGCATTGACATGGTGCTCTGAATAGCCAGCATCTTGAACAGCCAATAAAAGAGTTTAAAACAAACAGCACTCTCATTGGCAGGATGAAAGGGCAGTGCCAAAGCAGCCATCTTCCACTGGCCTTCAAAACTGATCCTGCCCAAGCCCAAGGAATTGTGCTAATTGGGACATTCTTTGGCTTCCAGTTCTGTGGTCCAAAGAAGCCACATAGGGTGTGTTCACACAGCCTCCTTGTTCCAAAACAATGGAGGTTGTTTCGAAATCAGGTTTCGGCTGTTCACATGACACACGGTTGTTTCGAAACAAGTTAGACCTAATCTGTGGGCGAAACAACATTGTTTCGCAATGGTTGTTTCGAAACAACGCCGTGCGAACGTGTTGTTTCGAAACAATGGTGGTTTCGAAACGACTTGTTTCGAAACAACCGTCATCTGAACATGTTGTTTCGAAACAACGGTGAGTCGTTTCGAAATAACTGTTGTCCGGAATTGCTATTTCAATTCCAGCTTTTCTCCTTATTTTGAAGTGACTTTTTTGCTAATTCAAAATAAGACACTTCGAAATAAGGCGTTATTTCGATACAAGTTGTTTCGGAACAACCGTATCGAAATAACCCCCTGTGTGAGAACAGAGCCATAGTGGCTCCAGTAGCCACCCGCAATGTTAGTGGAGACTTCACCACTAGATGACCACGTCACCGGGTAGCTATAAAAGCCACCCTAGATGAGACGTAGACTGCGTAATGCTGAATCCAGCAAAGAATTGGCATATTATTACTTTATTCCTTATGAAGGGGCCATACTGGTTTTTTTCTGCTCTTTCCCTCCATCAGCGACATTGCCTTTCCAAAGTAGATAAAAGTGATACAGACTGGCATCACAGTCCACTGTGACGTGAATGGTTTTAGCAACTCAAAAAAAATTTCCTTTTTATTCTATTCTGCATAGGCTTTTATGCTACATTTGGCACTATAGTATCTGAGTACCTTCCACTAGTTTATTAAGGAATGAAACTAATGTCTTGTCATGTGTTGCTTGTTCTCTCATCCTCACTCCAGGAGGAGAAGTGCATCTCTAGGAGTGCTTGATTTGGTAGGGTGCTTTGATTTTGACCGTGTGTGTATGCACTGAGATGGCGCGGCCTTCCTATGAGGCAGATGGGGTGGAGCCACCCTCCCCATCGAAGTGGGTGGAGTCAGACCAACCTCAGCAAATGTAAAAGGCAGGGGGAAGCAAGACAGCATGCAAGGTGGATACACTCTGCTCATCCCAGACTGCTGACCTTGCTTCTGCACCAGGGATGCCCTGCGTACTGGGGAGTCTGTGCCTAAAGGGGAGCCACTGGGACTGCTGCTGGCCACTGAGCCTGGTGAAGCCAAGGATGCCTCATGGACCCAGATGCACCCCCAGGGGAAGGTAAAAAGTAACCCAGGGAGCTGGACTCCAGGGCTATGGACTGCATAATTATTCTGCTTTACCAGAGGTCCAGAGCTTTTTAGGCTGTTCGCTGTTCCTACCAGAACTTCCTAACCAGGGCCGACTGCTATGCTAGCACCTCCTCGCCAACCTTCAGCTGGTGCCAGCAGCTCCCTCTGCCAAAAACAAAAATGCCCTCATCTAGGAATTTAGTGGTGGCTGCAGCTGGAACAAATACCCCCCCCCCCCCCGCCAATGAAAGCACCACTCTGGGCGGTTCCCTGTGGCAGCGGGAGATGTGCTTTGGGACAGCCTTTTGCTGCTGAAAGAAGCTGCCCAGAGTAGCGCTTTTTGTTGGCATGCCTTGGGACCATCCCTCACTGCCAAAAGAAGCCACCTGGGGTGGTGCTTTTGGTGTTGCTGCAGTTTTGGTGGCAACAGCAGAAATTTTGGTAGCACAGAGGAAGAAGCCACGTGCTACTCCAAATCAGCTTGTGTGATACTCTTGGCACACATACCAGCTTGTCCTAAACCAGGGGTCTCAAACACATGGCCCATGGGCCACGTGCAGCCCCTAATGCTATTTCCTGCAGCCCACAGTGACATGATCATTACCAATATTTGTAATATCATTGCATGGAAGATTTCTGTGGTGCGGCCCTCCGGCTAACATCCTAATCCTCATGAGGCCCTTTACTAGTCCTCATGTGGCCCTCGTGGTGATTTGAGTTTGAGACCCCTGTCCTAAACTGTGTGCTTGCCCTGCCCAGCCTGACCACCAGTCCCCTTACCTGGCTATTGGTTCACCCCCTGTCAGTTGGTGGTGATTAAGTGAGGCAGTATGACTTCCCTTGGACTCGGAGGAGATGGAGCGACTGGCACCCCTATATACTGTGGGTTGGTGGGGGTAAGGGTGAGGGTGGGAATGTTTTGGGCTTTTGCTATCACTGAGACCAGTGTAAAGGTATGTTGGTGCAACCAGAAGAGAAAAACACTTGAAATGCTCCTGGAAGAGCAGACTGCAGCACACTTGAATTAGCGGCATCCTTGATGTGCATCAGCTGCACAGTGCTTCTGACACCTGGGTCTGGAAGGCATACAGCAGTGGGAATGGTCAGAATAGTAAGAAGCAGCTGGATATTAAAAGATTTTGGCACCTTAAAGGGATGCTTTTAAAATGATAATGGTTTAGAATTGTGTTTTAACTGCTTTTGTGAGCAATATCTAGAAGTAACTAGTGGTGTAAGGTATTAAAAAAAAAACTTCCTATTTCTCCAGTTTAACACTTGACAGCCTTTTGTGTATAAAATCAGTTCCAGTGTTTCTCCTGTATATGTAGCTGGTTTTCCCCAGTTGTTTGTTTCGGTACCACACACAGCAAAAGTGAAGAGAGAATGATTTTTAAGAAAAGAGGGCAAAAAGTAAAGGTTAGTGGAGGCATGTGGGCAGGTGTATTCAATGAAACTATTTTTAATTTGTGTTTTGAAATTGATTAGGTTTCACATTTAACTGTTGCACACCCATCTTTGTATGAAATATGTATGTACCACTTTGCATTCCTTTTTCTATTAGAATTTATCGTACTTATTGGACTATTAATCTCTTTTTCTTTCTTAACTTTGCATCAAACACCCTTTTCTCCAAAAATGAGGGCACTGAGGAAGAATGGTTCTCTGGATCAAAACCAGAATTGTTTCTAATGTTACTAAATCTAATTCTAAACACATTAGAACTGATCCTTTAACTAACCATGTTCTTGACGATTCTATATACTCGTTTTGGTCTATGACCCATACCATAATTTAATTAAAAAAACAAGAGATTTTCAATGTATTTGGAGGTTCCAGTGAGAAACTGAGAAGAGACTAAGTAGCCCAGTCAGTGAAATTCTTTATATTTCTTGCTGTAGACAGAGACTTAGGTTTTAATCAACCTGTCTGTGTGTCCATCTCTATCTTCTGATGTTTTCACTGGGCTTTGTCAGTGTGCTTGTGTTTTTGTGCATAACTGCATATATAACTGCATGTGTTAAATGTGTCTCTTTCCATCTGTGTATGTCTGGAATAGCTTTGTTTCACTGTTCCAAAGGGGCAGCCGTGTTAGCCTAGTAAAGCAAAAAAAGCAAGGAGTCTTGTCTGTTAGTCTTTAAGTGCCACAAGACTCCTTGCTTTTTTTTGTTTCACCATGTGTGTATCTCTTTTGTTTGTCTCTTTGTGACTCTTTTGATGTGTCTGTGTGTGCCTGTTTCTATATGCAATCTGTCAATAAATTTGTGTGCCTCTGTGTGTGTGTCTGTCTGTTTGTGTCTCCATGTGACTGTGTGTGTGTGTTGCTGCCTGTCTGAATCTGTCTATCTGTCTGTGTATCCACCTGTATGTCTTTGTACACAGTAGGGCAGGGTAGCATTTTAAATTGAATTCATGGATTGTTCTCTTGTTGAGATGGAGACTCCATCATTTTTCTCCATCAGCCCTAACAGATACTTGTACAAGGGAGTAAAAGCTGTTGCCTTGGCGGCTTCAGTGGAGTGAAATAAAATGCTGTTTTGAGTCACTGTAAGCTAGGATCATTCTGAGATGTCAGCTTCTTAAAAACAGCCCCATTTAAAATGTATATGGAGAGAAAGGAAGAAAATGGATTTTTCTGTTATAGTTTTTTTTTTCTTGTTGTTTTTTTCCATTTCCAAACAGAATGCAGTGCTCCGAAGGGAAGGTCTTTAAAAACAAAACAAAAGGCAGCTGTCAATTTAATCCAAGCTCCCTGATAAAATTCCAGCAGAGTTCCTTTTTTCATAGATGAAATAAGAACCCTGGCAGGGCCCTCTTGACTGGCCACATAAATCATCCGTTGTAATTGCTCTGAGAAAGAAGAGTGCCTCTTAGGCACAGGAAAAAAAACCTTTCTGACTGTGCACCACCTCGGGTAGCTCAGCTGCGGCAGGTCATTAGCCCCCTGCTCCTGGGAAGAGCAGGATACCTGCACAGGGGTGGGCTCTGTGAACTGAATGAAAGAGCATAGCACCGAATATAAATAATAGGTTTTCATGTAACCTTCTCTTTGTTGTTGATTCTGCTTTAATCGCCCTGGAGGGATTAGAAGATAGACAGGGTGTTGGGAAGTGGGGGATAGGGAGAGTGTAATATAGAGAAGCAAAGCAAGCAAGGCGGGGGAAGGAAGAGATTTGAGTGACTAGCATTTAGTGCACTGGTGGCATGGTTTCAATTAGCTAATATCTCCTTAGGTCCTTGCATGACTCTGCGTGCTCCTCATCTCTCAGGTTAGAAGTGAAATTGCCGTAAAAAGCATAGTGCTGTGATCTGCCCTCAGCTTGTCTGCTGTAGTTGAGCAATAGGACAGCTGCGTGTGAAAGCCGCAAAGCTGAGCTAGCTCTTTCCCTGGGTAGTCGTAAAGATGGTGATAATAAAATCACTGGGTTCCCAAGAAGCATTACAGTAGCTGCCACAAACCAGTGAGGAGACAGCTCTTAATTTGCTCCTTTCTTTTACAATGGCAACAGAGGGATTTCATATGTATTTATAACTCACGGTATTGTGATGGCCCTTTCTAAACCCTTGTTGAACATTAATAACACACTGGTGTTTTGGGGCATTAGCCAGTATCACATACAAATATGTAAATTAAATACTGATGAAATCCAGTATAAATGGACATAGATAGGAGTACTGACAACAAGGGGCACAGAATAGCAGAAAGACAACAGGGTGCACTGAATAGGGCCCTGGGCTTGGCATCAGGAGACCTGTAATCCATTTCCTGTTGTTTGGCTGCTGTGGTCCACCTGTTGTGTGGCTCTGGCAAATCACTTTACCTCTTTACACCTCTTTTTCCCCCTCTTTGTCCTTTAAATGTAGCTTTTTAGGGCGGGGACCGTAGTATATGTGTTTGTGCATTGCACGGCACACAACAAGGCCTAAATCTCAATTAGGACTTCGCAGCACAACTGTAATACAAATATTGGGAGATCATAGGTGCTACTGTCAAATAATAATACCAATAAAATAATAACAGCAGATCAGATCTCACATGCCCCCTTTCAGTAAACACATAGAAATAGCCCTGATTGTGCAAGGCCTTAGTTCTTCACATGAGACCACCCCCTCTAACAACAAGCATTCTGATTAGTCGAGTTTCTTCCTTAGTGTTCGTGGTAGCATGTCATTCATCATAATGGGATTAAGGCCTGGTCTGCTGCAGGACACAAGGTTGTTTCCCCGCACAAGGCCCTGTCCCAGCCCATAACCTTTCCAGTTATTGGGCCTACCTCATAAAGCATGCTAAACTATGCCTAGAAGACTCTTCATTTGTAACCCAAGCTTATTTAAGAAGACCAAATAAAATTAGTATGTTTAATCCTTTAGCCAAATTTTACAATCTTGGATGATCAAAGCTGGATGCGTAAATGAAAAGGATGAAATCAGTGGGAGCTGTAAATGTTCAGTCTCTCTGTGGGATCTTTTGGAGATAAAGGTGATAACTATGTCCAGTTAGTTTTATTCAGGTGCCTAAATACAGAGTGTGGTTTTTGACCCTTATCACCCTTACTCAGAAAGCTGTACTATAGCCTCCTATTTCCACAGGCATTGTGGCTGGAGATGGTGGACGTTTGGTTGTGCCACCTTCTGTTGTGTTAGCACCTGTTTTATACAGGCCAGTGGTTAAAGTATAATTTGGTGGGCCCTCGACCCCTCCTAATCAGTGGGCCCCCTTCCCATATCATCCAGACCCCTTCGTACATGTGTGTGTAAGCGGGGGGATGGACCAGCTTTTGTGGGGAACTTCCCAGACTTTGTATACCACCCTGGTGAAGGTGGGTAGCAGAAGGATCTGAGTCCCTGCTCCCACTTCCTTTATCCCAAGGCCTGCCTGACCTCAAAGGCTGCCCTCCCAATCTCGCGTTTGGAGGAGTCCCTGTAACCCCGACAAGGCTGGGCCCCAGAATTTCTGGGGGCTTGACCCCCCACTCTTATCGTGGTCTCTCAGGACAGGGCTAGGGTGTCCCCACTCCGGGGTGCTGACCACACTGACCACTCTTCTGGCCCACCAGTTACTATATACAATTTATTTAAGCATACAGAAATAAAAAGAATAACCCAATAAGAAAATAGAAAAAGGTGAACAATAAACCCCCAGTGCCACCACTGGCGTGGGGGCAGTAAAAACAGAGTCCCTGGGGCCTGAGGAACAGTCTGACAGTCTGTTCTCCACGTTGCAAGCCCTCTGCCCAGGCCTGGCTACGACTGGATGCTCCAGGGGGCCAGATGCAGGCTCTGGCTGTGGCCACACGTCCCCAGGCTCCAGAGGCAGGGCCCTTCTTCCCAGCGTCAGCCCCCCTTCACTGTTCCCCAGCTGCTCACCACACCCAGCTCCAGATGGCTGCAGCTCTGGCTCCCAGCTGCTGCTCGGGTCCCGTGTGGCTCTCTGGGGCGCTCGTCGGGCTCCTCTGATCCTCTTGCTGTCTGCACAGGTCAGCTCAGCCCCTTGGCTCCTTCCCTGGCCTCCTGCACCCAGCTCCAGACGACTCCAGCTCCAGCTCTGCTTGGCTTTCTGCTGGTCCAGCTGCTGTGGGTCTGCTCTGCAGGAATCAACTCAGCCTGGCCTCCCTTCCTGGGTCCTCTGGCTCCCAGCTGCTGGCTGCTTAGTGCTTCCTCCTTAGCTCGGCCCCACACACACTCACACACTGGTTTGCCCAGGCATGTCCAGCCCGCAGTTTCAGCTCAGGGGCGGGGGAGCACTTTCAATCAATCAGGCCATCCTGGGACACTGGCCTCTCCCACTGGCCCTGGGGCTGGCTGTTTCAGAGTCCTGCTTCCAGGCGGGAGTGGCCAATCAAAAGGCCCATTCACTCTCAGTAAGGGGCTCTCAGTCCCCTTACATGTGGGCCCCAGCCCAGGTAGGCATTTGCAACCACTTCTCAGTACCACATGGATTGGTTATTGCCCCATGAAAATATTTATAATTTTATATGGTGTTTTTGTCAATAGCAATTATTGTCACACATTAGCAAACACTGCATAACACAATAAGTATTGCCATTAACAACAGTAGGGGTAGGACCGGCCAGCAGCCAAGACAGGGCACAACGCGTGTTCTGCTGGATTTTTCTATTTTTAGGGACCCTGCAATGCTGGTCCCTCAAATTCGTGGGCCCCAGCACTGCATTCAGGGATGTGCCCCCTTACTTTAACCCCTGCATCCCCAACATTCCCTCAGCCACCAATACCCACCCCCAAAATCCATATCATAACCCCAATATCCAACCCCAGTATCCACTTACTTGTCCCCAATATTCCCCCAGCCGCCAATACCCACCCCCAAAATTCACACCCTACCCCCAATACCCAACCCCAGTGCCCAGTATCCACTCCCCTGTCCCCAGTATTCCCCCAGTCCCCCAGTATCCACTCCCTCGCCGCTGGCCACCTCTCACCCCTGGAGCAGGCGGGGGGAGGCATCACTTATGGCCCTGCACCCAGAGCCGAGCGGCACTGCCAGAGCCCGGTGGTGGTGGGTGTGGCAGCAGCGGTGGGTGGGTGCGCTGCGTGGGGTGCATGCTGTCTGGTCACCCCCACTGGGGGGATGGGGGGGTCATAGTGCATTGCAAGGCAGCTGCGGGCGTGGAAGGAGCCAGGAAGCAGGAAGGACCAGCTCAGGCCAGGATAATGAAAGCCTCCTCCTGAGCAAGGCAGCAGGGTGTGGACTGGATCAGCAGTTGGGGGCGTCTCCCCCCTGCTCAGGGAGATGGCACAGGGTGGAGTGGTCATTGCTGAACTTGCTCCAGGGAGCATGGCGCTGCGAAACTCAGCCCGATCACAGGCAGCGGGTTAAAGTAAGGCAGAACGCTGCGTTCTGGTTTGTTCTTCTATTTTTAGGGGCCCCAGAACACTGGCCCCTAAAAATAGTGGGCCTTGGGACGCCATTCTGGTGCATTCCACCTTACTTTAACCCCTGATGCCGGCTGTTCCTTTTTATAGTCCTGCACCCTCCATGTCAGACACAAGTCCATGCTAAGGTTGTTAAATATTTATTCCATTTTTTAAAAGACATCTTGAACTGACTGGTTTTCTGGCAACCTGTTCATTCACTTCCTTGCTCATAGAGTTGCTGAAAAGAAGCTGATTTTTATGGCATTTCAGGAACCACTCTCATGAGCCCACCTACTAAACATACTCCCTTCAGCCTCTACACATCTCCAGAAGACAGCGATTCAGAAAAACAACAGAGAGCAGCTTGGATTGAATTCTACCCCACAAGAAACGTGTAACTCACACCAGCTTCAGTGAGAGTTGTTTATATCCTCTGGACAGATCAGAGGGGAAGAATCATGTGCTCACAAGGCAATTTTCTCCTCCTTGTTTTTGTGTGACAAAAGGGGCGACAGAGCACATAGTGTTTCTGAGTGCCACTTCTTAACTCACAATCTCCTTGATTCTCTCAATTTGCTGAGTTCCAAAGAGGCAGCCTTGTTAGTCTACTTCAGTAAAACAAACAAGGAGTCCTCTGGCACTTAAAGACTAACAAATTTATTTATCACACGAGCTTTCATGGGAGAAAATCCCATTCTGGCAAAGTTGGATTTTCTCCCACGAAAGCTCGCGCAATAAATAAATTTGTTAGTCTTTAAGTGCCACAGGACTGCTTGTTTGTTTTACTCAATTTGCTGCTGATCCCTAATATTACTATAACATGGATGTATCTGTGTCATTCTTTAAAAAGGGGCGTTTAGAGGGAGAAGCATTCATTGTGAACACAACAGAGACATGGGGATAGGAGCAGAGAAGTATCTTGACTTTCTTCTATCCTGAAATCCTAGAATTTGTGTCGAAACAAAAATGCCATGGTAGCAAAAACAAAAAGTTGATGATAGTTCATAGGTGTAACTTTACATGAGAATTGCTTCCAGGTTAGCATAAATGGCGAGTAATATAGTGCAACAGCAGAGCAGTGCTGATCTCTTTCCTTTTCTCTCTAGTAAAGACAAATTTCCATAATATTGGATGATAATGACTTGCATTGCAATCAGCCCTTGATTCCAAGGGTTTCAGCATGCTTTTCAGGTGTAGGACCAAAACCTGGAGGCCTTGCTCACTCAGAACTCTTGTTGAAGTCATAGAATCATAGTGTTGGAAAGGACTTCATGAGATCATCTAGTCCAACCCACCCACCCTGCTAAAAGCAGGACCACTCTCACTAAGTCATCCCAGCAAGAGGTAGGTGTGGTACTTGGTGCATCAGGAATCGGCCTCATAATAAATTATCCACTCTTGTGAGGGAAGTAAAGATTTCTAGCCCATATTTCTACAAGTTAGAAAACTGAGGCACAGAGGCAATAAGAGATTGGCTAGAGGTCACACAGAAAATGAGCGGATGAGCTGGGAATAAAACAAAGATCTGGTGTTTCAAACCTTTCTGTTTGCCACAAAATCATCCTTCCCTTTAGGAAACACTAGTTTTCTCTCTGCCTGTGGCTCATGTTCTCGTGCTTCATATTAAAAATTGAATATTTTTGCTGCCAACATAACATTCAGTTTCCTGTTCCATTTATCTCCTATTCCCTTTATTTTCTCCCTTCTGTTTTTACCACTTGTGAAAAACATATTAAACTACATTTCCTGCTGTTTTAAATATGAACCAGAGAACTAAAGGGAGCCTTCCTTTGAGACAAAGTTGTTAAAAATCATAAAATGGAATTAATATATCTTGCTTCTTGCTCACGTGATTCACCGGGAGCCCCAGTTACATGGAAGCAATTGACTTAGTGGAGAAGTTTGCAGTTCCCTTGTGGAATGAGGGGTGGTGGGGGAAGAACTATTTCCTGCAGTAAAGTACACACCAGGGGAGGTGATGAGGCCCCTTGTTTTTTGCTGACAGAATCATTGTCTAGAGCAGTGGTTCTCAAACTTTTGCAGGCTGTGACACACCTTGGTGGCATATTGTGACCCTACAGAACATATGAGCCCACCACACCCCCCCCCAGTGCCAAATCCAACCATCTCCCTGGCTCATTGTGACACACTTACTACTATGTGGCAGCATACTAATATATCCTGACACAGAGGGTGAGAACCATTGGTCTTGAGATTTCCACTCCCAGGCCATTCTACAGCCAGATAGCTTGCTGAAGGTGAAAGCAACTGTTCTGCAGAAATGGCAGGTTGAGCTAGCTGTCCTGGTCCTTACTCACAGTCACTGAATCAAGGCTGTTTGCTGTTTTTTGCTCTGTCTTCAGCTGTACGCACCAAAACCAGCCCAGGGAAGGCCAGAGATTGTAGTCACACATGCCACACTTTTGTTCTTGGCATCCTGCAGTGGCTTTGCTTCTCGGGCTGGGAGTGACAGAATACAATCATTCTCTTTTAAATAGAAAAAAAACTGAGTGGGTGAGAGAGCCTCATAGAAGAAGACTGTGAAATGAAAGAATCTGGTAGCTTTTGGGTAGTTCTAGCACATCACCTAACATATACAATCTGCATTCTTGCTAGCCCTCAAATGTACTGTATATCAGATAACCGCTGTGCATAGAAGTTTTGCCATCATTTCCCAATTGTACCCAGTTATTGGTGTATTTCTGAATCTCAGTGAAGCCCTATTGAGGTCCATTAGTTGCTTGACTTTTGCCTAATGTTTTAGGCACCTTCATAAAGAATGTACCTGCTATGTTGCTGAATATACTTTTTTAGCAGTCAGTTTCATTTGTACGGTTTAGCTCTTACACTGCAGTAAAGGGATTGAGTAAGAAACATGGAGCTAAGTTTCAGTAGAATGTCAATGGATGACTGCAGCATGGGAAATGCGGTAGAGTAGAGGACCAGCAATGAAGGAGTTGATGTAGTAGTGTGCACATCACTTGTAGTGGATTGTTTTGCATGGTTAGTAACATGTTTGAAGTTTCAGAAATAAATTCTGTTCTGTTTTTGTTTTATTTAGGAGTTGGAGATGTGGATTAATAACATCCAGGAAGCATATGTAATAGAAATGCTTGTCGAAGTATTTATTTTTCTCTGAAAAATGGGTCTGTGAAAAAAGAGTTTTCTTCATGTAGACTAAGTACAATTAAAGAGGTTCCAGTCCTTCTTACTGTACTGGGACTCTGAAAATTAACTTTGTTTCTTTGCTTCTCATGTCTTATTACCAGTCCTGGGTGAGCTATTTCAAGTTCCTCTCCATGCAGTGTTTATGGTGGGGTTCACATGGAATATAAGAATAGCCATACTAAATCAGCCTAATGGTTCATTTGTAATTAATTTAATAAAGGACTTTTATGAGCATTAATAACACTTGTGCATATCCTATCTAAGTTAATGATATAAAAGTGACCAGGCCTCATGTTTGTGGCTGCAAATTGGTTGCCTGTGGGGCATAGGAATGGATTTTCCCTCCCAATACACAGCAGTGTACAATTGCCTAGTATATCTTCTCTGCACTGAAGTATTACATACTGCCCCATGTCTCAGGCAGGGTACCAGACTAAATGGACTCATCCAGCATGGTCATTCCTCCCTACATGTTGATTAACAAAACTGACCTTTTAAAGATATTTTTGTCACAATTTAGCACTTCTGATGTGAATTCTTTGCAGTAACAAAAGTGAGCTAATATCAGATCAACATGAAATAGAGGTAAATTTAAGTCTAAACTATAGGGCATCCTTTTTTTTTCTCATTGCCATGAGGAGAGGCATGTTTAGAAATGGCTCTGAGGCAACATGATACTTTCTCAGTATCAGATGGAAACATTACCCTGGTGTTAACCCAGAGATGGATGCTGTTTTTAAACTCAGCTGTGTGAAATGCATAATCCAGGGTTATCTTTTACTTTTAATGTAAGCAATTGCAGAGTTAAGTTTCCAACTGTGAATACAACCAGCCTGGTGACTGCAACACTTGTGGTATTGACAGATATGTCTGTTACCAGCTGACACTTGGAGAGCAGAATTGATTGGCTCAAACAAGAATCCAAAGATTTATTTGAAGGGTCATACAGGTTCCTCACAGCATCTCTTCCATTCAAGCTGTCAGTTCTGCCTTATGAGCAGGGACTGACTAGGGGATGCACTTTTGCAGGCACTGTACTGATGGAACAAAATAAAATTACACTGTATATTCAGTTTTGAAAAAAGTCATTAAAATAAATCTGAGGTTCAGTGTTGTCGCTATAGTTCATGTGATGCACTAGAAAGGGTCGCTTTGATGGATGGTGGTGTAACCCTACAGATTCGAGCACAACTAGGATAGTTCAGGGTAGTAGACTGGTGCTACTGCTCCCTGTTCTGAAGCCTTTAGAGCAGTGATTCTCAACCTACCTGCCACATCCAGTACTACGTGAATGGGCCTACTGATGTCACATAGGCTGCAACTGGGTGGGCTGTGGGATTGTGAACCACTGCCTTAGAGGCACTAAACCAGAAAGATACCAACTCACAGATGTGTTTTTAACATGGTATATTGCATTTAACTTACCATGATATGTCTTTTAACAGTAATACAAAGCAACCTGTATGGGCTATGTGTTCCGATGGATTCTTACTCAGATCTCACAAGATAGTGCTGCAGCCATGTTATTCTTCCTGACTTACATCATGCATGTCATTCTTCTGGCTAATGTTCTGCCATATTGCTAAATAACATTTACATTGATCTTTGCAACTAAAGTCCACTTGATTTCGAACGTTGCATAGTTAAAATACATAGTGTGACTGTTGTCCATGCAGCTTCCAAAGTTAACCTGTAACCACATGAGATGCACTTGCCACCATTAGATTTTTAACTTCTCAGTTTTTCCTCTGCAGTGTAATGCAATATTCCCTCACTATATAAAACCACACTGGAATGAACTTTTCTGGATCTTACTTGGAGAAAGTGGCTCTGGCTTGGAGAGCGGAGGCTAGTGAGGACCAGTTGCAGTTCCCTAATCCTCAGCTGCCAAACCCTGAAGGAAGTTGGAGGAGCAAGGGGCCTAACCTAACTTCTGCCATTATCATGAAGTCCATATCAGATCTTGCACCAGCAGAGGATCATACATCAATCACATAGTGGAATTCTGTTCCACCACTTTCTCCCTGTTGGGAGCCCCTGTGACACACACCTCTTTTCCCTCCCATCATCATTGGGGGGCATGGTTGGCCCAGGAGGTGGTTATGCATCATACAGTGGCCTTACTAGACTAAAGAGCCTGGCCCTAAATGTCTTTTTGTGGTTATTAAATCAGTAGTGAAACAGGATGGAAATGTCTTTGTAGCATCTTATATTGGGCTTCCACATTGCCGCCTCCACAGATGTTAAGTCTAATCAGCTGGGCAGTCACCCTGGAAATGTAAAATTTAATACAATTCCCCCCCCCCCCAACTTCCCAAACTTTCATTTCATATTCCATTTATCTTTGTATATAGTGAGAGATGCTTCTAACCTTGTGACCCAGAGCTGCTTGGCAGTAAATGTAGCCTTCTAGTCTGTGCAGTGCAGTCCTAATTTGAGAAAGTGATAAATAGAGGTGGGACTACTGCACAGCATTCAGATTCAGCTCTGCATCCAAGCTGCAGCAACTCTTGAAGGGGTTGAGTTCAGCACTCTATGTCAAACCATTGTAAAGACAGGAATAAGTCACAGAGTTTGCATCTGAAATTGGGTTTGGATTTATTTGGATTCAGGATCAGGTCCCTGCTGAGGATCTTCCATTTATCAAAATTTGAGTTCAAGCCCCTTTGTAGTACTCATAGAAGTGCAAGCATGCATGTAACTTGTTCATTGCTGTGTTAGTGCCAGTAAAATGCTGAGGCATTAGCAGAAGGTAGCTTTTTGGCAGTTTTTTCCCCCATCAATAGTGGACAGGTAAAGCAAAGAACAGAAGGAAGAATGTTATTGGGTTTTTTACACTGTTCAGTCACTGCTTTGCAGTTGCAGGCTTGGGCATGAATCCATTTGCAAGAAGTCACCAGCATGGCTCACTAGTGGAATTTGTGAAAGGGCAGGAGATGAAGTATTTTTAGCAGGTGGAAGTAAATCACATTGGAGAGGAGAGAGAGGCAAAGGGAGGGGGGCGGAAGGCTCCCCTGAGCCTCATTGCAGATGCTGACTGCTGTGCTGTGGACAGTGTAATGCTCCTGCGGAAACCGTTCATCTTGTGACTCTCCAGGACTGCTTGGAATGCTCCTGGAGCTGCAAGTGAACCATTTTATACGGCAGTTTTAGAAGCAGGGTATTTGAAGTGTAAGAGTCCAGCAGGAGAAAACACTTCGTGTAGGAGGAATGGATCAAATTTTCTCTCCTCTTGTGAGAGGGTCACTGTCTGAATGCATTTTTTCCTGGTGATACCGTATTTAGGGATTTTATTTCTGATGTAAACACATAATGTGTCTGGTCATTTCTGTCTGGTGAGGAGTGTTGATATGTGGGTTTTGAAATACATTTATTCCCCTGAGGGACACTGTGCTGTTTCCTCTGCCCAGGTGGAAAGGGATAAACACAGCCAGTGGGCTCCCTGACGTGCTGTTTAGTCTGAAAATAGCCTGCTGAATGCATAATGAAGAGCCTCCTGAGGAGTCACCCGGCATGTTAAAATGGTGTTCAGCAGCCTGTGCTGTCACACAACATAATTTGAAGATGAATGTGCATCCAATCAGACGACCAATAACTGACTGTCACTGGTCTGGTCATTAGTATTACCTGTCTGTTCAATGGCAGCAGGGTTTGCAGGAGGCAAGAAGTTAGCCAGCTCCAAAGGATGTTTTACATGTGAAAAAGACAAATGAGCAACTCTGTGTCTTGGCTATGTGCTCAATACCAATTTCAATCTGAATGGCCTCTTGGATCTAGATGGGAAGGACAAAGGAAAATGCACATTTTTCTTCAATGGAAAGATTTCTGAATTAGTGGGGGAAAAGGAACCCCTTTATCCTTGCAAACCTGGTTCAGGTTAGACCAGCTAAGGGTACTTCAGTAAGACCTGTATGAACTCCTGCCTTCACTGGTGGTCGTGCCTTTACTGAAGTTGAAGTTAATGAACCTTGATCCTTTTAAAATGCTAGACCCTTTTTGAGCAAAATGGTGTGCACAGGAGCACATTGACAAGTGGCTTCTGTTGCTGCTGCTGCTACATTCACAGTGCAGTCACAACACTTGAATGCATGATATGTAGAGTCCACCTTTGCCTCTGAACATTTGACAAGCAGTTAGGGCTTGACTTCAGGGGCAGGGCATAACACTAATACTGGAACACTGGAGAATGAAGTTATGATGAAGAAATTAAGAAATTAGCTGTGTCCTGGTGGAGAGTGTAGCCACAAAGAAATATTTGCATGTCAACAAGCAATATGTTTACAGTTTCACTGTCCTGCTCATTAGCTCTACATGACATAGGCCTAAAGAAACCCGGTTTTCCTTCTCAAACACAGTGTTGGGACACATTACTGTGTTGCCACACAGTAGTGTGTCATGGAGAGCAGGGGAGATGGCTGAATTTGGCCTGTGGGGGGTGGGCTTGTGTGTCCTGTAGGTCGCAATATGCCACCAAGTGTGTTGTGACCTGCAAAAGGTTAAGAACCACTGCCTTAAGATATTGAATGTCTGGCACAAGCAGGTCATTGCCCCCACAAATGCTCCCAGATTACTACTGTAGGCATAGCATCAGAGAGCCCTCGTTCCACTCCATCTGCTCACACCAGTCTCAGTGGTTTTTGGATGGCCTGCGACACAAAGACAGGAAGGCAGAACATGTATGTTTGGTGGTGGAAAACTCAGACTGATAGGCTTAAAGTCTTCCTGTAAACCTATGCTACTACCAAGAAGAAGGCAAAGAGAGCTGACATAGAGGCTTATGCAGAACTTTTCTTGTGCATATAAACCCAAAATACTGTGCTTTGCTGCAAGAGAATAGGACTTTGGCAGTTTGCATTGGTACAGGTGAGTGAGTCCTCATGAAACCCATTTAGTGCAGTTTTAGAGCTGTGTTGGTCTATGTACAGCAAAAATGAAAGTCCTGTGGCACCTTGAAGACTAACAGATTTTTTCAGATTTTTTATATTATAAGCAACTTGTATCTAACAAAGTGGGTTGGAACCCACAAAAGCTTACGCCCAAAGAAATCTGTTAATCTTTAAGGTACCACAGGACTCTTGTTTTTATTTAGTGCAGTTATGTTCCTTAATGTTTAGAATAAAATATCCATCAACAGTTGGTTACTCACCAGTAACCGTCCTTCTTCGAGATGGGCTGCTCACATACATTCAGTTACAGGTGTCTACGTGCCGCAGCGCACGGTAGCTCGGAAAGTCTTTAGTGTTAGCCTGTCAGGTCAGGACGCACGGCCAAAGCCCCCTCCACGCCATGACCGCAGCTATATAGGTGACTGTGACCCTGACCCTCCTAGTCCCATATACCTTTGCCAACTCCGTTAGCAGGGACGGTGGGAGGGACCTGAATGTATGTGAGCAGCCCATCTCGAAGAAGGACGGTTACTGGTGAGTAACCAACCGTTCTCCTTCGAGTGCTGCTCACATCATTCAGTTACAGGTGAGTGCTAGCCGTACCCAAGGATGGTGGGAGGAGTTACAGTCTACCCACGCTGAGTACAGCTCTGCCCACAGTGGCATCATCTCTAGCCTGTTGGGCAATGGCATAGTGCATTGTGAAGGTATGAATCGATGACCACGTAGCGGCCCTGCAGATCTCTTGGATCGGGACCTTGGCGAGGAAGGCCATGGAAGACACCTGAGCTTTGGTAGAGTGGGCTCTCACAGTCTCTGGGAGAGGTGTGTTTGACCTTCCATAGCAGTCTTTAATGCAGTTCACTGTCCATTTGGAGATGCATTGGGAGGATATTGGAGAACCTCTCATGCATTCAGCAACTGCCACAAACAGCTGGGAGGTCTTGTGGAAAGATCATGTGCACTCAATATAGATTAGGAGCTCTCTCCTCACATCCAGGGTGTGCCACTGTCTCTGGTTTTCTGTCACCTGAGGTTCTGGATAGAAGACCAGCAGGCAGATTTCTTGATTCATGTGGAAGGGGGTGGCAACCTTGGGCAAGAACAAGGGGTGGTGACGCAGGACCACCTTGTCTGGGAAGAAAACCGTATATGGGGGTTCAGAGGATAGGGCTTGTAACTCTGAGACCCTTCTAGCTGAAGTAATTGCTACCAGGAAGGCCACCTTCCAGGACAGTACGAGCAGGGTGGCTGAGTCCAAGGTCTCATAAGGCGGTTCTGTCAGGGCCCGGCAGCACAACGTTCAAATCCCACGGGGGGGGCGTTACGGATATGGGGGAAAAGTTTTTCCACTCCTTTCAGGAATCTATGGCAGATGGGGTGTGAGAAGAATGGAGCCCCATCTACTCTTTGGTGAAAGGCCAAGATTGTCACCAAGTAGACTTTTAATGAGGACAGAGATAGGCCTTTCTCTCTTAGATCAAGAAGGTAATCCAAAGTTACCTGAATTGGTGCGGAGGTAGGGTCTATGTCTTTGTCACAGCGCCAAGTGGAGAAGTGAGTCCATTTTGCCATGTAGGTGGACCTGGTGGAGGGTTTCCTGCTACCAACCAGGACCTTTTTAACCCTATCCGAGCAGCGTCTCTCTTGCTCACTGAGCCAGAGAGCATCCAGGCTGTCAGGTGCAGGAGGCCCGGCTTTGGTTGCCAAAGGCATCCTGAGTCCTGTGTCAGGAAGTCTGCCCACCGTTGAAGGCAGAGCGGGGTCCTCACTGACATGTCCTGAAGGAGAGGGAACCAGCGTTTTCTGGGTCAGTCTGGGGCTATTGATAAGTGCCTCAGAGGAGCAATGAGGTGGAGCCACAGAACTTGGACCCGGTAGCGGGTTTGGCGGTTCCAGGTCGGAGAAGGGTGAAGAGGCCCGCAACGGTACCAGTATTGGTGCAGGTGTTGCCAGTGCCGAGTCCGAAGGTACTGGAAGTGGTGGCACTAGAAGCAGCAGTATCAGCGACGGTGCCGAGTCCAGTGGTATCAGGCTTGACGGCGGTACCAGGCTTAGGGGCGGTGCCACTCAGGGCTGTGCTGTATCCAGCAGTGCCAAGGGAGGCTGTGCTGCTGTGGCCTGTTTCTTCTTGTTCTGCACCGGAACTGGGTTTGAATGCCCTTGGCAAGCCGGTGCCTGAGCCGGGGCCCTACTTGGGGCGGCTGGGAGGCTACCAGGAGACCGGCGAGGTCGGTCCGAGGAGGTACCGTAGAGGGCCGAGATTTTGAGCCCGGTACTGGAGATCGGCGGGAATCTTGAGCCCGGGCCAATCGAGGATCTGGCAGAGCGCTGGTGGCTCGCCCGCTTTCGGGCAGAGCAGCTCCAGTCCCCGAAATTAGGTGGAGACGACGCTCTCTTTCCAGCCAAGTCCTCCGCTTGAAGGGTCGGCAAATGGGGCAGTCCGCCGTAAGGTGGGACTCACCCAAGCAAGTGAGGCGTTTCTCGTCCATTGGGAAAGCCTTGCAGCATCCCAAGCACAGCTTGAAACCTGGCATTTCGAGTTTCGTGCGAAAAGACAGGCCCTTGCGTTTCACAAGATAACGCTGATCCGAACCAACGCTGATGGCGGAAAAAGGAACTGGGAGGGTCAGGGTCATGGTCACCTATATATCCGCGGTTGCGGTGTGGGGAGGGCGTTGGCTGTGCACCATGACCTGGCAGGCTAACGCTAAAGACTTTCCGAGCTACCGTGCGCTGCGGCACGTAGACACCTGTAACTGAATGATGTGAGCAGCAGTCGAAGGAGAAGTCTCAGTTACAGTACTTTGATTTAAGGAGCTTCCAGTCATCCAGGTCATGACACCCTGCCTGAAGCAGAACAGTTACTGCAAGGATGGTCCTGGCCAGCACTTACAGAGATCCTTTGTTTTGGCAATTGGCAACACAAGCTATTTTAGTCATTCTTGGAACTAGACAGCCATGGAGAACTGCAGGATCTATAGCCATCTAGCTAGCATCGTCAGTAAAGGAGCACCTTTATATTCCCTACAGCAGGGGACATTACAGGTTCAAAAACATTGTACCAACACTATTCACTTGTCAGACATCCAGATTTGAAATCTGGGGCTGACCTTGGGCAATTTCCCTAGAAGATAGTTACAAAAGGCATGTTTGGGACATTGTCTGTCTTTTCTAGTGGAAGTATATGGGTTGACACAGACTGTTTCAATGTCCACACAAGTTGACTTTTGAAAATGCAAGTTATACACACTGTAATTATAGACATTTTTGTAACTTTTTAAATTGAAATGAGCAAGTCAGGACAAAAGAGGACAAATTAAACTATCTTGAACTATACATTAAAGTTCCGGAAGTGCTGTTATTTTATAAAATGGTCTCAGAACAGCTACTTTCTACATAAAGCAAAGGAGGAATTACTTCTTTCCTCCATACATACAAAGACAGTTTGGGTACAACCGCTGAGACCAGGCTGGGTTGCAGTGATGTGCTGGAGTAGGCTTTTGGAGTCTTCCTTCCCAAGAGTCCTTTGCTAAACTTCTGCCATCAAATTCGAGGGAATATGGTGTGATATTGCAGTTTGACATGTAGGAGAGCTAGACATCTGTACCGTGAGATGACCATGTAACAGTAGCAAGGTTAGCTGCATCTCTGACCCTTTCCTGACATCTGTCAGTGCACCCCTCACATGGCAGGCCTTCTACCTTTACTTCTCCTAGGGCAGGAGTAGGCAACCACCAGCACTTGTGCTGACAGCGGCATTGGAGCCCATTCAGAGAGGCATGCAGCCCCCTCTGCAGTATCACAGAAATTGCCACTCCTGCCACCAAAATCCACTCTGGGCAGCTTTCTTCAGGTGCAGCTGGGACACAGGGGGTCCCCCCCATGCCTGTGCCTCCACGTGACACAGAAAAAAGCTATTTGGGCTGGCTCTCCTCTGTAGTGTGATGCTCCCCAAAGGAGCCACCCCGGGCAGCTTCATTCTGTGCAGCGTGCCTAGGAACCCTCGAAAGGAGCTGCTTCTTTTTGTGGCATGCCTGGGGACCCCAGTCCCTAGGCACACCACTAAGATAAGCCACTCTGGGCGACTTCTTTCCATGGCTTGCCTGGGAAGCATTCCCATTCCAACCATGACTGCTGCCACATTTTTTCAGCAGAGGGGGCCGCCGCCACCAGCTGAGGGTCAGGGAGGAAAGACCAGCACAGGGGTTGTCCCAGGTTGCTGACCCCTGTCCTAGGGTGAAGTTTCATGATTCTCCCACTCCTAGCCTGGGCTCCAGGCTCTACTACCCCATGGATCAACTATCTTTACCAAGCAGTCTTTATGATTTCGGACATCTACAATTCTTCCTTTTAGGAGTTACCAGAGGTGAACATAGTAATCAGACAGCTTTCTTAAACTACAGTATTCTTGACTTTATTTATTTTTATTACTTTATAGTAGGAGAAAAAAAGCATTGGATGAAAAAGAATTTTTAACCAGTCTGTCTTACTTATAGGTTTACCTTCACCCCTGCTTTCCCTCAACGACTCTTGAACTGCTTTAGAGGAAGTCCTTTTTTAAACTGCCGTAGTTATTTTTCCTCTCCTTTCCCAGGTGTTGGCCCTGCTTGTCAGAATCAATTCTCTAAGGCCTTTTCTACATTACTGAGGAATTAGCGCAGTGGCTGATGTCCCCACTACTTCCCTTGACTCACCAGGAACACTTCCATCGGCCTAAGAGGGACAGTGTTGTGAGCTGAGAGGCTGGTCTCACAGCTCCTCTGGCATCTCCCTGCCAGAAACCTTGCTGCTCCACAGGCTCCTGGGCTCCTGGAATACCCCAGAAATGGGGTCCCGTCACCTGAGCGTCTCACCTGAGCAGGGTCTAGTCACCCAGCTCTCCAGAAGAGTGGGAGGCAAGTGGGCTTTAGCTGCCCAGCTTTTGTTGTCAGTTTCACAGAGAATGAGAGACAACAGCTGATGTAAGGAAGGTAGTGTCTACACTGATATTGCTCTAAGTATAGCAACATAAACCCTGTGCCTCTCATTTAATGTGGTTTTATTTGTTGGTAGAGCAGGGGAGTTACATCCACAGGAGGAGCATTTCCTTGTGTGCATGTTCACCATTTTATCAACATTTTTTGTTGCCAGAATTCAGTAGTGTAGCCTAAGTCTACCTTCACCAGAATCTTCAGAAGTAATAGTCTGGGCATTGTTTCCTAATAAGGGTTTATTGAAGGGCCGCTTATCTTGAGCCACTGTTTCAAAGGGTTTGACGATGTGGGATTTTCTCCCACAAAAGTTCAGGTGATAAATAAATTTGTTAGTCTTTAAAAGTGCCACAGGACTCCTTGTTTGTTTCCTTACTGTTTGCTTTTTTTTTTTTTTTTTTTTTTTTTTACAGACTCATAAACCAGATCAGTATATTCATATAGTAAATATCCCAATATCCCATATCATTATACAGTTTTCATAAATTATTACAACACAGCTGCACTTCTGTGATAGACCACCATTAACTTTTACAGACAAGCTTTGAACTGTATCCTCTAAAGCAATCAGCAAATTGAATTTGGACTGTGCTGTTTTTTGCATATGATGATTCAACAAGTTACAGCCAGAAATCCACCCTCAGCAGTCAACAAAGTTCATCCATTTGTATGTAGTTCAGTAAAGAAGGCTGTATGAGAATAATAGAACTGGAGAAAAACTGCCATCAGTTTTATTTTTTAGCATAGTTTGTCTGAGAATGGGTTTCTGCTCTGTGGAAATTTTTAGCTTTTCCTTGAATTGATCATTAGTTTTTCCAGGTTTTTTTTACTATAATTTGAAATTTTCCACAGAAGGCAGAAACTATTCATTAAAATGTTCATTTAGTTGAAATCTCAATTTTCTATCAAAGAAGTTTCAAAGGAAAGCTTTTGATCAGCTCTGCTTATTAGGCATACATTTGTTTTCTCTGTTTATGTGCTCTATAGCGGTGAAACCGCCCTGAAGAATCCAAGTGTTTCCTGTCCAAGGCATTGTGTCATGGTACTACTCTTCCAGGCACAGAGGATTGGAAGTAGAGCCCATCAGTTTTGTTCCTTCATAGGCCAAAGAGGTCTGTGAGCGAGGTACCCTTTTCCTTTAAAGGCTGAGCAGTTTGCCTTTGCACTGCTTCCCCTTATGACTGTTTCAGGGTCCAAAGAGCCAAAAATCAAACCTATGTCTCCCTAGTCTAGAGCACACAGGACCTGTTCCTGCATCCTGTAGTATGGACACTAAATTCAGTATTTCAGTATCTAAACTTCCTGCTGAACCATAATCTTTACATTCACTTTTTAAGTCAAAATTGGAGTTGGGTGGGTGAATAGACAGATGGTGATTTTTCAATGAACACATCAACTTCTGATCACACACAGATGCATCCTCCTTGTGCTTCACTCTTGCAAACCTCACCTCCTTTTTTAGATGTGTTAGATGTGTCATCTTTCCTCTGCAGGCTGTAATTCTCCTTGGGAGCTATAACATGTATGTACATAGGTAGGAATTTTTTATTGGCTTGGTAGGAGCCACTCTGTTCTGTCATGTTGTAAGGAATGAGTAGACTAGATTAGAATACATCACGATGCAAACTTTCCAGTTTACTCTATAACTAGCGAAGAAGAAGTAACTTTTCAGCAAGCTGTATGTTTTGCAGCACAGACCCACTGTTTAAAGGAAGTATGCGTGTATGAGTTCACCACTAGGCACTGTTTAACTTTTCCTTTTCAATCCAATTGCTGTAAGGGCAGATGGGGAGTATGGCAATAAGCACTATAGAAGTCCAATGGTGTGGGATAGAGGATGTCTCTGTCTGAATTATGACACATTACTCTATCTGTATTGTGGATCTGAAAGATGTGATTCATGAGAATGAGAGGAAGGGTGTGTATGGTCTCCTTCTGTTTAGACAGTAGAGTATGTAATGGGTTCTCAAGCTTTATCATGTCATAGCATGGTTGGCAGTGACCGTGTGCCTAACTGTGTGCAACACAGACACTCCCTGCTGCCAGACTACCACCCCCACTCTCCTGCGGCCTGGAGACTTTCAGCACAAACCTGAGAAAAGACCGCCAGCAGTGGCACAACCCACTCACTGCCACAAGCAGCCTCCTGGTTGCAACTCGCAGCAGCGACACAGACCTTCCCTCCCTCCACCAACGAAAAAAATCCAACTGCTGAAGAAACCCTCCACTGCCAAAAGAAAACCCCACAATGGGGACCAGGTTTGTTTCGGCAATGGAGGAATTTCTTTCAGCGGTGGCCCGACTCCCAGCAGCACAATCAGTCACATGCTGCGACACATTAGCGTCTCATGACAAAGCAGTTGAGAACCATAGGTATATGGCAAACTGTAATGTCCGTAATAAATGGAGTGATTGCATTATGAAGGGGCCCTGATGCTCTGTACGTTAGCCTCCCATCATGCCCGATTGAAGGAAATGGAGGGAACAGCAAAGATCAAGCCAAAGTGTAGGAAAACCAAACAAGAAATCCAGGATAGAAAAAGAAATGGAAATAAAAAAGGAAAACAGAAGTGAGTTGTGTAATTTTGCACTATGGATCTTTTAGGTATTATTTATTTCCTATTTCTTGTATTATTTATTACTTTAGCACATTAAAATGGATCAGTAGTTAAAAGAAACTCAGGAATATAAACCTCCCCAACAAATCATTCAGAAGTGTGTCCCTCAAAATAAATAAGTCTCCCATTTCATAGAATATAGGTGAAAAGTCACACTGAAGACAAAAATGAAATTAAAGCAGGATGTATGAGTGTCTAAATAAATGCTGACACTTATTTTTTACAGTCATTTTAGCTCCTGAACTCTTTAGTAACCTTCGTTTGACCATTCTGCCACACAGGTCTGGCTTCTGACACGTGTACTTATTTAAAGACCTTAACACTAAACCAATTATTAAGAATGTACACAAACATGAATAATGAGTGGGACTTTTATTTCAGAACATGCGGGTCAAAGATGTTCCCAGTTCTGTAAACATAATTTTGAATGAGCTGTTCTCTCCAGATACTCAAATTCCTCTAGCCACGCCAATGGCCCCAGCTAGCCAAATTCCATTCTGTAAAGCAAACCTTTTGTAAGTCTTTGGTATGGGAGATTTAATATATAAAAAAATTCCCCTCTAACCCCTATGGGTGGTATGTGTCTTCCTCAACCTCGGGTCCTCTACCAGAGGCCTGGGAGTTTGAGGGTTTTGCGCAGTATCTTAGCTGTTCCGAGCACTGCACTCTTCTGGACAGAGAGCTCTGATGTTGTTCCTGGGATCTGTTGGAGCCACTCTCCCAGCTTAGGAGTCACAGCCCCGAGTGCTCCTACCACCACCGGGACCACTTTGGCCTTCACTTTCCACATCCGCTCTAGTTCCTCTTTCAGGCCCTGGTACTTCTCCAGCTTCTCATACTCCTTCTTCCTGATGTTGCTGTCACTTGGTGCTGCTACATCTATCACCACCGCTGTCTTCTGGTCCTTGTCTATTACCACGATGTCTGGTTGATTGGCCAGTACCTGCCTGTCCGTCTGGATCTGGAAGTCCCACAGAATCTTAGCCCTGTTATTCTCCACGACCTTCTGTGGAATCTCCCATCTGGTCTTGGGAGGGTCTAGCCCATACACTGTGCTGATGTTCCTGTACACAATGCCAGCTACTTGGTTGTGCCGTTCAGTGTATGCTGTTCCTGCCTGCATCTTCCATCCTGCCACTATGTGTTGGACTGTCTCTGAGGCCTCTCTGCACAGTCTGCACCTTGGGTCCTGTCTAGTGTGGTAGACCCCTGCTTCAATGGATCTGGTGCTCAGTGCCTGTTCTTGTGCTGCTATGATCAGTGCCTCAGTGCTGTCTTTTAGTCCAGCCCTTTCCAGCCACTGGTAGGATTTCCCAATGTCAGCCACCTCAGCTATCTGTCGATGGTACATCCCATGCAGGGTCTTGTCTTGCCATGGCACTTCTTCTGCTTGATCCTCCCCCCATGTCTGCTGCTGCTGCCTCAGGCATTCTCTCAGCAGTTCATCTTTGGGTGCCATCTTACTGATGTACTCCTGGATGCTCTGGGTTTCGTCCAGGACAGTGGCTTTGACACTCACCAAAACCCGCCCACCTTCTTTCCGGCTGGCGTACAATCTCTGGGTGTTGGATTTGGGGTGGAAACCTCCGTACATTGTGAGGAGCTTCCGGGTCTTCACATCGGCAGCCTCCATGTCCTCCTTTGGCCAGCTCACTATACTGGCAGGGCGTACCTGTTGATGGTGTGGATCTTGTTCTTCCCATTGAGCTGGCTCTTCAGAATCTGTCTTATCCTTTGGTGGTACTTGGATGTTGCTGTCTTCCTTGCCTCCTCATTGTGGTTCCCATGTGACTGTGGGATGCCAAGGTACTTGTAGCTGGTCTGTATGTCTGCTATGTGGCCTGCTGGTAGTTCCATCCCATCAGTCTTGACTACCTTCCCTCTCTTTACTACCATCCGGCCACACTTCTCCAGTCCGAATGACATCCCAGTATCCTCACCGTAGATCCGTGTCAGGTGGATTAGCAAGTCAATGTCTCATTCATTCTTAGCATACAGCTTGATGACATCCATGTAGAGGAGGTGGCTAATGGTAGTTCCACTCTTGAATTTGTATCCGTAATATATATATATACACATATATAGAGAAATAGATATAATGACAAATGTTAGAAGTGATTTTTCATATATTACCAAATCCCTGCCTGAAGTCTCTTAGGGACCTAAAATCAAGAGGCCTACCAGTTCTTCTCTTACTTAGATCTGTGTAAGTCAGGAGCCACTCCAGGTAGGTCAGTGGAGATGCACTGTTATAAAAACATTGTGAAAGAGAAGAGAATCAGACTTGACTCAGTGTAGCCATATCTTAAGGCCATGAAAACAAGAGTTTATAAGGAAACACAAACATAGATTTAACAGCTGCAGTGTGATTAGAACTCCTAGAATACCTACCCTATTATTACATCTTTACATCAAAAAGGAGAGAGCAAATGTAGGGTATATACTGAAACAGTGAAACAGTTGAATGAACATGGGTATACTCAGCATAAAGAGACACCTTGTGGAGGATCTAAACAAAAAGGTTATTGTGGCTTTCTTCCTCAGAACATATGACTTATTTCTCTTCTTCTGCCCCACCTGGCTAGTTGCCCCTTCCCCTTCTTCCTGTCGGAAGTGTACACAGCAGTAAAATTCCATGCAAATGCTGTTCTTCTTGGATCTTTACTTCTTCGTTGTGCGTTCCATAATTGCCCACATGAGCCAGAAACCTTTTGGACCTGCTTCTTAAACTGAGATGGCCAAACAAACCTAGGAAGCAGAAATTCATCTGAAAAGCAATGAATTTACAGCTAAAGAAGTTGCACAAAGAAGAAACAAATTTATTTAACGTTTAGAAACAAACAGAAGTTTAAAACATGTCCTTCTTTGTCTCATGTTATGCAATACTGCCTTTTTCTCCAAATGATTCCTCTGAATTTTCACATGTTCAGATGTGTGGCTGAGGTAGTGTTTGTTATTTGTTGGCTCATAGAGAGAATGTTAATTTTCCCTTCCAAATAAGCTTTTTATGGAACAAACAAACAGAAACAACTTTCCCCTCACTGAGCCACAGGCTGTCTTGGAGGCATCCACAAGCCTCCTGTTGCTGTTGGCATTATCTATAGACAGGCATCCAGGAGCCAACATTTGCACCAAGGTGATGTGTTAGTGTTGCCAGCTCTCACGATATTACTGTGTGCCTTGTGATCTTTGGTGTTTTTTTATTAAAACTCCATCTCCCAGAGTCAACTTAATCTTCGTTTACCTACTTTTAAATAAGTAAATTCCTAGCCCTTGTGTTTGCAAAGAAAAGCTTAAAATGTAAATCCCAAAGACTCAGAGCAAAAGGTTATATAAAAAGAATCCCAAATTTATTAGATTGAAAAATCAGAAGGCTTTATGATATCTCATGATTTTGCAGGTCCTGACTGATAATTTTTGGAATGCTTTGGCTTGGCAGAACTCTGGAAGGCTCTTTATGCAAGTTCTTGGAGGAATAGCAATGTTGAAGGTTATGTTTTTGGAGGTGCAGAGAGTGTTGTTAGGTATATTACAAGAGTAAGGGTATTGCAAATTGAAATATTTGTAGAGGACTGGACTAGAAGACCTCTTGAGGGCCCTTCCAGAACTATACTTCTGTGATTTC
>ML681966.1:37788583-37990967 GCA_007922195.1 Podocnemis expansa
TCACCCATCTTCGAAGCATCTGAGGAAGTGGGATCTTCTCCATGAAAGCTCATGCAAAAAATAAATCAGTTAGTCTTAAAGTGCCACACAACTCCTTGTTGTTTGTTAAAGAATGGTGATGTGCTGTGAGCTTTTCCTGTTATAACAAATAAAGGAATCCTATGGCACTTAAAGACTAACAAAATTATTTATTGCATGAGCTTTCGTGGGAGAAAATCCCACTTTGTGCACCTGACGAAGTGGGATTTTCTCCCACAAAAGCTCATACAGTAAACAATTTTGATAGAGTTTAAGTGCCGCAGGACTCCTTGTTTGTTTTAATGAACTAGACTAACATGGCTGCCTCTTTGGAACTTTCCCGTTATAGCAGTTTGTGCATGTGGGACAGAATGTCCTGTGGAGAATAATCCTACATGGGCTGGGATGGATTGGAGGATCTTCTGCATTTGTGACATTTGAGAGTCTGTCTCCTTTACTCTCTTCTGTACATCATGCCTCTCTAAACAGTGTTCCTATAAAGCACAACTGGTGGTAAAATGCTACTGGGATTATCCCAGGAGAGCCTTTTTTTAGCTGAGAGTACCTCACATATCAAAAAGTGTGCAAAGCTTAACCAAAGCAGAGGTTTGCATTGTAAGCATCTGATGTACTCAGAGGAGCATGGTTTGAGTCCCATCGTCTGCCAGTCGGGTCATGACTTGGCACTGTGAGTGCTGGGGATTGTAATGCACTGTTAAGGGATCTGTCGCCACTCAGAAAAAGAGCTGCTCACCGAGGGAGAGTTCCTGAATAGCATTGTATCTAGTACTGTTTTGTGCCTCTGGAACACTGCCTGACACAAGGATTCCCCCTCGCACAGCTCTGCTACTCCAGGGAAATCTTCAGAACTTTTGCAGGGTCAGGGAGTTTTCCACTTACAGTTAAACTGTGATTTGTTTAGTGAGTTCAGCAGTAAACTGATTTTGATAGAGTAACAAGGCAGCGCAGTATGTGAAATGTTGCCCCTATTGCACAAATGCTGCCCCATTGCCTGTGGGGGGACAATATCTCTGTGAGTCGTCAGCCCTGGTCTTGAGAGAGTTCCTTAAATCTTGTGGCGGTGAGAGAACACCTCACTTTGGCATTGCACAGCCATCTGTAATGAAGAGGCTGAATGTGCCTGTTGGTGTGTAGCACTCAAATTACACCTGTCAAAGGGGAAACAGATTGTTGAAGAGTGAACGTACAGCTGTCAGCTCCCGACAGCCGTGACAGATTCTCTAGCCTCTGCTGCTTGCTTACTTTGACTGAGCTCCAGAGGTAAGCAAATGCTGTGTCAGAATTCAGCAAATCTAGTTGCTGTCTAGACCAAGAAAATCCTTGCTCAGTAGCCAAACTCTCATAGTCTGTTCTTCTTCCTAGCCATTTTTTGAAGGCATTTGCTAATAATATTACAACAGTGGATATGGGGGACTAATTTCTTAGAGATAGATCTGGTAAGGAGGGCACTTGCTGCCGTCATCTGCACCCTCCCCATTGCACTTCCTCTTCCTCCAGACCAGGTAGGGAGTAAGTCCTGAGCCAGCTAGTGTCACCAGCCTCTTCTCGTCATCAGTGGCCATATAGCAGGCAAGGAGCTGCAGGGAAGCTGAAAGAGGGGCCTCATAGTAGGGGTCTGAAGAGAAGCTGAATCCCAAGTAGAATCCACAGGAGCTATAGGAAGAGCAGCATGTGCAACAGCCTGCGACTGCCGGACATTATATCTGGATGCAGGTGTGTGTCAGAAATATATGGGAGAGCATCTGGGCAGAGGGTTCATGCAGCGGGGCTCCAGTGAGACATACTAACTCAGCCTGCCCTGTGTGTGCTTAGATAGAATGGAGACTGGACTGGAGAGGATACCTCATGTACTAGGGAGCCCTGACTCTGTTGGACTGTGACCCAAAACAAGAACCATTGTTGCTCGCTTTGGACTCTTTTGACTGTTCAAGCCCCTGTACCTTTTCGCAACTCTAATCAAGTGCGCTCTCCTTTAGCCATGGGTCCGAGTGATTGTTGGGATCAACTAAAACTAGCACCTATGAGGCTGAACTGCTGAAGCACCAAGCATGCTTGCCTTTGAGTTATGGTACATTTGGTATATTGCTGGCACCCTTTAAGTTTGATGTACCACACAGCCCCAGTAATTACACATCATTACTTGTTCCATTCTGAGTGAAACTTCTCCTTACTGGCTTGAGGATGGCTACATACAAAAGAGCCAAGCAAAATTTGGATGGACCCTTTTAACCCTACAGTAAGACTTTGCATGCTGTTATCCTTCTGGGATCTCAAAACACTTTACAACTAATAATTGATTAAAGCCTTGTAACACTTCATTGAGGTAAGGAGGTATCATTATCTTCATTCTACAGATGGGGAAACTGAAGAGCAAAATAGTGAAGTGACTTGTCCAAGGTCAAAGAGTGAATTCGTAGCAGCAAGGAATGGAGTTGAGTCTTGACTGCCATTCCCTGCATTAATTGTTTTAATAAATTACCTCCCATATAGGGTTAATAAAAACCCTGCACACACTTCAAGGCTTGGATCATCCCTCCACTCCCACTTCTTGAGTTAATGAACTGTCTACAGGCAAGGAAATTAATTTGTATTTGTGACACTACTCAGCTGGTTCTTGAAGACAAGGTGGCACTATGCATTCTTAGCTAGTGAGGAAACCAGATAGTCTTATTTGTGTTAACCGAGTTGCTGATTTGATATCATTGGTATGCAAGGCCCAAATCTCATGCAATTTAAAGAGCTATTGACTGAACACCTTGAACAGTTTAAAGAGGGCAGATTTAATGTTTGTCTTTTTAGTAAGCTCCCCTCTTCAAACACAAGTCTTGTCACATAACTAACCAAAAAAGAGAACACGTGGTCTGTATGTCATACGGAATGTCCATCTAGTGGCAGGAACTTACCAACAGAAAACAAGTTGTTCTGGCCATACTGTTTTCACATTTTCCTAATGGAAAACTGCTCTGGCTAATGTTTGTATCAGTCTCCATTTAAGAAAGAAAGGCCTAGTCCTGCAACATACTGAAGAGCCTGAACTTCATTAGCTCTGGTAGCACTGAGGATCTTGCAGGATTAAAAGGACCAGTGTATGCTCTCAGGCCCTAGCTATATTTGGTTGGTTGGTTGGTTTGTTTGTTTGTTCGTTCGTTCGTTGGGGGGGGGGGGGAGGTGTTGATTCACTAGTGCAGCTGAGTCACAGGAAACATTACAATTTATTCTTTTAAATTAAGACTGTACATCACACTGGTACGGACCCCATCTTGCACTGATGTTAGGATGTCCAGCTTAGTTGTTGTATTTGTCCGTCAGTAACGACAAAGACCATCTAGTCGTCCAGGGGTTAGGGTAGGGGTCCGTGGGTGCGCAAATGACTAATCAGACCAATCCGTGCCCAGAAAGTTCTCTGACAATGCGGACAGGGAATGGTGGCGGCTGATGGTAGTTTGCTGGCATTATCTTTCCTGGCTTGTCTGCGTTGCTCAGCTGCATTGATCCAGTTGGCTTCGCATGTTTCCATGCCCCGATGGACAGCTGAATGCCACTCTCCTCTGTCCTGGGCTATCAGCTCCCATGTAAAGTGGCCGATACTGAAGGCCTTTAGTGACACTTTTAAAGTGTCCTTGAAGCTCTTTTTCTGGCCCCCTTGGGAGTGTTTGCCTTGTTGGAGTTCGCCATATAGCAGTTTCTTTGGTAGCCGATGATCTGGCATGCGAGCCACGTGACCTGCCCAACGAAGTTGTACTTGCGTCAAGATGATGTAGATGCTGGGCAGGGTGGCACGAACAAGGATCTCGTTATCTGGGATCCTGTCTTGCCATTTAATGCCAAGAATTTTTCTAAGGCAGGTGACATGGAAATAATTTAGTTCTCTTGCATGACGTTGGTAGACTGTCCACGTCTCACAGCCATAGAGCAATGTGGAAAGAACTATGGCACGGTACACCTTGATCTTTGTCACTGGGGTGATGCCTCTCCTATTCCACACATTCTTGTGGAGTCTGCCAAAGGCAGCACTAGCTTTGGCGTGTCTGGCATTCACCTCGTTGTCAATGACAATGTTTCTGGATAGTGTGCTTCCAAGGTAGGTGAACTTGTCCACCGCGTTCAGACGCTGTCCATTGACAGTGATGTTGGGTTCAACGTAATGCTTTCCTGGGGCGGGCTGATACATTACTTCAGTCTTTTTTGTATTGATAGTAAAGCCGAAGTTTGTGCAGGCCGCAGAAAACCTGTCAGCGACGTATTGCATGTCAGCTTTGGAGGCAGTGTTAAGGGCACAGTTGTCGGCAAATAAGAAGTCAACAACTATGTCTGTCATGATCTTAGTTTTAGCTTGAAGCCTCCTGAGGGTGAAGAGTGAGCCATCAGTACGATATCTGATGCCAATGCCTATTTTCACGTCTCTGAAGGCATCTGTCAACACAACGGAAAACATGAGACTGAATAGAGTGGGAGCAAGAACACAGCCCTGCTTCACTCCGTTTGAGACAGAGAATGGTTCAGATGTCTCTCCGTTATCATATACTCTGGCCAACATGCCATTGTGTAGCTGTCGTACAATGGCAATAAATTTTCTGGGACATATGTATTTCGCCATGATCCTCCATAGGCCATCCCTGCTGACTGTGTCAAACGCCTTGGTCAAATCGACATAGATGGAGTATAGGTCAACATTTTGTTCCTCACCCTTCTCTTGAAGCTGTCTGGCAGCAAACACCATGTCGATAGTCCCATGATCTTCACGGAAGCCACACTGGCTCTCTGGCAGGAGACCTTGCTCAAGGTGTGCAGTGAGGCGGTTGAGTAGAACTCTGGCCAGAATCTTGCCAGCGATGGATAGCAGAGAAATTCCACGATGGTTGTCGCAGACCTGACGATTTCCTTTACGCTTGTAGAGATGTATTATTTGCACCAGTATAACTCATTGTTCTGCAAACTTCCTTAGTCCAGATAAACTCATCATTTCTCTCATGTAAACTCCAGAAGAAGCCCATTGACTTCAGCCAAGAGATGAATCCAGCCAAAACTGCTTATATTTTTAAGTTTCCATATTTATTGGTTTTTAATGGTTTTAAAAACCTTTAGGACAAAAAAACCTGCCAATTAATTCTCCCCTCCTCTCTCCTCCAACAACCTTTTCACAGAGGGCCACTCACAAAATTAACTTTTAGGCATTCCTTCATAGGCCTTTCCCAGCATGAGTTGTATTCGCAGTAAGCACTGAGTAGCCTTGAAAGTGTCAGGCAAAAAAAAAAAGTTTAAAAGTAAAGTGGGCCAAGCAAGACTGAATGAAAAGAAATTTGTAAAACTTATCATGGATTGAAGCTTGTTGCAGATTTTGGTGCTGCAAGTTGTTTGGTTTTATTATTTAAAATTAATATTTTCTCCTAATTGAAATAGTTTTGAGGATTTATTAGATTTCTTAAAGCATCAGAGGAGGAGATCTCAGTCCCCTTTCAGTAACATTTCATCTTCCTCTATATGCTGTTTCCCAGCATTTGAATCTCAACAACTCCTTTAATTTGCTATCACAGTATGACCTGATCCCATGACTTACACTTCCCTGCATTTATTTTGCTCTCTTTCTGTAAGTTTCCCCATCTTCAAAGCATCTGACGAAGTGGGATTTTCTCCCCCAAAAGCTCATGTAATAACAGTGGCGTTGCTAGCGCTGGGCACATGGGGCACGTGCCCTGGGTCCCAACGCCGGTGCCCCGGTTCTCCGGCCCAATCGGGCCGGGGATCCGGGGCCCAATCCCCGGCGGTCCGCGCGGCCGCGTCTCCGGCCAGGGATCCGGGGCCTCTCTGGCCGCCCGGCAGGCCCCACCCCCTGGCCTGGGATAGGGCAAGGGGTGGCCACGCTGCTGCCGCCAGCTAGCCCACGCTGCCGTGCGGCGCGGCTCAGCTTAGCCTGGCCCGGTGTGGCCATAAGCGACCGCTGGAGGCCGGGCCCGCGGCCGCAGCCCTGGATCCCCAGCCGGGGACGGGGCTGCCGCGGCCGCAGCCAGGCCCTAGATCCCCAGTGGGGGACGGGGCTGCTGCAGCCGTGGGCTGCTGGCCGGGTCCCAGATCCCCGGCTGGGGACGGGGTCGCCGCAGCCACCGGCGGCCAGGCCAGGGATCCGGGGCCCAGCTGGCCGCCCGTGGCGGCCCCATCCCCTGCTGGGGATCTGGGGCCTGGCTGCGGCCGCAGCAGCCCCGTCCCCGGCCGGGGATCCAGGGCCGCGGCCGTGGGCCTGGCCGCACCGGGCCGGGCCAGGCTAGGCTGAGCCGTGCCGCACAGCAGCACAGCCCAGCTGGTGGCGGCAGTGCCGCAGCCTCCCCCTGGCCCCATCCCAGGCCAGGGGGTGTGGCCTTTTGGCCGGGGGCAGGGCCTGCCCTCTGGGGGCGGGGCTGGGCCCGTGCCCTGGGTCTTTCCCCGCCCCCGCGATGCCCCTGTGTAATAAATACATTTGTTAGTCTTTAAGTGCCACAGGACTCCTTTCTTATTTTACACACATGCCGCCTTCACTTCCCTCATCTCTAGAATTCTTACCCTGTCCACCCACTCTATGTGAGTGCATTTTTGATGTTGGAGGGATAGAGAGAGAAAATTCAATATTACCAGGGGTTAAAGAAGGCCAGGACATTCTTGGGCCCACAAATTGAAGGGCCAGCATTCTGGGGTCCCTAAAAATAGAAAAATTGGGAAGAATGCACATTCTGCCCTGACCTGGACTGGGAGCTGCAGTCAGGCTGGGAGGGGAGTTTTCAAATCTTGCACCCTGAGCATGCTCAGATGTGTGCTCAGGTTGGAAGATGACTGGCCAGGGAGCATCTCCAGCCAGGTAAGGGGAGGGGATAAGGGGGGTTGGCAGGCAGGTCAGGGAAGGGAGTTGGGGAGCGAGGGGTTGGGGGATCAAGAAGCCAGCAGGCGAGCGGGTGGGCAGGTCAGGGAAGGGAGGTTGCAGGGGCACAAGTGTCGCCCTCTTTTGAGGTTCCTACAACTCTCTAGGCTCATTAGCCAGGGTCCAAGGGCCCAGCCTCGGCTCTGACCACCAGGCAACCGGCCCTGAGTGAGGCACGAACTCGAGCAGACTCCAGCACAGGGATGGAAGCAAAGGGCCTGCAGGTCCTTCTTCCCAGCCTTGCCCCGTGGGCAGCTTTTCCTTGCCAGTTGCTCCCCACCTGCTTCTTTAACGTGGGAGCTGCCAGGTGCTCCATAAAGCACAGGAGGGTCCTAGCCTCACTACCTCATTCATTCCTTTCCTGCCTACAGTCAGAAAGAAAAAATCCCCGTTCACTGCTTGGCTCCACACGCAACTGGGTTTGAAAGAGCAGCAGTTGCAGGAGGTGGCATCCGGCTCTGGCTTCCCAGCTGGAAGTGATCAAGGCACCTCAGGGCAAAGGAATGCACAGGGGTACAGGGCAGTTTTATGCGGGCCACTGAGAAAATCACATGACAAGGGGCTGGGAAAGGGAGGAAATGTGGAGCCAAGAGCAGGATGGACAAACCGAGGCGGGGAAGGAGGCATTGCGGCTGGGTGTGGAGGGGCTGCACTGGAGGGACCCTCATCTCCAAGAAGTGCCTCCTGCTTGACGCTGGACAGAGGGCGAGATGCGCCCCAGACTGCCAGGATCAAGTGGGAGCAGCAGTGGTGCCCCCAGCCCAGCTAGATGTCAGTTTCCTGTGTGGCCTAGTCAGCTGAGCAGTTTCCCTGAGCCCAGCTGGTTAATTTTCTCAGTTTCGCCCCCTAGCTAGCCCCAGTTCAGTTTTGCCCCCTAGCTATCCCAGTTGAGTTTCTCCCCATAGCTAGGTTCCGTTTTGCCCCCTAGCTAGTTGTTCTAGAGACTTAAATGTGAATTATTTAAAATGTCTTATTATGCAATGCTTATTTGCCCTGTACGTACATTTCTCAGACTCACCCACTATTTATAGGAAGCCACTACCAATTTCTTTCTAAGGTGTCTAATGAAGTTGATCTTTAAAAGTGTTCCCACTATGGGGACGACCAAGCACAACAGATATTTCTCAGTATAGATTTTGTCTTTTTATTGTTCCTGTCTTTTTTTAAAATCGCAGTTTGATTTATTAAACTGAGCGAGGTGCACAGTGCCCCACTGAGAGCAACTTATATTTTGGAGACTAAGGCAAGATGATCATAGAATCATTGAACTGGAAGGGACCATGAGAGGTCACTGAATCCAGTCCTCTGCCTTCAGGCTAGGACCAAGCACCATTGGCGGGGGGGGGGTGCGTGTGACAGTGTGTGATGCTGGTATTGGGAGGGGGACAGAGGGGGTAGCATCTGAGTCCAGGATGGTGTAGGGGGGGTGACGGAGGCAGAGTGTGAGACTGGAACCGATGTCAGAGAGGTGCAGAGGGGTGGAGGGGGCAGCATGTGTGATACCAGGGTCAGGTCCAGTATTTTTATGGAGCAATAACTGATGCATATGGTACAGAGAAGTGGTTGCAAATGCCAACCTGAGCTGAGGCCTGCACATGCCTGAAGGGGGCCCGGACAGTATGGGAAGGGGGCCCAGAAATTAAGAGGGTTCCGGGGCCCGTGAAATTGTACTTTAACCACTGAATATTACCTTAGCAGTGAATGAGTTTCCACTATTGCTATTTTTAGGGGGTTTGGGTGCACCCTGCCTCCCATGAACTCAGTACACTAAAGTGTTTAATTCAGCTTTCTCTCTCCTTTAAAAAAAGGTGGCTGTTCCAACACTCTGACCACCACAGCTCCACTTTTACAGCTGGTCGTAAATTTCTGAGCATACAGTGATATCTTTAGCTTTGACTCCAGAGATTTCCTGTTGAGCTGCAAGATGCAATCCTGCAAGCACATTGAAGCTAAATATACCCTCTGTCCAACACACAAATAAACAAGGGCAGTATCAACATGATTTTTTTCCAGCACTAGAGTTTTGAGGAGTTTTTTAGTTAGATTTTTAGGTTTTTGGTTAGATTAATTAAGCAAATTAGTTTATTTTGGCGACTAAAGTCCTCTCTGATTGCTCTTCATCTTTTACACCTACTATTAATTTTGTTCCCTGAGTAAAGATAAGAATACCCATACTATGGGATTCTTTAATACCTTTTATTCACTTCACTTCAACTACCAAACAATTGAATCCCACTGTGGGTCTAGCATTCAGACTATCGTTTCATAATTCTGTAGCAGCCTCTCACTCTGGCCAGTTAGTCTAGCCAGAGCTTTTTGGGTGGCAAATTGAAAGACTTTTAAAAAATATATTATAATAATAATTATTATTTAGTAGGGAATTTCATGTTGGAGAAAATGAAGATGAACTAGGGACAATAGAGGTGAAGAAGTACTAATAGTGTAAATAACTGGATTTCTCCACTTCCTACCTCCTATTCCCAATAAGTGTGAAGAGCTTTGTAAGTTCTTTCTCTATAATTTTTAGTTTTTTCTTTCTGCATTTTCAGATACAAGTTCTGGACATTGCTCTAATTCTTTTGGTTATAAAATTAGCTGTTTCCAGGCTCATTTTCTTGTTCCATAAGTAGTACATGTACAGGTTCAGAGAAGAACTGCTAGGATGATCCATGGAATGGAAAACTTTCCTTCTGACAGGAGACTCAAAGAGATGGACTTGTTTAGTCTAACCAAAAGCAGGCTGAGGGTAGATATGATTGCTCTCTGTAAATACATCACAGGGATAAATACCAGGGAGCGAAAGAAACTAAATTCAGCCCAATGTGTACACAAGAACACATGGATATAAACTGGACGTCAGGAAGTTTAGATTTGAATTTAAATGCAGATTTCCAGCCATCAGAGGAGTAAAGTTCCTGAGTAGCCTTTTGAGGGGAGCTGTGGAGGCAAAAAACAAAGCTGACTTCAAACTGAGCTTGATAAAGTTATGGAGGGGATAGTATGATAAAATAGCCTAGTTTGGCAGTTGACTGATCTTTGATTACTGGTGGTAGATCCGCCAGTGGCCTGAGCTGGGGTGTTTGATGGGGTGGGTTCTGAGTTACTACAGAGATGTTTTAGGGGTTTCTGATTAGTGAGTCTTGCCCACATGCTCAGGGTTTAACTGATTGCCATATTTGGAAGGAATTCCCCCCCCCCAGGCAGATTGGCAAAGGTTCTGATGATTTTTCACCTGCCTTTGTAGCAAGGGACACAGCTCACTTGCTAGTGGATTCTCTGTATCTTAACATTTTTAAAACATAATTTGAGGACTTTAATAAGTTGGTCATAAGAGAGAGGTTTCTTACAGGGGTGGATGGGTGAGGTTATGTGGCCTGCATTGTGTAGGTCATACTAAATGATTATATTTAGAGCCCTGCAAATCCATGGATATCCAATATCCACATTATGTCTGTATCCACGGATACCATACGGATATCCGCGTACCATTTCTTGTGGCTGCAGATCGGATATGGATCCACATATTTGTATCTGCACAGAGCCAGAGCCCTGCAAATATGCGATATCTGCATCTGTGGATACAACACAGATATCCGCGGGCCTTTTCTTGTGGATGCAGGTTGGATACGGATCCACGTATTTGACTTTAATTATATTGGTCCCTTGTGACCTTAGAATCTATCAGTCTTTGAGGTTATAAAACAAAAAGTGTTGGGGAAGGAAAAGTTAAATTACATAATTTATCTATATTTAGCCTCTTTCCTTTGTAAATCTTCAGCTTCAGTCATTACCTCTTGAAAGGCAACATGTACAACATGGATAGTGTCTGCTGAAGATGCAGCAAGCCTTCCTCTTCTACAGCTGCATTTTGTGGTTGATTTGTTTGGAGTTTCCTTGGTGGTGGTTGGGTTTCAGAGAGGTAACTGTCAGGTGAGCTATAAACATTCCACACATTACCCTATTCTTACAAGCAGCCCTGACAGTGATTGGACACAGTTTCACGCTTTATTATGGAAAAGAATAGCAGCAACTGGAGGAGAGCAGGGCCAGTCCAAGAAGCTTTCTGTGCAACATTCTGAAATCCAGTTATGTCTGAACCTGTGTGAAGAGCAGAGGAATCTGAATTGCCTCATTTCATGGCTACCCATGCTACTGGAAGTGTTTGAGTTTGCACATGTTGGGGCTTCATTTTGTGTAGAATTAAATGGTGTAAAATCATAAGGAACTGTTTGCTTTATGGTTCCATATTTTTTTGTGTGTTGTCACTGCATCACTCTGAATGGTGATATGCTGATGTTTTAAAATTACAAATGTCTTATTACAAATGGTGAGCAAAACTTTTTCTTCAATTCAGAGCAATGGCTTGTTTTGAAAAGAAAACTGGTCTCTAGTGCTCAAAGAAAACATGCCATTTACAATTAAATCAAAACTTGTCTGCTGAGGTTCTCAAAGCTCTTTACAGATATTAATTGTCTTACTGAAGCCTGGTGTTATGCAAATATCAAAATGGGAAACCATTGGCCCAGAAGTTAAGCTGCTTATGTGATCCCTGACAAAAAGAAGGATAGAACCCAGGAGTCCTGACACATATAGCAATTGCACCACATTCTTCTTTGAGCACTGCTCAGATACATTAAGTATCAGGTGTCTACGTGCCACAGCGTACGATTGGCCAGAAACTTTTTAGCCCTAGCCTGTCAGGCCACGGCTGGTGGCCAATGCCCCCTGGCCACCCTGTGGCTACATATAGGGCCACAGCCCTGCTCCTCCTCAGTTCCTTTTTTCTGCGCTCAGTGATGGTTATGGAACAGTCCACTGCTGCTTCACCCAATTTTGGGTGCTGTGCTGTTTGTGTGTAGCCGTGCGGACAGTGGATAAGTTCTAACTCTGCCCACCTTCCACAGTGTGGCTAGCAGTCACATCATAGGGTTTTTAGGGGCTGGAGTCTAGGGCCCACCTTTTGGCTGGGGCCCAGGGCTTAAGCCCCTAAAGCCCCTCCAGTAGTCCAGCCCTTGGCTTGATAACTTTGGAAATTAAAGAACAGGATTATGTGCCAAGTTAGACCACTGAACTTGTCATCACTTATTACTTTTAAGAGGTATTTTTCTTGAGGATAAAATCCCATTACATTTCATTTAAAGATGAATGGCTAAAGGGGAACAGCTATCAGTCAGCTGAGGGTACTTGTGATAACTTAATATTTTTTGATTTTGGTGCTTCTCTCCCGTTTCCAAGAACTTTGTACAATTAGATGCTCATTGGTGGAGTGAAACGTAGTAATATGGAGGTGGGTTGAGAGGGATGTGAAAAAATACTTAGTAAAGAATGATGTAATATACAATTCAGCTGTAGATTTTGTTCAGCTGAAATCTTAGCATTATGCATATGTTTTTGTATTATTGTATCTAGAAGTGCAGATTTTGGCTCACTAGATCAGAGTTTAGGAAATGGTAAACAGAGTTACTTCTTAGAAGGTAAGTTCTAAAGAATTAGCTGTGTTAGTTTAGTCCAGCGAAACAAACAAGGAGTCTGGTGGCACTTTTAAGGACTAACAGATTTATTTATCACATGAGCTTTTGTGGGAGAAAATCTGACTTTGTCAGACACTTGAAGATGGGGAACTTGCAGAATGGGTGGAAAATAAATGCAAGTGTCTGAAGTGAGATTTTCCCCCACAAAAGTTCATGTGATAAATAAATTTGTTAGTCTTTAAAAGTGCCACCAGACTCCTTGTTTCTTAGGTTACATAGAGTAGCATTTCAGTGGGCTTTCACAAATATCCCTGAAGAAGTTGCAGAAGCATGCAGCTGTACACAAAAAGCTGCATTTGTGTATGAAAGCAGGTAATTAAGTGCAGAAATGCAGTTTGAATGCACAAATGTGTGTCTCTTTGCACAAAAAAGGAAGCACCTACATCCTGTGTAGGAGTATTTTTGGAGTACGGCTGAGTACTTGGTCGTTCTCTCAATAAAAATTAATGTATTCTTGACTTGGAAAATTGTGAACATATCCAGGCAGTTGAAATATTGTACAGAAGGACCAACCAACTTGATTTTTCAGATGGATGTTTGATAACCTGTCCTGGTAACTAAATAACAATGTGCTGAAACAGAGATCAAGACCTGTCAAACATGTCCTAAGCAAGGTCATGAATCCATTTATGTACCCTATGATACCCTCACAACCTTTCTTTGTGCCAAAGGTAACTTGTGTGAAAAAAAAACCCAAGGAGTCTGGTGGCACTTGTAAAGACTAACAAATGTATTTATTGCATGAGCTTTCGTTGGAGAAAATTCCACTTTGTCAGATGTTTGCATTTATATTCCACCCATTCTGTAAGTTCCCTATCTTCATGTATTTGATGAAGTGGGATTTTCTTCAATGAAAGCTCATGCGATAAATAAATTTGTTAGTTTTTAAAAGTGCGACAGGACTCCTTGTTTGTTTTACTGATTGCAGCTATCCCTTTGGAACTTGTGTGAAAAAATTTTTAAAGATATTTATGATAGAATTGCAATGGCAACATAAAGAAGAAGGAAAAATAGACAAAAGAGGCATTCAGTACGAAGCAAAGATACAAGGGCGGCTTTGAATTGAGGAGTCTCCCTCTCTTCACTGAGGTGTATTGCCAACATGCAACAGGTGTGCATTACATGAGAACGGCAGGTAATAATAAGATGATTACAAAAAGCCTTACTTATTAGCTAGATATTTTGTAATGAACGTTTTTTAAGCTGGTGAGAAGCTGCACCTGATCCCCTCCCCCCAAAACCCTCTCTAGTTAATAAAAAGACAATCAGAGGTGGCCCAGCGACATCTGCTGTGAAGGCTTGGCAGAAAGAAAAGTGTTGACCGTTGAAGGGGTTGGTACCCCAGGGTATTTTACTAGCCACACAGATCTATTCCTGCAAATCAGCAGGTATGGATAACAGTGATACTGATCTCATTTTCCATAAATGGATGCCTCTTTTAGCTTTCCCCAACTTCAGTTTACAAGCTGCAAAGCAGGTGGAATACAGCTTGAAAAAGAAACTCTCCTGGGCTTCAAGGAATACTTTAAACTTATTAATGAGGAAAACAATTGGGATTGTGTTGAAAGATCAGCAAAACTACTCTTGCCAAGCAGGACACATATGACACTGTAGAAAGAATTAATATCCAGTTAGTTCTTGCTTCATTGACTATCACAGCAGCAGCAGCATGAGGAGTGAGGATGCAAATAGCACCAGCTACCAAACAAGGAGAAGACTGTACAGTGGTACTCAAAATAATTGGATCTAAATCAGGATTTAGTCATTTCAGCTGAGGAAGGAAATCCAAGATGCATTAATAGCATCAGAATTACAGTATATATTACAGACTTGCACCAGCACTCTAGTGATAGCACAATGCAGTTATGTGGGATCAATGCGTGAGACTCAAACTCATCCATTCTGTACCAGGCTGGGAGCATCAGGAAGGCACTGTACTCAATCCGTCAGTAATCCCTCTGGTTAATTCAAGAGCAAGGTAGTTCGGAATGCCTTAGATCCAGCCCAGCTCATCCAAAAGAATGCAGCAGTGATCTGTAGCATTGAAGTAATTCTAGGTTTTATCATTGACATCAATAGGAGCAAGATTGAGCCCTGAAAGCAAAGTCCTTGAAAGTTAGGAGAAAGGCGTGAAAGAAAGTGTTATTCTCTAGCCACTGTTAGGGGCTCAAAGCTGTAGAGAGATCAATGCCAGTGTGAGTCTAAATTGCAAGTGCATATTTTGGACATACAAATTGCATCTATATAGATGCACCCAAGATGTCAAGTTCAGAACTGGGTTCGAACGTTTCCACTGGTTAGACGTGTTCAGATTTGGGGTTTTGGTTCAGTCCCATTTCTGGCTATTGCATTTTGACTCTCTTCTTCTGCCATTTCATTATAATGCATAAAGGAGCTAGTGAAGGCAAGGATCTTTATTATACATTCTCTTTTTTTGTTGTAGTTATGAAATATACACATTAAATCAATAATAGGTAGGGAAAGGTAGGGAAAGGTGAATCCTGGGATTGCATAGGTCACAGATAACATACCCAGTTGCCTATCAAATTCATTCAGCCAGGATCCATATTTTAGAGGAAAGATGGCCTAAAAATAGCCATGCAGCTTCTACTCAAAGGGACGATAATGGTTATTTTGTAGAGATCAGCCAAATTTGTCTCCAGTAGAGCAGCAGCCACAGCTGCCTGAGCATTTTAAGGAGTAGTAATAGAAAGCAGTAATATGGAATATCTCTTCGTTTTCTCGGGGGACTTGATTTTATGAAGGATTAAGAATGATGGATGAGAAATCTTTTCTGTGTTAAGTGAAGGGGCTTCTAATGCCACATAAGAGGAGGCAGAGAGAGTCTGTCAGTTCTGTCTATGTTTGCAATATGTGCAAAGACAACATCACATTGATGATTGGGATTCTTAGGAATCATCCAACATTGTGCCATTTGTTGTTGTTTTTTTCAGTGTACCATTTGGCACCCTATTTACACTTAAGGGCACAATCTAATTCAGTGTCACTGTGGTATCAGCAGTTGCTTCATGTTAATGAAAGAGTTGTCATTCTTGGCAATTATTTATTCTGCTAATAGCATCAGTGGCTGAGGTGTGCATTTTTCTATGCAATATCTTATTTGAAGTTCAGAGTTAATTAAATAGTATGGACATAAGGAAAAAAAACGTAACCCAAACCCTGTAAAATAATTACTGAATTTTCCAAAACTTAGTATTCTTAAGATTGGTGGTAGCTCAGAGAAGATGGCACATTTGAGTGGCAACTTCGCCAATTAGCACTGCTACTGTTGGTCTGTGAATTGCATGTGAAATGTAGAATTTGTCCAGAAGTGCAAATGCAAATTGCTCAACAAAAACGTGCCCTCTGTGTCAAGTCTTTTTACTTGTTCTGACATACTGGTGTCTTTCCAGATTTCTCTGATCGGCAGATTTCCCCCTCACTTGACAGCTACCAGAGCACATAAGTGAACGGAAATATTTCTTGTTGCCATTAGCAGTTTCTGTGATGAGGGCTTTGAGCTACTGTGAGGATTGGTTGCTAGCTATACAAAGTGATTTTGATTTCTGTTTGGAGGGTATTTGACTTTGATATTGAGAATTAAATGCAGAAAGCTCTGTGGATGGTTGAAATTTTATCTGCATAAAAATCAGGAATTTCACAGCTATGGTTCCTGCAATGATTGTTTACAGGGCCCATTTGGATGAATTCAGCATCCTCAATTATTGCATATGGTGATAAACTTTCTGCGTTAAGATTTGAGGTCATTACAATTGCTGTGGGACCTATAACTTTGCATTTCCTGATTTTAATGTATGTAAAATCCCACTCCTAATACTAGATTATTTTTTTTAAAGGCAATTAGTGTTCCCAGGTGTCTGGCATTTAAATGCATTATTATCAATAATAATATTAGTATTGTAGAATATATAGGAATCTTAGTCAGGGACAAGAATCCCATTATGTTAGGTGCTGGACAAACATGGAACAAAAGGAGTCCTCGCCCAAAAGAGTGTACCATCTATGTATGAGACAAGAGACAACAGAGAGACAAATGGGAAAGAACAAACAAACAGTTAGATGGCACTGATCAGCATGATAAGTTGTCTTCTTAGCACAACAGTGGCCTAAATAACTGTCAAGTTTTTCTAGACATCATGGCAAAGGAGAGTTTTAAGGAGGGATTTGAATGTGGATAATGAGGTAACTGCGGATGTTGACGGAGAGCTCCTCCCAAGTCTGAGGTGCAGCCTCGGAAAAAGCACAAAAGTGCCTGTTTGAAAATGTAGCAAATGGGCGATGGAGGCTGGCATCATGGACCAATTGGAGGTGGGAGTTAACAGTTCAAAAGTGAATGAGAGATGATAGGTAGGGTTGGAATAGGCCACAAAAGGCCATGAAAGTGAAGACAAGCAGGTTGTGTTTGATGTGATATGTGCCATTGAAGGAATACCAAGAGACTGATGATGCGACCAAAGTGACAGGCTAGGAAAATGATCTTTGGTATAACATTTAAATGGAAAGGAACAGGGCATGGCTGCATTTGTCAGAGGCAGGGAAGAGTTGCTGTAATCAAGATGATGAGAGTTTGAGTGAGAGTTTAGCTGTGTGGATGGTTAGGAAACATATTTTAGAAAGAATTAGCAGATTTAGACATATTTTGGATGTGAGGATCTAGAGAGAGGTTCAGGTTGAAGATGAAGGCCAGGTTATAGTCTTGAGTAACAGGTTTGAAGGTAGTGTTACCCACAATGATCAAGAAAGGAGGTATTTGGGTGGGGAGGAGAGATTATGAGCTTTATTTTAATCTTGTTGAGTTTGGGCTGATGGCCAGACAGCCACAAGAAGATGTCAGAGGCATGGACTGAAATTTTAGTTTGGATGAGAGAAGACAGGTCTGGAGTAGAGATCATTTTGGGAGTCATTAGCATAGAAGTGGTCATTGAATTTGAGTCTGTAAATAAGATTACTCAGAGCTAAGGTGTTGTGAGGGAGAAGAGAATGGGACCAAAGACAGAGCCCTGAGGAGCCATCATTGCAAGTGGGCAAGGATGTCCACAGGAAGCATTGAAAGAGCAATAAGAGAACTAGCAGGAAGAATCAAGGGAGGACAGAGTCACGAAAGCCAGGGAAGACAAGATTTCAAGAAGAGCATAGTCAATGGCATCAGAGACTGTTGACAGGGAGCTTTAGGTAAGAAGAGGTCATTACAGACTTTGACAAGAGCAGTTTCAGGAGTGCAGGGGATGAAAATCAAATTGAAAAGGAGCTCAGAAGTGGAGGAGAGGAACTACGGACAGAGAATGAAATGGTGCATTCAGTGAGGTTACAGAAAGGGAGATGGGACAGTAGTTTGAAGCATGTGGAGGTTAAGGGTGTTTTGGTTTTTTGTTTCTTTTTAAGATAGAACAGACTGAAGGAGGTTTATATTCTGAGGGGAAGGGCTAGAGTGAGAGGTTTAGGGGAAGAATAAGGGAGAAAATGAGACTGGGGGTGGGACAAGATCACTGGAACAAGAAGAAAGATTAGTGGAGGAGTGCAGATAAGAAACTTCTGCACCTATGACCCTGGAGAAGAAAGAGAGGGTCATAGTTTGGAGAGGAGAAGGCAAAGGAAGTTGAGATCAGGCAAAAGTCCTGTAATAGTTTGTCAGTTTTCTCTTAAAAGAATTGTCAGGTCCTGTGCAAAGACAAAAGTGAGAGGCAGGAGGAAGAATGGTTTGAGAAGTGAATCAAAGGTGGCAAAAAGGAACCTGGGACTGAGAACATACAGTTCAATTAAGCTGGAGAAGTAGAGTTGTTTAGCTAGAAAGATAGAAGGAGAGAATAAATTTGCAGTGGAGAAAGCCAGCCTGGTTACTCTCCCAAGTGCTTAAACCCTCACCATGTAAAACACTCAGCAGATCTCCGTGGAGAAAGGAGGCACACTTAAGGCAATCATTTTGTGTCTCAAGCAAGGCCTCAGCATCTGCTGTGTGCTAAAGAAATGTGCTCTGCATCATCCCCAAATAAACCCTTGGGAAGGGACCTTGACGATGGCCCAGTGGGTGGTCTACTACAGTGGTTTTCAAACTCAGGGTCAGGACCCAGTACTGGGTCACAGACCCTCAGGCAGTGGGTCATGGCACCCCCTGCTGCTGCCAGCAAAAGACTGAAATGAATTGCTCAAAGATGCAATTGTAGGATCGCAGGCATAAATGAGTTTTTTCCAACTGGGTCCTGAGAAAAAAGTTTGAAAACCACTGGTCTGTAGGTCCACACTTACTTATCTAGATTCAGTGACCCAAGTCTCTGCATAAGAGTGCTTGACCATGGGTTGGCAAGAGATGTCCAGTGCAGTTCCTCCTTTGAAGCCCAGTTCCTCTGTGTGAAGCTACGTCAGGGAAGAGCATGGGGGAACAATCTGTGTTTTAATTTGAGTGGGTAATCCATTTGCAATAAATGCAAGTGTTTATTTCAGTGTATTTTATGTTGAACAGCCACACACAGGACATGCTAACGTCCATAAAGGAATATTGCACTCATGTGGGACATTATATTCATTTATTTCTAATGGCCATTGTGCTTTCTTCTGTTCTGCGGGATATCATGGGACAGAAAGAAATCCTCAGAGCTGGGGGTGACTCAGCTGTGTTTCACGCTCTGTATCACACAGGAGCATGGTCTGATAGCATATGGAGAGGGAGAGGGAAGTCAAAGGAACAAGGGTGCTATGTGGCATGTTCCTTTGACAAACTGGCATAAATATTGACAAAGGCAATTCAGCGCTGCTCTAAGCAGTAGTCACTTAGACTCTGCGCTCTGATCGCAGTGCTGAGTGCACATCAGGCAGCAGTCAAGGATGGCCAATGGCAACACAGCAAAAGTGCCAGAGGGGCTGCTGGAGCCATGCACGGAGAGACAACCACAACATGTGATATACCCCAGATCCACGGGAATTTCTTGTGGATCCTGTTCATCTACCAAGACAATGTGTTGCTATTGCAGCCTCTTGCAAACATTTGAGGTAAGCGCCTTGCAATGCATGGGAAAGGGAGCCCGTGATACCGTGTTTTTGTCCCTCAGCAAGCATTCTTTCAGATCTGACAAACTTCCCATTCCTTGCTTGGCATTAACATCAGTGCCAAGTTTGAACTTTTCATTTAGCACAGAACAAAGAAAGGTACCTTTGGGTCACATCCATCCAGGAGAGACATCAGCCTAATCCTGAGCCTGCTCCAGTGAAGTTCCAAATGCCCCCAACACCTACTGAGCACAGTGGAAGTGGAAGGTGATAAGTTCCTTCTAGGGCTGGAATTATACAATGAAAGTGTTTGCCTAGTCATAGCTATAACATTGCGATACAAAGCTCCAAAAGGGCATCTCTTCCTTGCACCATGCACCTTCCAGACAGTTCATTGTTTCCTGCGTATACTGCAAGTTTTCTTTTTTCTTTTCTTTTCTTTTCTTTTCTAAAAAGTGTTTGTTTGTTTTTTTTTTAGTGTCCTTTGCTGTCCATCCCCTTTTCCATTGGCCCTGTGTTGTCTGTCTAAACCCACCACCTGTTTTCATTTTCCAGTTTTGCCTCTCCTGCTTCTTGCTCTTAGCTCTCTGACTCTGGTGATCTCTCATCTTTCCTCTTTCTAGTTTGAGGATGGGTCAGTTGCCTCTGAGCCAGGAGAGTGATGCTGACCAGCATTAAAAGTCCAACAACAGGAAGAAAGGCTGACACCCACCTTAGCAGCCAACTCTTCTCTGGGGATTTAACTTGCTTGGTCGCTTGCTTTCTGAGTGCTGACTTACTTATTAACCTCTTGGATATGTAAAATAGTGGGCCAAATCTTCAGCAAGTGTAAATAAGCATTGTTCCAGTGCAGTCAAATGGAGGCACCCTAACTTAAATCATCTGAAGCTCTTGTCCACAGTGGCCTTTGGAAGACAATGTACTAACAGAGGCACTGTATTTAGAGACATTCTTGAGTTTTGCTAGTTTTTAATGGCTGCTTTATTTTTTTCTGTTTGAAGAGAGTTACTTGCTTTTGTTGTATAGTAAGGCATACTGTGTGACACCAAGATGGCATTTCCTACAATAATTGCTGCATGTCGCAATAATTATAGCATGCACAGTATGTTCTAAGCATAAAAGCTGTGCAATTGGAATTTGTTTCTCAAAAATCTTATCACTCCTTTAACCCTTATGTAACACAGGCAGGGGGTTAAAAAGTCACTACATATAGATAATAAAGTGCAAGCCATAGACAGGAGAAGGGGAGGAGCAGATTAAACTCTGCTCTGACCCTACTGAATTTATTCCTTTAAAAAAATCTTGAAATCAATATTTTGTATGAGTCTAAGGCTGGTGTAAGCTGTGGGACTGAAATCATTGGAGACAGAATTCTGGTTCACGGAACAGCTGCCACATGAATAGAAGTTGTACAAGCTCCCCTTTACTACCCCATAATCGTGCTTCAATGCCAGTTTGGAAGGACCATATCTGTGGATGAAAGGGTACCAATCACTGTAGGTCAACACTGACTTGGGTTGTACTTCAACCAGTAATCACATTTCTTAAAAAATTATCAGTGTGCATTTTAAGTTTCACTGCTCATATATTTTAGGAATCCTCTCTGTACTTATTTACAGATAGTCTCAGGTTAAATTTGGCCATGCATATGAGTTATTTTAAAATATTCCCAGCCTCCCTTCCCCTCCCCTCTCCCGACAATGTATGAACCTCATCATTATAGCACTGTGTTTGTGCCTGAGAGCTAGAGTGTGAAATTGTGTAGAAGCTGAAACTAAAAAGTTAAACAAGGAGTCCTGTGGCACTTTTAAAGACTAACAAATTTATTTATCATATGAAAATCCCCCCCTTGGGATTTTCTGCCACTAAAGCTCATGTGATAAATTTGTTAGTCTTTAAAAGTGCCGCAGGACTCCTTGTTTGTTTTGCTGAACTAGACAAACAGGGCTACCTTTTTGGATCTTAAAAAGTTAAAGTGACTAATTTCACTAGTGAAAATAGTGTTTTGCTACTTTTAATCATCAAAAATAATATTAACATTATAGGTAAGGAACCTATTTTAGTATGTGATTTTATCCTGGGAGTGTGCCTTTAAAATATTGCATTTCCAAACTGCTTAGGATTCGTAGGTTTGATGTAGCCTTGATGCAGAAATCAGTACTAGAATGCTAACGCACAAGAACAGCATTCAAAAAGAGTGTGTTTGACTCCTCAGGTCACAGAGTAAAATTAGGAACCAATTTGGCCTTGCATTCCTTGAGATGAACTTCTGACACTCTTTAACTCTTAGATGATAGGAAAATACTTGCTTGTTTAGAACCCTTTGTTGCGTACTTTGTCAAAAGAAATAAAGAAATTAGCCTCTTCAATAAATAAATAAATATAGAGGAAATAATAGTCTGACAAATGCTATTTGTTCTACAGAAAGAATAAACTGTATTAAAGACGTGAAGAAAAGAGATGCAGTGGAAGGGAGGTGAAAGGAAAACAAATTGGCTGCATGCAGAGGTCCAGTGTCAAACGTCAGAGGGATCTTGTTCCCTCAGATACTATAAGAAAGACCATGGCAACCAGGGGCCCAGAGAGAGAGAGGGAGACAGGAGAGATTTGTAGCTCCTCCCTTAGATTAAATGACAGAACAAATAGGTGAAGCAATTCTCTTTGCAGAGCCTGCTGGTGATTTCAGTGTTGCAGAGCAGCATATCCATTCATGCTCTGTGTTGGCTTATTAAAGACAAAAGTTCTTAAATGAATGCATTTGTAATTCCCTGAGTTGTTCAGATAGTACCAACCCACTAAAGGTAGCCTTGCTTAGAACACGCTTTTAGCCTCGGCTGAAAAACTTTGGAGGATAGACTTTTTCGTGGGATAGAATGTAGAAATGTTAATATTTCTGCTTAAAAATAAATAGACACTCCCTCCTAAATAGGTACATCTGGCACTTACATGCTAATGACAGATGAACAGTCACTCTATACCCATTAGGGAGTAGATAGTTGGCTCTAGAGTCATAGACTCATGCCACAGTATATGGGTTGCCAAAGTGCACTACTCCAGTGGGACCACCTTAATGCATTGAGTCTGATCTAGGCCCAGTGCCTCCTGGTGGGCTGGGGCAGGCCACAGATTCATAGAGTTTAAAGCCACAAGGGACCAATTTTGATTTGAAGACATCAAGAGATGGAAAATCCCTCCGTGTTTTGGTCTGATTAATCACTCTTTTTTAAGTGCCTTATTTCAGAGTTGATTTTTCTGACATTGGCTTCCAGCCATTGGTTGTTATGCCGCTCTGCTAGATTAAAGAGATCTTTACACTGTGTGTTTCCCCTGTGAAGTTACTTATACCTGTAACCAAGTCCCCACTCAATTTTCATTTTGATAAGCTAAACAGATGAACTCTCTAAGTCTCTCCTTATAGGGCCTCTTTTCTGCACCTTCTCCAATTTTTCCCCTTTTTTTTTTTTAAATGTGAACACCAGAACTATACACAGTACTCCACTGTCGGTCTCACTAATACTGTTTAGAAAACTACAAAATCACATCCTTATTCCTACTACATTACTCCTCTGTTTAGGCATCCAGAAGTTGCACATGCTTTTTATTGCTGCAGCATCATACTGGAAGCTCACGTTCCATTGCTTGTCCTCTATAGCCCCTAAATCCTTTTCAGGGTCCCTGCTTTCCAGGATGCAGGCCCCAGTTCTGTAGGTCTGGCCTGCGTTATGTCTAGATGTTTTACTTTGCACGTGGGCACGTTAAAACACATTTTGCTTGAAGGTGTACCTTTTGAACTGTAAAAGATACTCTGTTCCTGCCATCTCCATTCATTGTAGGGGACCAGTTGTGGCATAACTATCACCACTGAGGGTGCTGTTGGTGGTAGTTTTGAACAGTGCTTTTGCTCATGGAGCTCAATGCTGCTCCCATTAATTTCAGAGGGGTAGGATCAGGCTCATGACGTTCAGTACCTAACCCATGAACATGAATCCACAGAGCAGGGTTTGTTGCATCCTTTGCTATCCCCGTTGTAGTCCTATATACAGATCTTGTCAGTCCAGCCCTCACTGGAGTTACTAGATATTGGTTCTTTCTTTCTGCGTTTGCTTTTAGTTCTGATCAGAAGAAACTGATGATGCAGTAGGAGGATAAACACAAATCACGCAGTGGAAAGAAAAAGTCTGGAAGACTTAGCTTAAGACAAACACAGGCTCTATCCATTCCACTTTAATGTTTTAGTAAGGTCTTCCATACTCTGTATAAGGCCTAATCTTCTTAGTTTTTAACAAGCATAAATGCTAGTTATGGGCTTAGATAAATCCAGATTTTCACTACCTTAGCTCCCACTTAGACAACAAAGTAAGTGATGAGATTTTCACACAAACTGCTGTGCTCTTGTAAAATTCTATTGGTGGCACATTAGATGCTGCTGGTCACAAATCACTTTTGAAAATCTGGCCCTAATTTGAGTACCTAAATGCAAGTTGAGCTGTTGTAAGTATCTGGCTCCACTTGTGGAGTGCTGAGCCTTGAAGATCTGTGTCTCTGCTTTTTTAAAAAAACCTGTCCCTTGGAAACCAAAAGACTCACTGATTCCAACACATTTTATGTATTGCACTTAGCAGGGTGGACCACCTTCCTTGAACTGGTTGGGACAGTCCTGAAATGCAGAGCTCCATGCCTGGTCTGTCTCAGGCTAAAAGATGTCAGGACACCATTTGACCTTGATTCCCTGGAACATCACTCTTCACCTGCCTAAGACTCAGGGATGGAACCAGCCTCTTCATGAGGAGGAGACATGGGAGTGGGAATGAGGTGGCCTTAGTCACCCCTTACTACAGGACTATGCCCCTTGTGCCTCCTCTTCTCCCCCAAGGCCCCACCTCTTGGCCAAGACAGAAGCCAGACCAGAGCTGGGCAGTAATAAGAGCTGCTTAGGGAGCACAGGCCACTGTGGAGAGCCCCAGATTCTCCACCTGCCGTGAACTACACGCTCTGAAGGCACTTGGCCTCCCACCTAGGGCAAATGGCAGGACTGGGGCTCCACACAGTGGCCCTACTTCCCTGGGTGACTCTTACCATGGCCTGGCTCCAGGTTCCAGCATGGCCTTGTGGGGAGCAGGAGGAGGAATGGCAAAGCATCAGGAAGAAAGGCAGAGGCAGGGCCATAGAGGGGGCAACTCTGAGGCTCCTACATGTTTCCCATATTTGCCTTTTGAAAAGGCAGTCAGCCTTGCTCTGCTAACTCTGCTATTCCCAGCTGATGTATGTAACTATGCAATCAGTAGCTGTTGGGATAGAAAGGAGCAAAGGTTATTTGGGAGTGAGTTAATATTACACAGCAACTCTGGGTGTTGTAGAAAATGACTCCTCACATAATCTTCCCTCATGTGCTATTTCAGCTACACCATAAAGAGTGGGGGTGGGGCAGCTATGAGCTACAGTGCCCATTCCCCAGAGTTTGCCATTTGTTTCAGAAAGGGAAGGAAACCTCCCTTTTTAAATCATACATTTAACTGGGCTGTTTAAGTTAAAAATGATTGTAAGGATTCATTAATCAGAGCACCTGGTTTGGGTCATTAATTACAAAAACTGGAGGACAGGTTAAAAATAAGAAGTCACTCATATCATTCTGTGGAAAGCCCCTAAATAGGCCTAGCAGAGGGAGAAAACTCCTGCATGGTTCCCCTCTCAGAATTTCTTCCAGTTCTTCCACTGGGACTGCACGAGCATGCATGTGCTTACACCCCATGGAAGGACTGTGGCTTGCCCTCTGGTTGCCATGGCTCCCCTCAAAGGGCTAGATCCACACTGGGTTCAAGGCCCCTGGTGCAGGGACGAAGCCAGGACTTATTTTGTTTTGTCAGAGTCTTTGGCTGACTCTGGTGGGTCTGATAGAAGAACAAGCAATTCCTGCTCCCGGTCATGTGACCAGAAGCTTGACATTCATGAAAGCAACACTTGGAGAAGTTAAGCTGCCTGCTCAAGTTGCCAAAGTAGCAAGTTAAGTGGAGCATTGGCAGCAGAAGCAACCACTTGGGTGTGTCTACTTTCAAAGTGGGTGGGCCGTGGCCTACCCAGATCCACTCTGTCATGTGGGGCATGCACCTGTCATGTGGGGCATGCCTACACTGCGGCTGGAGCGAACCTTCCAGGCCTGGAAGATAAGACGTATGCTAGCTTCACTTGAGCTAGTGCAGTGTTTCCCAACCAGTGTGCCATGGCAAACAGGTATGCCCTGAGGCCTAAGGAGGTGTGCCATGGAATTTTTTGGAAAACTACTCAGAGTTCTGGATTGGCTCATGAAAATTCATGAGGTCATTCGTCATCTGTATAGTGGTGTGCCTCAAAATAATTCAAGGTATCTAGGTGTGCCATAGCAGAAGAAAGGGTGGGAACTACTGAGCTTGTGCACTAAAAGTAACAGTATACATGTACTTGTTGCAGCTTGAGCAGAAACATGGGTTAGCCATGCAACGTCAGCCCCTGGGGGTCAGGTGGGCTTGAGAGCTCAAGGTACTGCCCAAGCTGCAGTTTCTACACAGTTATTTATAGCATATTAACCCAAGCTAAATTAATGCAAGTCTGTCTTCCTGGGCTGTGAGATTCACTTCCAGCTGTAGGGCAGACTTTATGCTAGCTTATCTCCAGCTCCTAGCAGCAAAGAAGGGCTCTGTGAGAGACAGCAGCATGAAATATTCCAGGTCCAAGGCTAGTGTGTTGAGGTGTTTGGCTTTAATTTGGATTTTACTTGGTAAATATCAGTAACTGAAAGCAGAAAGTTTCAGTTGTAAATCTAAAATCTTGTACCTCTCAAGGATTAAACAAATTATAGTAGGAGTAAAAAGCTTGTGCTAGTCTTCAGATTTGTGCTTATGTTGTGTGTAAAAGGGCCACTGAACCTGGTGTCCACATCCACTGGCATGACTTATTTTAAACCTGTCTGCCTTCTTGAAACCTTTTGTGAAATTAAGTTGATTCTGTAATATGGTACAGAACTGAGTGACTTCCATGGAGTTACACAAAGGATAATATTGGCCTACTGGGGTGTGTGTGTTAAGGGAGCCAGGATAATAGTTCTAGACGTGTTTCTTAAAGTAAGTTTAGTTTAGTCTTAGGCTGCTGCCGCAGAAAGCAGCTGTGCACTGGGGATTGTTAGAGGAAGCTCCTAGGGATGTCACTTCACAGCATGCCCTCTGGCTCCTGAACCCCTCCTCCCCCGCGCTTTCTTTTTCCTTGTAGTATCTACAGCAAGGGGCTCCATTTGGCAGCATGGTGGTGCTTTTGTCTATAAATGGAAGCAGTTGGCCCATCTCCCAGTACAACACAAGATAGTCCTGTGCATCAGTTATGCAATCTTGAGCTTGATGACTTCATCAGAACTGGGGGGGAGCGATGTGGGGTGGCAGGAAAAAGCCTTTGCTATCAGCTTTGCCAGAGACAGCTGACATTTTTTTCCAAGCAAAGAAAGAAAGAGGCAACACGTAGATAGGGTGGGTAAAAGGGCTCAATTCATAGAGCAGCTGAAGGATCATTAATGTGCTGCGTTTTAGTGACACAGGCTGCTCAGAAGCTGTAGCAGCTGCTCTGCTCCGCTGTGCAGGTGACACAACCCTCACAGTCACACTGCTGTTTTGAGTGTGTTCAGCCAGTTCTAAAACGCAGCATGAGAATGGGATCGGGGAAGGGGTAGGGAGAGGAAACTTTTAAACCAGGAGGTACATTTGAAAAAATCCTAGCCCAAATATCTAAGAGCTGCATTTCAGCAGAGAACCAGTCCTTCAGGGAATATCGGTGCAAAGTAGAGATGTGGACAAATAATATTTTCTTGTTATTTCCCCAAAAAAGTCCTTGAAAACCTGACCTTTCTGCAGTAAGGAGGGTTCTACTTTCCATGTTAGATTCTAGCACTGATTTTAACTCTTTCAAAGACTGGGCTTTTGCGCAGGGGCAGTGTGCATGATAGCATTTCAGTCTATTTTTCCAATCGCACAGACACTGACATAACTCAAGAGTGTAATTGCTGTACGTGAATCTGAAGTTTCTCTTCAGATTTTTCACAAATGATCCAAAAATGACATAGGCCATTCCCATCAAATGAATGTTTATGAACGAGTAACCAGGTGACATGGCTGCTGCGTGGAACAATTAAAGAGACTCTAGTGAAAGAACATTGGGCCCAGTCCTGTTGGACACTTAGCATGTGGTTTCAGGGTTGGGTTCAAAGTTTAGGCACTAGAAAACATGGAGTGTCATTTATTGATGATAGGTCCCATTATGTACTAGGCATTTTCCAGAACTGAAGAAAGACAAGCTAAGGAGTTCATATTGCAGACTTTGTGTCTAAGGGGAAGTCAGGCCAAATCAAACCCAACCATGTTAATCCCTCCTCCACTCTGAATCCATTCCTTCATAAATATACTTATTTATGCACCCTCATTCTGGGCATGATTAAATGTCGAGGAGTGGGGAAGTAAATGACAGAATGGTCAGTGGGATAGTTGAAAAGGATTTCAGGTACTACATCAAGGCCATTGTGTTAGTTATACCAGTGGTTCTCAACTGCTGTGTTATGACGCATTTGTGTCACAGCATGGTGGTTGAGTGTGTCACCTGGAGATGACTCGCCACCAAACGAACCAGCAGCGGGAGTTTTCTTCCAGAGGTGGGTTGCCTCTGCTGGGACCGTCCTGTATCCCGAGGGCAGGTGGCACAGGGCAGGCTCCAGGAGGCTTCCGGCAGCAGTGGCATGAGGCTTAATGCTACTGAATTCTTCTGCCACACTGGAAAGTCTGAGCAGAGGGGGGCTTAGTGCCACTGAATTCCCCTGTTGCGCCAGAAAGTCTCAGCAGAGGAGAGCTTTGGGAGGCAGTGGGGATTTCTGTGGCAGTGGTTTTTGCTGCCACCAAAACTTGGCCCTGTGGCGTTTTTTGTCAGGTAGGAGGTGTCACGCACAGACAGTTGGGGTCCCAGCTTTGTTGTGACATGGCAGGGGTTGAGAACCAGTGAGTTAGACTATCGAGAAAAGGTAGGAGGGATGGTGTAGAGGATAGGATATGGACTTGGGAGAACTGAGTTCAGTTCCTAGCTCAGTCACAGACTTTCAGAATGACCTTGAGCAAATCACCTACCATATGTCTTAGTTTCCCCACCTGAAAATGACAACAATACTTCTAGGGGTTCACGAACGGTGTGCACTAGCTGTGTTTACTAACAGCAATTCCAGGCCTCAGGGCAGAACAGTCAATGGCCCCCCCCCTAAAAAGGGATGGCTGACGCCTGTGTGGGCTGCTCCTATGCACCAAGCAGGTTCCCATCCACCAGAGGTGTTGGTATCTGCTACTTAGCTTTCCAGGTCCCTTGGTCTCCCCAGAGAGATTACAGATGAACCTAGGAAGCTGAGTAGCAGTTCCCACCTCCTCAGCAGCCTGGTATCCTGGGTGGTGCATAATAAATGAGCTTGGCTCATGGAAGGTGCAGGGCCTTGGGGGAAAGGTGTGGAGGAGAAGAGGATACATATCTATCCTCTTGTCCCCTTGGGATCTTTTAAATGACCAGGACCCTGGGCAGTTGTCATTCCCTCCCCCCCAATTAGCAGGCCTGGCACCAAGATTGGCTTCTTGGCCTAAGGTAGAGAGGATGCCACCCCAGGGACAGGGGGCCAACTCCATCACATCAAGCCTGGGGCCCTAAAAATAAGAGGGTATTCCACAACTGGATTGGCAGGTCTCTAATTGAAACATGCCAATCAATGCTCAAGCAGGAGCACACGTGAACTGTAGTCAGCTATCTCTGCACTTCTTCCTATCTGATCGCCTTCAAACTGTAGTATAGCTGCAGCTCAGAGTTATCCCTCCATCTCCCCAGAGTACACTGAGAACAGTAGTCCCAGCAACTTTCAGTTGGCCTATGACACTGACCAGGCAGACGCTCTAGAGCAGGCAGGACGCATCTGTGTCTCTTGGCAGCTGCAGTCCAGCTGAGCCACTGGGCCCACATTTTATACTTCCCTCCCTGGTCCTGCCCTCCACCCCTCCCTTAGCTTCTGATCAGGTGGATGTGGCCTTCCTAGCTCCCTCCCTGAGAGGGAGGATTGTGGTCCTCCTTGTCAATATCTGAGGAAGGTCACATCTCTCTACAGTGAAGGAGATTCCTTAAGTTTTTGTAGTCAAAAGCAGAAATTTTTAAAGTGGGTTTTTTTTTTTGGAGACTAAACTCCATTCCCTAATACCTGCACAGGTTTCACAAGAAGATACTGGATTTTTTTTGCTCTAGCAGTGATAAGGTCTCGTTTTTGTAACCTTCGCAAAAATGGCAAAGTTGATAACAGGGATCGTCCCTGTTCAGGGTGGCAAATGGGTTATAAGAAAGGTTTGTGCTTTTTCAGACCCTTACCATGATACTTGGTATATTTTCTACTTTAATGTTCTTCACTTATTCAGACTCTTGGTTTTTCTAATCTGTTTATCTGTCATCTACATGTGTTGTATCTGCCTAGGTATTTATACCCTGCTCCTCCCAATTGTATCTGATTGCCTTCAAACTGTTATCACATCCAGAGTATTAAATGCCTCTTGTGGTTCTGTTTCTGCACATCTCTGTCTATAAAGCACTTGTTGCCTCATTATCTCCGTGTTCTACTCGGTATGTAGCATATACCCACTCCACTTATCTCAAACTCTTTTTCCTTTTTTTTTTTTTTTCCTTTTATTTGGTTTGGTTTTTTTCCCAGTGGTCATTTTTTGGCTTGGGTCCTCTGCTGTACTTATCTCAAATCATTCCCCAACTAGCTTTCCACTTGACTTCTCTCACTCCTGCCCTTTGTTCACCACTACAGCATTCAGGAGCTGGAAGGAACTGATGTGTGTTTCAAGCTTCTGCCTAGCTTTTATAAACTCCTGAGGGCAGGAGCCATGCTTCTTTTACGTTCTGCATAACTCAGGGTATACTGTCAGCATTCAGCATATGAGGATGCTGTGCAACGTTACTGTGCTGTGATGATTTTTCTGCCAGGCACTGAGCAATGCAGTTTACCAAGTGGCATCCCTGCGTAGGCAGTGCTGTGTGGAAGGGAGGGCTTCTCCTGTCAACATAGCTACTGCCTCCTGGGGTGGTGGAGTACCTGCACCGATGGGAGGGGAGTTCTCCCACTGGCATAGGTAGCATCTTTGGCAGCACATTACTGGTATAGCTGCAGCGTTGTAAGTAGGTAATGCCCCAGTGAGTGCCGGTAGTGCCTGTAGGCCAGATTTCCCTCCGCCCTAAAAATCCTATTTCCGCACCTATAAATAACTGCTAGGAGGCAAGGGACACTGGTGGTGAGGGAATGCCAGGGGAACTGTCAAATATGACAAGATCAAATAATTCCATTATTTATCATCTAAAACTGAGTGGCATCCAACTCAATAGTTGGTGAGGAGTGGGAGAGAGTACTGTCTTGATTTTCTGTTATACCTATTGTTATGTCTTGGTAAATTTTGTAGCAGAAGGACTATTGTCTTTTGTTTTTCTCCTCTCTCTCTGAAAATTCTCCTAGTTTTGCTCCCTCTTCCCCCGCTTCCTTCCCAACCACAGACATACATTATGCGTTGTTCGATGTTTGGAAATTTGACAGCCTGGGTACGTCTCGGCTTCCTAAGCTCATTAGTAAATAGCAGCATGCTCTGTAGAAGAAGTGTCAGGAGTCCCCTCAGAATCTCATTGAATTTGGAGTCTGAGCGGGTGCACTGCAGTTCTGCCTGCAGCTCTCACTAGGGGAAGAGTTGTTTTCTTTGTTTGGGAAAGCAGGGTGGAGTGAAGGACGAGGGAGTGATGTATATGATCTTTTTAACTATTTTCTTTAAGTGCTCTTTTAAATGTCTCTAGGCTTGAAAGAGGGCCAAATAACACCTGGGACAGATAATCCAGACATGGAGTCCTGTGGCACTTAATCCAGACATGAATCACAATGTCCCACAAATATCCCACTGTATTTTAAAGTCTTTACATTCAGATGTTTACCTGTAAGGCATATTGTGCACACACAGCCTGGTGTGGCGTAAAACTATACCTCTCTCTTTCACGTGCACTCCCAGCTAACCTCAAATTATTTGAACAAAGATTTGGAAAGCTCTTTCCTTCTGTTTCAAAATAGCTACTCAGTGTCTAGTTCAGGGCAGCCTGATTTGAAAATGCCATGTGTTGCCTCCACCATCACCAACTAATGTTTCCTTTGGTAGGGTGACCATATAGCAAGTGTGAAAAATCAGGACAGTGAGTCGGGGGCAATAGGCACCTCTATAAGAAGAAGCCCTGAATATTTGGGACTGTCCCTAGAAAATCAGGACATCTGGTCACCCTACTTTTGGGTTGTAGGTAAAGTGAGTAATGGGGAACCAGTCTGCTGGTTAGATGTCAGTGAGGGGGGTGGAACCCAATAGATACATGGCAACGGTGAGCGAGCTCATTTTGTGTAAAGAGGGCCTCAAATCACAAGGGAATTCCTGGATTGTCTCAGACTGTCGTGTGTGATGTCCATCATGCTGTACGAACACCATCTGTTCAGTATTATACTCTCAGTTGCCAGGCTACCTGCCCTACGCTGTAACACTTGACTGCCTAGCTCTACGTTAGCAGCATTATCCCAGACGTACTGAGGGGGAGTGCAGGGGGAGGGAGGGGAAGATGAACAGTAGTCATGATTAAGCCATCTGCAAGTGTGGGGGTGGGGGGAAGAGCAAGAGGGAGAGTCCGGGCAGCAATCACAAGCCCAGCGTCATCGTGAAGGATCAGGCTGTTATCACCATCTGCTGGTGCAGAGATAGAACAGCAGCATTGGCCATTTTCAGAAACAGGTGTCCTCTGTCATGGCCTGCCTGTGGTAACAGGACACAAACAGATTAATACGTCAGGTTGTCTTGTAGCCCAATGCAGAGGACCCTGTGTGGCACTGACACCCTTGACTCATGGTTTCAGTCAGGTCTTGCAGTGCCCTGGGCCTTGTTAGATGTTCATAGCCACTAAAGATGTCATAAAACATACTTGGGTTTTGAGGGAAACTGTGAAACACGCATCTCTCCTTTTGTGGGTTTCTTGGAATCGCACTTGAACTACACACTACCAATCTTTGTCAGCATACCTGCTTCACTCAGGGCCATGTAAAATGCACATCCCGAGTGATGTAGTTACACTGACCAAACTCCTAGTGTAGACAACACCTTGTCAATGGGAGGACATCCCCTGTTGGCATAGCTGCTGCTTCTTGGGTAGGGGTGGTACCTTTGCCAATGGGAGAAGCTCTCCTGTTGGCGTAGTTAGTGTCTTCAGTGAGTGCTACAATGGGGCAGCTCCACCAATGCGACTGTGATGCTGCAATACTGTTAACATAGACAGGCCATTAAGGTGCCTTCTGAAAGTCAGTGCCTAACATAACCCTCTAGTCGAAAGATGCCTTTGGCAAAACTGAGAAAACGGGTAGGTGCTCCTCATGGAGCTAATAAGGAATGTCCTCCCAGACCACTCCACAGCTTTAATCTAATAGTGTGTGCAGCTTCACTGGAAATGGGAGAGGGGCTGGTGGTGATGGTATATGAGTGAATAGGTGCCAAAAGACCTTAAAATCCAGCTTGATTCTCCCTCTTTAGACCTTCCCCTACACAACTGTACAACACATTGGATCAGAGGCATGGTGACTATATGGGGTTGTCTTAGGTGGAAGTACCTGTGTCACAATGGTTTCCTGCTTCCTCTCCTCAGCCCCAAGCTCTCACAACATGATTGGGGTATGAACCTTAGATTATTCCATTTTGTGGTTAAATCTTGAACCCTGCTGTGGTCTAGAGGAATCAGTGTTATCAGTTCTCCAGATTTTATTGTAAGTCTGAAAGTAGTTGGTGGTTTTTTTGAAAGCTCCAGATCCTGGAGTCAAATGAGGATGTAAGAATCTGGTTTTTTTGTTGTTAGTTAGGGGTTTGGGGTTTTTTTTAGTTTGTTTGGTTTTCTTTTAAGACAGTTTCTCATCCTTCTGATTGCAGAGTGCAAACATAACAGCTAGAGGCTCAGAAAATTTAAGGAATATAAAAGGAACCCAAAGTATTGTTGTTCTCATGATTTTAAAGATAATGTAGATATTTTGGGTCTCTTAGTTGATGTATTTTGAATGCCTGTAGAGGGCAATACTGAAGAAAGATCTGAGTCTTGAAGTCCTAGTTAGCTCAATACTGCTGCTGCTTCACCATATGACCCTATGCAAATCACTTTTCTGCCTTAACTTTCCACTTCTGTGAACTGGAGATAGTAAGTATTTGCCTCTGTACCAGGAGAATTGTGAGGAGATTGGTAATTAAATTCTGTGCCTTCAGCATAAGTTTATCTGGGTGCTAAGTGTCATTCAGTCTAATACCTATTCCATATGGAATGTGCTACATGACATTGGTTGGTGGGTGTGGGCTTTTTTCAAGCATTCTCTTTGCATTTCCTAGGTCTTTTAGGCTCACAAATGAGTCCACCACATACTGTTCTGGCTTCATACTTTCCCCTTGTGTGTGGAGTACACTGATTAGTTATGTGGTGTCTCTTTCTTTGTACAGGAACAGCACCCGGTAGGACTTTCTCGGACCACAGGCCCTATGCAGCCTTCTATCCCACCAGGCTCCAGCAATGTGGTTTCAGGGGCAAACCCTGGAGGTCCTAGTTTCCTGGGAAACCAGCCACAAGCAGCCATCATGAAGCAGATGCTGATTGATCAAAGGGCCCAACTCCATGTGATGGAGCAACAGAAGCAACAGTTTCTAAGGGAGCAAAGGCAACAGCAACAGCAGATCCTGGCCGAACAGGTATGGTAGTTTCTTCTGTATTTCAGACAGTACGTTATACACACATATGAGAATAGGGACAGTGGAGGTATCACAGCACAGCCTGTTCTGTGTTCATATGCTCAAACTGTATTGATAAAATAAACATATGGTGAAACTGTAATATCCACTCCCATGGTTTATACCTGGGCCTTGACTTTGATTTCATACCAGTATAGAGCTGGAGCTATACTTGTGAAGTCAGTGGAATTATGCTAGTGTAAAACTGGTGTGAGAACAGAATCAATGTACACAGAATTATCCTTTGTGCAGTGAACTGAAAAGTAAATTTGAAAAGCACAAAGCCTGCTTCTGATCTTAAGCCAGTTTCACACCAGCATACTCCCATTCATTCCTGGAGTTGCACCCATTTGTACTGGAATACAGGAGACCAGAATCAGGACTGCAATTTATAAAGGATGCAAACTTATCTGGGGTAGCATGGCAAATGGTGCCTTTGTATTCCAGTAGCAGAATCTGAGTTTGAATTCAGTTTTTAAGTACCAGAGAAGTTGCCTCCTAGAGCCTGAATCTCTCTTGCCTTGTCCTTTGTGTCATCATATATGCCAACTGGAAGTGGGTGCTAAATTGTCCTAGCAGAATGGTAGTGTTTAAACTCCCACTTCGAACAGGTGTTGTTCATCACAACATAAGGGAAAACCAGTGGAGAATCAGACTGGGAAAAAGCACTGGGAAACAGCAGCTGTGTTATCACACAGAACTGAAAACTCACTTGAACCAATGGTCATTCTTTTAGATTCTTAGGATTTTCCACTGCACTGGAAATTGCACCAATGTTTCTCTTTGTTTTCACTAATAAAGTCATGAAGTGACACTATGCTTCCTCTGAATTCTTGTTCAGCAATGGGCTCTTCTTAAGGCTCTGATTATTCTGAGTGAGAAGTTCATAATGAACAATTTTGTAGGCCAAGGAATCAATGTGCTTTATGTTAGTTTTCATTCCCTCTCTCGCCATATCTCTGCACATGTGTGCACCCTTTCTTTTTAAGAGAGCGCTCATTCTGTTTACAGAACACTGATGAAGCAACCCGATAACCCCAGGGTCTTATGGGAGCTGTTTTGCAGACCACCTGCTAGACTTTGAAGGCACATATAAACCAAGACATCATTTGACGTTCACTTCCATTCATGATCAACACTTGAGTATGCTTTAAATAGCTGAAGAACATTCATGTACTGTAGCCATAAGAGACAAACTCAACACAAGTGTGCCACAAATGGGGGCACACAGGCATTTCTCAATCACTCACTATTTAAATCGATTCACTTGCCCAGGATGGATTATCAGCACCTTTGTGGTGCTACTCCATGTTGTAAATAAAACAAAACAATAAAACAAAACAAAACAAGCAAACAAAAAATAGAGGGAAAAGTGGGAGGGGAATTGGACCCTAGTTGCTCATTTTGTTTAGAAATGGGCCTGGGCCACAAAGTGCAGATCTGGATTCTGTAATAGCCCTCATGGATGGGGGTGTTTTGGATCCAGAGTGTGTGTTCTGCCCATCATAGAGATGAAGGTCAGCTCCCAAGTCTGGATCCAGAAGGGAACACTGCCAGAGCTCAACAGGCTTAGGATACAGAGTTTCACTTCAGACCTTCCTCTGATGTTGATGGACAAAGACCTTTCAAAAAATATTCCCTTCCATCCCCTCTCATCCCTTCCACTCCCTCTAGGTTGAAGACAGTTGTACAGCTACTTAGAAGCTCAACTGCTTATGAGTAGGAACAGGTGATGAGCTTCTAAGTGCTTGTTAGATTTTTGAACCAAAAAGAAGCCCATGTGCTGAGTGCTCAAGTACTCCCAGTAGGGCTCTTCACAGGAGACTGCAGCAGACTCTGCCTGCCTGCTGAGACGCAGCTCTTCAGAGCAGCCTGCTAGCAGATGTGTGCAGTTGAGTTGTTGTCATTGTAGCCAATCTCAGAATGGTCACATGAATTCATTCATCATCTTTTTTCCCCCTCTGCCCTTTTTCCTTCCTCTCTCATTCATTTCCAGCAGTTGCAGCAGCAGTCACATTTGCCTCGGCAACACCTTCAGCAGCAGCGGAACCCGTATCCAGTGCAACAAGTCAGTCAGTTCCAAGGTAAAAGTTAAAAGCCTTCCACACTCTCCAAGCCTGTGCTATCCTTTACAGCAGGCATCTGGGACTTCATTTCATTTGTATATGTTGGAGGCTAAGGAGGCTGTTGAGAGAGAAGATCCATCTCTCTGCCTCCTGCATGCTCACATATGGACTTATATAACACATTTTATAACAGAAGGGGATTGTACAATTTTGAATGGAGAGTAACATTTCTGAGTTGCTTTTGGCTCTCTCTGATAAGAACTGCCTCTTCAAAAATTGCCCAGTCACTTCTTTCTTTTTTATCTGTACTGCCTCTTTGAACCTTGGATTTTGTGTTTATTTTTTTTTTCTCCCCACTCCTCATTATAGTTTATTTCAGCCAATGCCTCTCCCTCCTTCTTGGTTCTGCTTTTCTTCCTCTCCACCTTTGTTTTAGTCTGACCCCTTCTCTTTTTGGAAGGGGATTTTCAATCATTCCCCTTCGGCAGAGGTCATCTTCATTTGGACAAGGAATAGATTTAGTCATTTGTTGAAGAGTCAGCTATAGAAAAAAGTTAAGTATCTTGGATACTAATGGAGATTGCTTACAAGTTTGAAGGTTCATGGACTTTTTCAGGACATTTATATGTTGTCGAAAAACCTAGGAAAAATTCCCTGTTTGTGGCATAACAACTATTTTTGAGGTTTTTAAATATAAAGATCCAGCTTAATGGCTTCTTTAATGATGTAGTCTAAATACGTAAAGGACTATTGCATGACTATTGTAGAATCTATGTGCAGTAGTACCAAGTAATATTAACAGGATGTATACTATGTTGACAAATGCAAAGTAATGCATGTTGGAAAATATAATCCCAACTATACATACACGATGATGAGGTCTACATTAGCTGCAACCATTCAAAAAAGAGATCTTGGATTTATTGTGGATAGTTCTCTGAAAATATCTGTTCAATGTGCAGTGGCAGTCCAAAAAAACAAATACGTTAAGAACTGTTAGGAAAAGGATAGATAATAAGCCACAGATACTATAATGCCACTACATGAATACATGGTACACACACACAGGGAATGCTGCATGCAGTTCTGATCAAGCATCTCAAAAAAATATATTAGAAATGTAGAAGGTACAGAGCAGGGCAACAAAAATGGTTAGGGGTATGCTTCTATATGAGGAGAGATTAAAACGATTGGAACTATTTAGCTTGGAAAAGAAAAAAGTAAGGGGGGATATGATAGAGGTCTAAGAATTCATAATGGTGTAGAGAAAGTGATACTGCTTCACACAGCATACAGTCAACCTGTGGAACTGTTTCCCAAGGGATGTTGTGAAGGCCAAAACTATAACTAGAGTAAAAAAAGAATTAGATAAATTCTTAGAGGATAAGTCCATCAATGAGCATTAGTCAAGATTGTGAGGGATAGAGCCCCATGCTCATGATGTCCCAAAGCCTCTGATTGCCAGGTGCTGGGAATGCACAACAAGGAGTGGATCACTTGATGATTGCGTTGTTTCCCTCTGGGCACTGTTGACAGACAATACAGTGTGCTAGATGGAGCATTGGTCTGACCCAGTATGGTCCTTCTTGTGTTTTTATATATGCTGATACCACATATAGCTGTGTGGACAAAGGCCCACATTCTTGGTGGGTACAAACTTGCAGTGCTCTGTTGACCTGAGTAGAGTCACCAGTATCCATCAGTTGAGAATCCTGCCCAAAACGTTTCTTTATTAACCTTTTGAAATATCACAGCAGCCCCATTGTTTAGAAGAAAATAGAGAGAAGATTTAGTCTAACCTGACAATGGAAGGGATTTCTTTTCATGAATAAGCTAATTCAAATAAAAATATTAAGCCAAATTCTGCCCTCCAGTTGTATCCATATAACCCATAGACGTCACAGGATTGTCTGTTTGTAGCAAATAGCAAAACTTCACTGCTATATTAAAATTCATGTCTCTCTAAACTCCCATGTTATCTGGGCTCCTGTGCCTTATGCACATAAAACAGTGGTTCACAGATTGCAGTCTAGCACTGAGATTGGATCATTTTCAGCTTCTAACTTGCATTAATAGACAGCTAAGAATACATTATATACTTTCCTAATACTGTTTTTCAACTTAAATACTTCCAGACATCACTATAAAAATGTTACATCCTTGCCACTGGGTGGGCAGTGTTGCCCAGTCACAAATGGGAGAGGTGGTAGTCCACACTATCAACAACTCTGACCCATTAACAACAGGAAAATTGTTTTGTCAACAGCTAAGTAAAAGCTTGTTGGGTTATCAGTTTTTTATAGGTGAGAGCCACGTATTTTATTCCCCCTCCAAAACACTTCACTTTTTCTATTTTGCACCTTACTCCAGAGCCAATCCCAGGTGCTGGGCAAAGGAAATGGGGCCATCCAATGAGCCATGTGTGCAACAATATGTGACATGCTTTCTGTACCACAGTTTTTGTATATAGTATATACTCATGAAGAAGAACCGTAAGTGTTATGTACAAGGACCTAGTGTTCTGTTGACACTTTCCTGTGCTATATGTCCTGGTGGCAGAGACTGGTTTAGGGACACCATGTCTTGCTTTTGTTGTTTGGTTTGTCTTGTACAATTTTTTTTCTTTTTCTAAATTTAAACTTAATGGTTGATGTGGAAATAATTGTCTACATCATTCTCTGATCCTATTCGAGCTTCACCTACAGAGGATTTTTTTGTTTTAGTTTAGTAGGATATTGACCCAAAACCACAGTGAACCTGTGGAATAATCAGAATTCCTGTAATTGTTTTTAAATAAAGATGGTAAATACAGAGGCATATTGGCTTCCCAAAAATCGATAATCCCACATCAGGAAAACACAAGCTTGGTGCAGTTATCTGCCAGGGTGTGGAATTTAACAAGGTTAGGATTTTCTGGCTTCCCATCATTGGTCCAATGTGGAGTAAAATGTGCTTATAGTATTGATTCACTAATACACTCTGCTCTATATGTCCAGAAAAAACAATTTTTCTTCTTTCCATAGACTAAATCAGTAACAGTGATATAGAAAATCCATTCATTTATGCCTCCTGAGCTATTAAAAAATTGATTGGCCTTCTGAGTCTGACATTTCCATTTTCCGGGCTCAGTTTTGAAAGACAATGGAGATATTTAAAAGACAGCCTTAACTGGTTAACTGAAGTTCAGTTATTTACTTGGAAATTCAGTCAAATAAAGTAGATTTCTAACCATCACATGCACTACTGCAGGCCTGATTCTGCTTCCAGTGAAGTCCAATAGGAGTTTTGTCTCTTACTTTAATAGAAACAGGATTGGGCCCTGTGTCTGAAGAGAACAACATTTGTAGCTGAATATGTTGCTAGAAAGATGAAGATCTTTGTGGGTAATTTTACAAAAGGTCACTGGTTCGTTTTTTCCCCTGAGGAGATGATTTAGCATTCTGTATTGGTGTATCATTTACTATTGTTTCCAGAGTTGCGGTAAAAACTTCAAAAGCTCCTAGCCCTGCCCCCAATTATTTTTAAAATGGGACATAGCCCCTAAGCAGCATAGGAACATTTTCTTATTGGTCATAACCTCAGAGGACAATCCTGCTTCAGCACTGCTGCTCTGCTGGTTCTTCAGCACACATTGCTGCCTTGAAGCCTTGCAGTTATACTAGAGGAGCTTGTATAGTACATTGTCAAGAAGGCACTGGTGATTTAGTCTGGATTGTGCACAGCATCAGTTTGCCTTGATGCTTTGAAGATAAATGGAGAACCAAAAGCCCATGGGTCTCTGGGGGGACATACCCAAAAATTGTCATAAATGAGAATTGTTTAGTGGGTAAATCACTGGCTTTTAACCTCTCCAGCCCTATTTTAGGTCTTAAGGGAAATTAGTCTAATGGCCTGTATTGATAGTATTCTCTGCTGAACAGTCTTCCACTTCACAAATTGAATACCTAACATGGTCAGCAGTTCCTGTTTAGGGCAGCCCTGGATCTGTACTGCATCTCACCTTCCAGGAAAGGAGACTTTGCTGGTCAGCATTGAGGTCCCAGCCACAACAGTGTGGGGAAGCCTGTTCTGTCTGAAACACAAATACCAATAGGACTAGAGTTTTGCTCTCCAGGTTGGGTTCCTTCTCCTCTCTCCTTTAATCCTCCTATGAAAGAATAATTTGTTCACCTAAAAAGCAAAGAAATCTAAAATCCTGCTGTGATCTGAAAGGGTCTTACAAATTCTTTTGTGTGTATAGAAGTATATACTTACTGTTTTCTCCCCTCCCCTTGCTGTAGGTTCTCCCCAGGATATAGCAGCAGTGAGAAACCAAGCGGCACTTCAGAGCATGAGGACCTCTCGAATGATGGCCCAGAATGCCAGCATGATGGCAATGGGGCCCTCCCAGAATCCTGGCACAATGTCAACAGCAGCTGGTCAGCCCGAGATGGGAATGACTCCTTACAGCAACACAACCACCAGTCAGCCAGGAATGTACAATATGAGCACAGGAATGAGCCAAATGTTGCAGCACCCAAACCAAAGTGGCATGAACATAGCACATAGTGCAGGCCAGGGGTCAAGGCAGCCCACATCTGGACAAGGGGTTGGAATTGTTAGCAGTTTTGGTCAAAGTATCCTGGTGAACTCTATTCCCCAACAACATCAGCAGATGAAAGGTCCTGTGGGTCAGGTCCTGCCGAGGCCACAAGCCCCTCGACTTCAAAACATGATGGGAACTGTCCCTCAAGGAGCACAGAACTGGCAGCAGCGAGGCTTACAAGGTATCCCTGGAAGGACTAGCGGTGAAATTGGGTCATTCAACAACAGCACAGCATATCCAGTGCAGTCTGGGCAACCAAGACTGCCCAAGCAACATTTTCCACAGGGAATTAACCAGTCAGTTGTGGACACAAGTGGGACAGTCAGAGCCCTAAACCCAGCAATGGGAAGACAGATGCTGCAACAACTCCCTGCACAACAAGGAACCAGCCAAGCCAGGGCAATGGTTATGCCTGCAATAAATCAGGGGGTTCCCACTATGCCTGGTTTCAATCAGCCCCCTGCCCAACAGATGCCAGGTGGTAATTTTGCTCAAAGTGGCCAAGGTCAGGTCTATGAGAGGAATCCCACTCAGGACATGTCTTACAATTACAGTAACGAAGGAGCAGGAGGTTCCTTTTCAAGTATAGCAGAGGGTGCAGACCTTGTGGACTCTATCATTAAAGGTGGACCAGGTGATGAGTGGATGCAAGAACTTGATGAGTTGTTTGGAAACCCATAGCGAATGAGCTTGTACACTTTAAAACTCTGATTAAGTGGGGAAAAAAAAGAAAACAGGATGTCTGGCCATCCGTGTTTTTTGCTTTTTTAACCTGTGCAAACTGAGCTGATTTGCAGCCAACTGTGGAAGAGTAAGGTGTTTGTTAAAACATCGATGCGTCGATTTCACAAAACTTCCACATAGCAGTTTCCACTGCACAGCAGTACCTGCTCTGACTGTGTGCGCGAGAGAGAGAGAATGGGAGAGGTGAGCTGGGAAAGCAGCAGCTCTCTGCCCGTAAGAAGAGCTGGCGCATTCTGTGTGGCGAGGCGATGTAGCAGAGCAATGTGGTGTTCCCAGTCTCTCCCACCCCATTTTACTGTAACCACTGCAGCTTTCAGGGCATGTGAAGAGCTAGATCCTCAGGCTGGGAACAGAACCTAAGGAAGTTGTCAGGTGATTGCACAGCTCATGTGCGCAGGTCAAAGTATACATCTCTCTTTGACTTGATACAGAGTAAGGCCTATGGAGCCTACTCTAGGCCATTGCATGACAATGTCCAGCCCACATGTGATTTAGCTTAAACAGTTTTAGAGGGGGTCACCATTTTCACTGTAGAGTGATTTAAAAATAATTAAAAGCTTTGTAGAACCTAAATCTGGCAATACAAAGAGAAGGCTAGTTTGAATACGGGACTGTTGGTGTATATTAGTGGGCATATCTACTACGTAGGAGGGTGGGGTAACTTAATGAGCTATTAACTCTCTTTTAGGCTCAGCGCTGTGCTTCTATTTCTAGATGCTTTGGCACGTCTGCACTGCCCGGCAGCATACCATAGGCTAGCAGCTAAATGAGGTGTAAAAGGACTAAGGAGTGTGAACGGATCACAGTAGAATTCTGTGTAGATCCAATGCAAGTCCCCTTCTCTACCTCCTTAGACTCGTGAGTCACATTTTTCTACAACAATGGGGAAAAATATACACTGTAACACAAGGCCGTTGCAGTTCACTTTTCTTCTGTTGAGCAGCAGTCTTTGCACAAACAGAGACAAAGAAAGGAAGCAGGTATCAGAAGATTAAAACACACAGCTGAAGAGAGGAACTCTAAATGAGTTTCCCTTCTTCTCCTGCATGAACAAGATGAGTGGGTGTTATTTGGGGCTAGAGTACCTGTGCAGTTGATTAATGCTACATCCTGACTGTGTTTGTCCAAACAGCTGTTCAGTCTAAACTTCCTGGTGCACTGGGATAAACTTCCTGGAGTATTCAAAAAGCAGGACTCATGGACTGTTGTAAAAATCATCCACAAAAGGGGGCAATGACTTTGTATTGATCAGCACAAATACAAGGTCTACCCAACCAGGCTTGTTGGGCAGTCACAGTGACATACCTCTTGGCAGGTTAAAAGAAGAGCTGTGCTGAACTTGTAACGAAACTGTGGTTGTGTCTTTCAAAATGGTGCTTTTAAAATAATAGAACCTAGCCCTTCAGAATGTCTGAAATCAATCTCTGTGAGCCAAAACATTTGCTGACCTGAAAGTTGCTTAAATTATCCAGACCTACCAATTGACTTGTCTTCAGTTGTTTGGTTTAGGCCCTGTGCTGTGACATGCTGACACACTGAAATCTGTGGGAGCTGGGGGTGGGCCCTCTGTACCTCACTGGTTCAAGCCCTGTGTTTCTCTATGGAGCACAGGTATGAGCAGGAGCAATGAATGGAAGTTTACCCACCTTAAAGGACATTTATTCTGCAGCCGGGCGGTGTGATTCCAAGCCGGGTAGACAGACTTGAACCAGTGTGCTAAAAATAGCTGTGTGGATGTTGTGACCCTGGCGGTAGCTCAAGCTAACTGTCCATCCTCCCTGGGTCTGAACTTGGATGGCTAGCCTGAGCCATCACCTCAGCCACTGTGAACTGAGCCAGCATGAGTCTGTGTACCTGTGCTGGGAATTGCTCCAATGTAGGTTCAGCATCAGGTAACTCACCCTGCTCCTTGTTCACTTTTATGGGATAACCCTTGCTGGGCTTGTCTAGACTAGAACAAAGATGGAGACAGGCCAAGCTGTATTTTAACATGAGTTAGCTGGTTATGGTGAAACAAGCAAGGAGTCCTGTGGCACTTTTAAAGACTTATGAATTTATTTATTGCATGAGCCTTTGTGGGAGAAAATCCCACAAAAAAAGTTTTCTCTCACAAAAGCTCATGCGATAAATACATTTGTTAGTCTTTGAAAGTGCCACAGGACTCCTTGTTTATTTTGCTGAACTCGACTAACACAGCTGCCCCTTTGGAACTGGCTATGGTGCACTCCCAAACCACCTTTTGTTGAAGTCCAGTTTGCCCTGTCTACACCTGAGTTTTAAAATGCATTAGTAAAAATTTTTTACCTAACTCATTTTAATAACACACCTTATGGGTCTGATCAGTATCCATGGAAGTCGATAGGAATCAGTCTTTCCACTGACTTCCCTGGCAGTCAGGTAGGCAGTGATAGTATAAAAGTGAGCACCAGCTGAAGATTTCAACCCCTACCCTTTTATAGCTAGATGGATCTCAGTCAGACTGGCATATAGCGGATAGATAAAGGGGTAGAACTGGCATCTGCAGGGAAAATGGTGCAGGTACATGTAAATTCTGTGAGTGTGGGTGGGGCACATCCTTGTCCTGCATTGTGAAAAACAGCTGCACCCCTTTGAGCAAGGGTCACATACTGGTGAAGACACCAGGCATGGTGGCGATGGAGTGGCTGTTCAGCATCTCCCAGGGAGCATCACTGTTTCCTGGCCTTGGTAACAAGGGGCTCCATCTCAACTATGAGTATATCTACACAGCAAAAAACAAAACACCTGTGGTCCAGAGTCTCAGAGCATGGGTCAACTGACTCGAGCTCCCTAGACTTGACCTGTGTAGCAGAAAGTATCCTTGTATGTGTTTGGGATCAGGCTGGAGCCCACACTTCAGGACCCTTCACCTTGGTGGGTTTCAGAGTCCAGGTTCCAGCTTGAGCCTAAACAGCTATACTGCTACCTTTAGCCCCACATGAGAGTCCAGTGAGCTGGGGTCAGTTGACCCACATGCTGAGATTTGCTGCCATGGGCCTGTTTTTGCTATTAGGTGTATCTTCAGAGTGACTAATGTGGAAATTCAGTTTAGAAACAAACTCAACAGTGGCGTAATGGAAATGCATTTTTATCAGAAAGATACAGGAATGACCATATGGTGACTGGATGTTTGCTAATGACGACTGAGTCACTGTTGTCTTTGTAAAGCTTCCTCCAAATACTCCATACTGGGACCAAGTAATAGAGAGGTAGATTTTAATAGGTTTTTTTTTTTCTTACTATGGTGCTGATGTATATGTAATGTTTTGGAAAAAAAAAGGTTATTTGTAAATAGGTTTTTACAATTCTGCAGATATCACTGGGTCTACTATCTGTAAAATATATACATATAAATATATATATACTGTTTGTTTAAAATAGAGTATTTTTATTTCATTCCTTAACTCATTCTCACTGCAGTGGTATTGCACTTCAGATGACATCTAATTACTAATTTGTACTGTATCCCTGACAAGCAACTTGCTCCATTTTATTCAGATTTTTCTAGTGTTCTGTTTTTACTTTGTACATTAAGCATTGCTTATTTCCTTTTGAGACCTGTACAGAGCTCTGAAAATGTAGAAATGACCTAATGTTAACATACCACTTTTAAAAAAAACAAAACAAAAAAAAACAAATAAAAGATTGTTATCTGAATGATAGAAAAGACTGATCTCTGGCACTCTCACTCATGGCACCTCACTTTCCTTTGAAGCCCCAAAGATAATAGAGGGATCCAATGTAGAAAGGATACGAGGGTTATTTTATTTGGGTGGCTAGCAATGAACTAACAATCAATAAAAGAAAGGGGCAAAGTTTGTTGGGGTTTATGGATTACAAGAGTGAACCATTCACTTTGTGAGATGCTGTGAAGATCTCAAAATAGTGACAGCTTTAGTTAACACAGCAAAAATATATTCATTTGATGTCATTTTCATGCCTTCTAGATGAATTATTTTTAAGGCTTAATTTTTTCCAGGGTTGGGCTGTGCTTAAAGGTTTTTATTTTAATTTTATTTCGAGCAAAATTGCTTCAGTCCTGTTTGAACTATGGGAGAGTTTTCAATACATACTGCTGTTTAAAAAAACAAAACAAAACAATCTGATTTCACTCTGTGAACAGGGCTACAGCAAAATCAGCTGAGACTGTAAACTTGGTCCTGTTGAAGAACCAGGGTGGTGGGTGGGCATAAGCCCACCCATTTCTAAAAACCTTCCCCCAGCCTAAGGGGAAGTGGCACTAAACTGGTTTTCAAATGGTTCCAGGGGACAACTAAAGAAATAACAGGAACGGGTGTGAGGGTCACAGGTTCAAAACTAGAGTTTTGGAAGGGGACACCGAGCAGAGAACCCCGGACAACGCCCACTGCTCCCGGAAGGCATTGAGGGAGCCAGCGGACGCTGCCCAGAGGAACTCTGCCCAGTGACGTGCACGAACGAGGGACCAGAAATAGGCCCCACAGTCACAGGCACCTCCCTCAGCCAACCTCCTCTCCCTGGTCTTATAGATGGCTACTTTTACATAAGCCAGGAGGAGGTTGACGAGTAGGTCCTGTGACTTTGTGGGGCCACAGAGAGGGAGTGCATAAAGGAACAGATGTGGGGAAAAAGCGCAGCCAGAACCTCAATAAGAGGTTCTGGAGGAGCTGGAAGAGAGGCTGCAACCTGGCGCACTCTAAATAGGCGTGCGCCAGGGTCTCCCTCACACCGCAGTAGGGGCAGGCATCTGGGCAAGAGGTAAACCACGCCAGGTACACGCCCATGCTCACAGCTCCATGCAGGAGCCGCCAACTGCTGTCCCTGACAGGCCGTGGAGTGAGGGTGGCCTACAGACTGGCCCACTGGGGGTCCTCGCCCTCCACAGGTGGAATGAGGTCCCACCATTTTGTATCGGGGTGGGACGCAAGGGCGAGGAAGTGGATGGTATGCAGCACAAGCATGTACAGATATTTACTGGGCGCGGTTTGGAACCAGACCGGCTGCAGGTCTAGCAGCTGGCTCAGGGTGTGGGGCAGGGGTGGCTGGGGGGACTGATGGGGCCGAGGCCAGATCAAAAGCTCCAAAGGGCCAGGGATGAGAGCGGGGTGGGGAGTACCCTCCCTCAGGACCTGCTCAAGTTAGGCCCGAGCAGGTGTTTGGGGTTTGGCACACGCCTAGCACTTAACAGTGAGGTACAGTGCTTTTGTCTCATTTGAGTGAGAGAAACTGAAAAATATTTTAAAAGATCAGCTTTATTGGAGTTGAGAGTGCTCAGTGTCTCCCGGGATCAGGCCCCATTTTGTATTAAGTGTATTTAATCTTGTATTATATTAGTAACAATTTAATTTGTCCTCTGTTTTCCCCAGCAATAACCCAATTCTTTCTCTGTGAGTGACTGATCAGCCTTTGGGCCTGCACTGGAGTTTATCTAGTTGAGAATCCAGTTATTACCCTGCAAAACAGAGAGGACATAGTATGAAAGGCAGCACATGCAACTGCTAGACTTAGAAGTGTGCTGAATTCTAGTCCTGGCACAGCCACTGAGCTGAGTACCCTTGAAAGAGTCTCCAGGCCTGTCAGTCACTCCACTGAACCAATGGAATTACATTCCTCCTATAGAAAATGAAGATGGTACCTCTGGGGAATGTTAATATTTGTCTAGGGCTTGGTAAATTGGGTAAGTAGATCAGTAAATGATTCACAGGCAACTTGGTTGCCTCTCTCACATTTCAGGTAGCCCCCTTCATCCCTGTAATAAGCAGGTGTAACCCTCATTATTTTGGTCCCTTGTCTCTCCTTTAGTATGGTTGCTCTGTGCTGTTAAACAGCTTCTATATTTCACCCCAGAAGTGGCAGCACTTCACTGGTATGTACCTATAGCTGGGTATCACTTTGCTCCATTTGTACATAAAGATGTCCATGTGGATCCTTTAGCAAATGCTTCATTACTGTGATTTAATTTGATTCCCATCTCCAGTGGAGGATTAGCGGCTTCTGGGCCCCTGGACTTCCCCCACTGGGGGGGGGGGCCCTGCCTGGAGCTCCACTCAAGGCCCCATCTGCATTCATTTGGGGCCATAGCCCCACTCCAATCTACAGGCCTGCCCGCTATGGGAGAGGTGGGGTTGGGTGGTGCTGGGGCCAGTTTGGCCCCAGCCCAGTTGATCGGCCCCCGGAGCAGCCCACACACGCAGGGCAGCTTCCAGTGCAGCCTGGCCATGCTGGAGGCTGTGCTGTGCAGCCAGCACAGCCCCCCCCCAGGGCCGGACCAGCCAGCCCAGGGGTGGGGTGGGAGAGGAATGAAGAAGCCCGCCTTCAGCCCAGGGCGACTCTGCTCCTCACTAGCACCGCTCGGCAGAGGGGGCCCCCCACATTGTGTGGGCCCCTGGACTCAGGCCCCATAGGCCCATGGGTTAATCTGCCCATGCCCATCCCCCTGACTTTTCCTGAAGGGCAGCGCTTGTGTTTGTGGCTGTCAAGAGGCATCGTTTTTGACAGGACAGATTTTTCCATCTCTTTTCTTACCTCTGAGTGGGCCAAATCCAACACCCATTGAAGTCAAGGGAAAGACTCACTAACATCAGTGGAGGGTGGGCTCAGTCCCTATGTCTCCTGGTTTCTCCCAGGAGCCATGCTATTTGGGAGGCTTTCTGGACACAGCAGCTTCAAGCCAAGTCTGCTTTAAAGCACAAAAACTAGACTATTCATCATCGTACTTCCTTCTGCAAGCATTACTGCCCTCACCCTTGCACACGCAGGATGTTGAATTTTAATTCTTTGAATACACGTATTTAGCAGTCTTGCTGCTCTCATTCAGTCCCCATAAACACTAGAATATGGCATGTGATTTATATAATAAGGGTTGTGAACTTCCTCAGCGGCAACTTTATTGTTGACCTTCATGGGAAAGATTATTAACAGTCTGACTCAGCATCTGATAAAGTCAGTGGTGTTTTGATTGGCCCCTCTATGCCCTCGATAGCCATGAATAACCAGCAGTATAGGCACAGACAGCATTTATGGCCAAACCCCATATGTCCCACTCTGGGTTCCCATTTAGCTGAATGTATTTAGTGTCACCCAAATTCAATAATCAGGATTCTGCTATAAGTTTACTTAGCGCCCTCCCCCCCATTTAAAGACATTTAACGGCTTTGTCACTTTGCTTTCTTAGTGTTGTTTAAATTCATCCTCAGCACTGTGCCCTGAAAGCCTGCCAGGCAGTGATTTTTCCCTCCTCCCCATCCCCTTTTTACTGAAAACTGTTTTCACAGGCAGTTTGCTTTCGTTATTATTTTATGACTAGCCGTGAGCTTTGGCTGTGCTGGAGTGTTTGTCTAGTCTCTCCCGTACACTAGCCATCTGTGCTTTACTTGGGAAACAATGAAATGAGATTCGATTGCTGGACTAGCATCTGTGCCTAGCTGTCTCTGGTTTAGATCCTGATCCTGCAACTGACTCCAGGTTGGCAGACTTCCTGTGCCCTCCTGAGGCCCCACTGACTTCAGTGAAGCTTTCTGCAAAAAATGGGTCTGCCCTCAGAGAGGCCCCAAATCAGGAAAGCATCCTGATTCAGGGTGGGGGGATGGGAGTTAATGGGATTTAAACACACACCTAACCTAAGCACATGCTTAAAGTCATTAAGACGTAGCATGTGCTTAAGTCCATGTGTCTTCAGAAAAGCACTTTGAACAAGTGCTTAAATGCTCTCCTGCATCAGGGCTGCCATTGCTTGCAGTACTGGGGTCAGAGAGTCTAGTACCGGCATAACATATTTCTCTGTGCCACATCAGGCACAGTGCAGAGCAGAAGGAATCCAGCAGCATGGGCAGAGCTACAGGACACTAGGTAAGATAGTTGTCACTTAGAGCAACTGTTTTAAATAAACCACTCAGTGGATTAACATTTTCTTACTTCAATGTAATTGTTGCTGTTACACAATATTGTACACAAGAGACCAGTTCATTAAACATGCACCTCAAAAAATGAAGATGCTATATGCTTTGTGCCTATCACTCTGTAGCATGGGAAAGAAAAAAATATAAACAAAATGACAGGAAAGACATGAACTTTACCTAGCTGTGGACTATTAATAAAGAAATCTGGACACTTTCATTCCACATGATACAGCCCATCTGCCTTTTCATGGCCAAGGAAAGCAGCTGCTTTATTCATAAATAATCATCAGACCAATTTATGTAATTTCTTTATGATGTTGAAGTCCAAATATTCATCCAGAAAGCTATTAGTAATCCCAGCTGCACCCAGGGCCAGCAGTGAGAACAGAACCACCACATTCCAGTAAAAACCTGCTCTCCTAGAGAAAGAAAATGGAAAGAAACATAAGTACAAGGCATCTGTTCCGGGTTTGTTGTGAAGCTTTTCAGCCTCCACCAATGGAGCAGAGCTGTGCAGGAGAAAAATGCACTGTTTATAAAACTGGTTTGAGAAATAAATGATCTTTTTATCAGAAAGTGACCTTGGGGTGGGGGGGATTAGTAAATTTTCCTCTTTCTGAAAATGCCACTGTGCCCCCTGAGGTAGTTATGTGAATATTTGCTATATGTTCCAGGATGGGATTGCTCAAAGCAAGAACAATTACTGATGTGGGAATGGCAAAATGGCAGTGTGATGGAACAGTCTCTTCGCACAAGCCCTGCAAGAACTAAATTAGGCCAGTTAGTGACACTCAGCTAATTAGATGGCACTCAGGAGAGATTTAGGCTGGAGGCTAATTAAGGAGAGGCTCACCTGTGCAGGAAGAGGCCGGGCCTGTATAAAGCCAGGTAGCTGGGGGAAGGGATATGTGTTGTGGTGGTAAAAGTCTGTATGGATGTAAGCTGTTCTTGTGTGGTGGCTGTTTAACTAGGGAGGGGGAAAAAGCCTACTTGCTTGGAAGATGCCTAGGGAGCAGCTGCTAGGACTGAACAGGGTTTCTGGGGTGGAAACCAGTCTAAGGGGTATTTTAGAGGGAGTAGTAAAGATGTGGGTGGTGCCACCCAGGCAGCTGGTCTAGAAAGACTGAATTCTCTGGCAGAGGGAACTATAGTGGCCTGGTTGGAGGGCCAAGTCACTGAGAGGATACTGCAGACCTGGGAGTGAATGAGGGGCAGTGTGAAACAAGCTGGGAGAAAACACCAGCAAGAATGTGCAAAATAGCAGACCTGAGTCCCATGAAACCTAGCTGACAGCACTACTTGTGGTGAGTAGACCCTTTGATGATCATCAGTGACTAAAATTACTTGTCACAAAACAGAAAAATCTTACCACCAGACAAGGCTGGTGGTTGGTGCTGCTGTGCCTGTAGACATGTGGGATGCAAGTTGATGCACACTTGTAAAAGGTGAGCTGCACCTATTATGACCACAGATTTTAGCTTTAAAGCATGCAAACTGAGATTGGTATGTTTGGGTCATACTACATCACACAGGTGTGAGGTATTTGGTGTGGCAATGAGCTTGTGTGGAGGTACAAAGCATTCTGCATACCAGGTAGGTAAGAGACCATTTTAATTAGCCCATTAGCTAGAATGGCCAAGGGTGATTGTGACCCCTCTAGGCAAAGGGGGGGGATCAGTGTCTGAGAACTAAAACTCTCAGGTTCCTGGTAATAGCTCTCTGTACAAGTACCTGATGACAGTGCTCTCCCAGACCCTGGGCATGGCTTAAGATCAGTTTTACTGAAGGCAGCTTTTCTTGAAAATATCAAGAGACCATTTTTCTCATGATATTTTGGTGTTTCTGGTTCTTGCCAGAGATGTGAAAATGGAAAGAAGTTAAACCGTGGTTTTCTACTCCTTAGAGCAGTACTTGTCAAACTTAGGGTCAGGAGCCAGTACTGGGTGGCGGTGTCCCTTGCTGCCACCACCAAAATGAAACGCATTGCTCAAAGATGGAACTGTTGGGTCACAAGCATAAATGATTTTTTTTTCAACTGGGTCCCAAGGAAAAAAGTTTGAAAACCACTGCCTTAGAGTGAAACATTCCTAGAGAAGGCTGAGGTGTGTTGAAAACACCAGAAGTGACTAGATAGCAAGCTTTATAGACTCAGAAAGTTGGTGGGCAATTGTTTTGGAAGCCGAGTAGTTGTGGTCAATGGAGACGCTATAGCAAGATGGAAAAAAGAGTTTGGATGCTGGTAGTTCTAAGTGTAACAGTACAGTCTCCTGCAACTGGCTTGCTCTGTAGTTGCAAATAGGTCTATAGCCACACCTATAGGAAGTGACCAGTTCAAATGCAGGTCAGAAGGGAATGGCTAAAACTAATCACCATCTGCTGACAGTCCATTGCCTTTGAAATGCCTGTGTCTCAGTTCAATTTCTAGTGGGCAGGTACCCTCATTACAGCTGACACCATTGTTTTCAGTCATAGCTGAGAGCTCAGGTAAGGAGGATGAAGACCAAATTGCCGCCTTAAGGATAGGTAGTCTCTGGATTGAGGCCTATTGACAGGTCAGATGTGGGCAAACTGAGCTTGCCTCTGTGTGGCCTGGCTGTATTTCAGGCCCAATTCTACACCCCTTCTTTGTGCTGAGCAGTGCTTCAGTGAACAGCCCCACTGAATTGAAGGACTAGTTAGCATGGGCAATAGCTGCAGAAACAGATCCTTTGGTCCAGATCCCCAGTGTATTTAGATGCCCAGTTCCCCCTAAGTTCAATGGTAGCTAGGTGCCTTGAAGATGTGGACCTTTGTGAGTAACTATTTCAGAGCTATCAATCTGGCCTCTGACAGCAGCACTAGCATTGACTTAAATAACCAAGTAACAAAAAACAAAGCCCTTTTTGACAGTAGAGCTAGGCAATGCCTTTTGTTTCTCTGAGTTTCATTTCAGAAGCTGACTTGATAACTGAAAATCAGAGGGGACAAGCTTTAACATGTGTTTATGTAGTTGAAGGGGAAAAAAGATGATTTAATTTCAAAATGTGGCAATCCCACCTAGATTTTTTGCTTTATAGCTGTGGTCCCTTCTGTTTTTTTCAGCAGCTTATCCTAAAAACTAAACCTCTAACAGGGACAAAGGGCAGATTTTAGGGGATAACTTTAGGGACTCTTCCTCCTTACTTAGGAAAGGTAGGAAGGAAGCCTTGCAAAATGGGGCTACTAAATGGCATTAACTATTTTGAGGGAAAGCAGGTTTGAAGCAGGAGGCTAACTGTAGTGTACAGGTTCAGTCAAGTAGAGGTAGAAAATACGTGTTAGGCCTCTAGTGACTAGTTCATTCCTCTAGTACTGTGGGACTGTTCCTTAACATGTTGTAAAGTGCTCTTTTCATTCTAATTGTAAACATCTACAGGGATGAAGGTTTTCTTTCCCTGGTATGATTTACTTACAAACCATACTCCATTTTAGAAGAATGAAGGTGAAAAAGCTCAAAGATAAATATTTCTGGGATGACATGGTACTTAGATGGGAAGAAACAACTTGTGTGCATGCCATGTGCGATCAATGAGAGCACCAGATTTGGAAGTGGAGAGTGTGGGGTAGGAAGATCTTATATGGATTCCAAACCTATTATGCATGTGTGCACACTCATGCCTTCAGAAGAGCAGTTAAACTCTAAGCTTAACACTCATTAACTTGTGCTTATCTGAAGCCTCCTTATCTTATGTGTTTGGTGAAAAATCCTCTAGCTATATGGCAAAACTTGCTTTCTTGTTTCTGTTGTGTATTTGTGTGGCCTGCATTATAAATGTTAATATAGAGATTTTGCTAGTAATTGAGGAATTGCTAGCAGTCAAACAAGCCAGCCAGGTTCTGTGCAAGCTTTACCTCGGCAGTCTCCCAATGTACTGCAATCCTGATCAGCAAAGCTCTAGCTTTCTATTTTTGTGCCTCTTCTGTGCACATAAGCTAACCCTGTTGGACTGTACAGTGGAAAGTAGGCATCCACAAGGCATTACACTGAGACCAGCAAATCTACTGTCTCTTGAGACCTGTCACATATTCACACTTTAACCTAGGCTTCTGCTTTAGCAACCAGCCACCTTCACTGAGGGTTTTCATTTCAGTTCTCTTGCAGACTCTTTACACATGTTGCATTCAATTATAGTCACTTCCCTACCCATTGTTGGCTGTAAGCCCAGCTTTAGACCACAACTTAGTGTTCATCCTAAGAACAGATGGTGGGTCTTCCTTACCTTTCTTTTGCAGATTCTGCATATCCATAGAAGTATTTGTAACGGAAGAAAATGTACAAGAGACCCAGAAGGGCAGCCAGTTCTGCAGAAAGATATTGGAGAAAAAATTAGTGAGGAATTGAAAAACTAGGATTTTGCATTTATTTCACATCTCTTGGATGAGGATGTGAGAGAATGGTACATATGATAATGAATTAAGTTAATGTGATATTGCTCTGAGGTATGTAAAATGTCCATTTTCCAGCAGAAGGAAATACATCCTTTCTAGTCTTCTAACTTGCCAATGGTCACGTGGAAGTCTATATTAGTTAGTCCTAAAATCCATCTCCTGAGATACTCCTGTTTTGGGCTGGTAGCCACAAGTCCATCCAGTCCCTCCTTTGTTTTACTAGTTGATTATCAGTGTACAGGAAAGGTGGTGGGCCAGAAACCATGAAAACCTTCTTTCTTCTGTAGTTCACAAGCCTACTCCAGTTGGAGAGCTTCCCAACACAGCCTTTCTGCTGGCCTCAGGCACAACTTGAAACCTACTCTTCTGTGAAGGTTGGATGTAGAACAGTCATGCCTTCATGGGACCCTTTTACACAGATCACAATTTAAGAAAAAGCATCCAACATTTTTGGAGTAAACAGACCAAAGGGTGAATCACTTATAGTAGTAACACAGGTGAGGAGTTGAAATGTGGTGTACTGTACACAAACATGGATTCCACACCTACTGAACAGCAGTGAAGTTGGATTTCCTATAAGCAAAATGAGCAAAATATAAGTCTTCCTGTTCCCCACCTGGGAATTGCCACCAACTGGCTTCACAGTTCTTCAATTCACTTTGAGTTATTTGGGATCTGAGCTCACTTACCCTGACACAACTTTATGGGCTGAAGAAGAATTACTCCTGATTTAACCTGGTGTTGAGAATCAGCCCTTTTGAGAGCAGACACAGATGCACTGGAGAAGCACATGTGGCCCTATTTCTACCCTTTAGGGAGCCTTTTATCAGCAAGATAGCCCTAAGTTAATTGAAGAACTGAAATTGGTAAAATCCCATTGTATTTTTAAAAAAAAAAAAAAAAAAAAAAAAAAACTGTTACTCTAGAATGCCTTTTTGACATCATGGGTGAAACAGCACTAACACAAGGTATAAACAGGAGAAATTAAATACCTGCATTATTTGTTTCTGTAGCTTTTGGATTTGACAGTAGTCAGCCCTGCTAGAAAGATTTGCATTATCCTGTACTGGGTGTGTTGCAGCAACATTTCTTTACTTCAGACCAGTGGTTCCCAACCTTTTCAAGGCCAGGGACTCCTTTCTAACCTTAAAAAAAAAAAAAAAAAAAAAAAAAAAAAAAAATGCAGCCTCCCCCACCAGGTGTTGGTGGGGTGAAGCTGTGCCCTTTGTGGTGGCATAGCCAATGGAGGAATCTGGCCTGTGCCATGGCCATAGTCCCCTCCCCTTGCCCCTGCCTCACCAGGGAGCTGCTGCAACCATGGCCCCCTCGCTAGGGAGCTGCTGTGGCCATGGGTCCCTGCCCCCCCCCCCCCCAGTCTTCCCCACTCACTGGCCCGTTCCCTGTCTCTTCCACCCCACGGCCCCTTTTCTCCTGCCTTTCCTAGCCAAGCCACAGGCTGCTTTCTCAGGGAAGGAGTTTTAAAAGCTCCCAGCCTGGGGGAAGCTCCCTACTCCCAGAAGACTAGCCTACCATGGCAACCCCAGTACCCGGTAGAGTCTGGCCCCAGCTCCCTACATGTCCATGGACCCCCTCCAGTAACTCTGTGGCCCCCACAGAGGTCCATGGACCACAGGTTGGGAACCACTGCATTGCAGCAACCCTCAAAGTGTGCCATGAGCATCCCCAAGAGCTGGAGTTAAAGTTTCCTCCCTGCTCAGCCCAGCCACATGGGCTGTGCAGGACTGGGAAAAGGCAGGGGTTAAAGTAAGGGGGAAAGGCACTGGAACACAGTTCTGGGGCCCCCTATTTTTAGGCTGACAGCCTTCTGGCCCCCCTAAAAATGGAGTTCCAGGGGTCCCCCTAAAAATAGCACAAGCAGCTGGAAGGCAGCATTCTGGTGGCTCCACCTTAGGCCCAACCAGCAGAGAGGGGCAGGAGGCTGGGAGTATGTGAATCTCCCCCCTGCAGGGTGGAGCAGCCTGTGTCAACCAGCCTGAAAACAGCCCAGGTAAGGGCTTTGGGGGGGAGGGCTGCTGGGGGTTGTGTGTGTAGCAGAGGTGGGTAGGAGTGGCTGTGTAGCAGAAGGTGTGCAGCTGGGATTGTGGGGTGTCTGTTTAGCTGGGGGGGTGGGGTAATTGTGTGTGGGGAGGAGTGTAGCTGGGGGCTGGAGGCCTAGTTCTGGCCCCTGCAGTGATGGGAGGGTCCATCACAGGCAACAGGGGGCTGGGGGAGGGGAGGACGGGACCCACTGGGGTGGGAGGGAGCAGCAGTGGGGTGAGAATTTGCCCTGGGTAGCAGGGAGCCATTGTGGAGAAGCGGGGAGTGGCTGCTGCACCATGCTCCCTGCCTTCCCACTCTCCAGGTACCCCCTTCCCCCCACCCCCAAACAAAGCCTCTCTTGTTCTCCCTTCCTCTTTTGCCACCCTTGTACTGTTCCCCACATGGCTCCCCTTGTCCTCTTTTGCCACCCCTGCCCTGCTCCCCACACTCACTCCTGTCACTGCACACAACTCCTGACCTCCCCTGTTTTACCACTCCTGCTCTGCCACCCCTACTACCTCACATAGGAGCATTTCCAAAACACTGTGCCATGGTTCATGAATATTCATAAGTAATTAAGTTAATTTGAATATTCATGAGTTTAACAGTGGTGTGCCTCAAAAAATTTGAAGGTATCAAGGTATGCCATGGGAGAGAAAAGTTTGGGAGCCACTGTTTTAGATTATTCTTAGTATGAAGTATTTGAAAAAGGTGTATGTTTAGTGGGGGGAGAATCTTACTGCATTCCACACCAATGTCAGTGAAAAAGAGACCCTTCATGGACTCGCTGACTTTTACCTTACCCTTCCTCCCAAAAGCAAGATACAGCAGGTCATAGCTGTAGCCACTGGCTAGAAGACACTTCTGTCTTCTCTAAGAGCCTAATTTTGAGTTCACTGATAGAATTGCATGGCCCTGGTATCTCTACTGATTTAAATGGCAGCCATGTTGGCAAATAGAAGGTTAGCATCAGGCCATAAAAAGGGAGTTAGTTTCTAAAAGGTGCCTTTTTGTATTTAGTCACTTATGTATACAACAAAATGGCTGATCTAAAAATGAAGGGAAAATTAGTAGCTGGGACAAAAGAAGCCAAAAAGGGAGGAAACTAACAGGTGGGTACACTTGTGCATCTTCTCTCCAGCCATACCAAATTTTCCAGGCCAGGGCACCAGCCAGTAATAGATTTAATAAGAAAGCAGAAGCAAATGAAGGCTATTTCAACAGGAGCATCCCCAAGACATCCAGCTCCAAGTCGACTCCACACATCACTAGGAGATTTACGAAATGTCTCAAGACGTCCTGTGTGACTGAGCAGTTGTAGACCTCATGTACACTAAGTCTGCTGTTGTACAACTGTTCCAGGGTAGACATGACCTGAAGGTCTGCTAGTGAGAGGTAGCAAACACACACACAACCCCGCTGACGTTAAGGGCAAGCCATCAGCAGTCTGTGCCTCTTTTCTGGGCTGTGAAACAGGGATGACAATTTTCTGCTTCATGGGGGTGGAGGTTGAATTCCTGTTTTTCCAGTGCTTTGAGACTCTTTGATGCAAGGCACCATGCAAATGCAACATATAGTTGTAGCTATTCAATTACCTTTCACTATAAGCTTGAGGCACTCAATTTTGGATCTTTTTTGAGTAGCTGATACCAGCTGACATGCAGTGGCCCTGTTCCTCCCCTCCTCACTGGAGATGGAGTGAGTATTGATAATCCCATTTCACTTGGACTGTCACAATTAACTTTAACTCTAAATTCTATTAAGTCCTGGGAGTGTAGCACTCTTCAATCTGTTTTAAACTGATATATGTTATAGATAAGGTTGATAGCACTTCCAGTTATAAGTAACTGAAAACAGAGCTGTACAACTTTGACAAACCATCGTTTTGGCTGAAATTGTCTGTCAGATGTTGCCAAGTTCTAAAGGGGTAGCCATGTTAGCCTAGTTCAGCAAAACAAACAAGGAGTCCTGTGGCACTTTTAAAGACTATCAAATTTATTTATTGCATGAGCTTTCATGGGAGAAAAATCCCACTTCATCAGATGCTTTGAAGATGGGGAACTTACAGAATACGAGGAAAATAAACACAGGGAAGTGTAAGTCATGGGATCAGGTTGCACCGTAACAGCAAAACAAAGCAGTTAAGATTCAAACACTGGGAAACAACACAGAGGAGGGTGAGGACGAATCGCATGTTGCAATGAGGAAAAAAAAAATCCAAAATCCTTACCTAGCGCTGAAGAAACACAGTCAAACTTGCAAATGAATTCCAATTCTGCAGTTTGTCTTTGAAGCCTTGATCTGTTGTTCAGTCAAAATAATTTAATTTCCAAGAATGAGGATAGGAAAAGATGTTGTTTTGCCCAGGGTAAAGAAATTCTGATGACTTTTTCTTTAAAAAGTTCTAGCAGCTCCCATGCTTTCAAGCAATGACTTAAAATGTAGCAAGGGGGTTGGCCTTTGTAGTAGGGATCAGCCTTTTGTGTCCTTGTGAAAAATCTGTGTGGATTTGGTCACATAATAAGCCTTTGCAAAACTGCAGTTCATACCTTCTCTGTAGAGATTCATTAGATTTTAACAGCTACATTCACTGAAGATGCTGTCCATACTGGGCACACTCCAGCAGTGCACATTATTAAACAGAGGAGAAAAACACAACATTGAATAGTTTGATCAACAAGTGAGCACTGTCCAGTCTGTACACTGAATGAGGCAGGCAGTCGTGTTGAAAAACTAGTGCATCATGATGTAGTGCATCATCATGCATGGGCACCACAGTTGCACTGGCAGTCTTAATTGTGGCATTTCTGAACTCTTAACTCTTAAGTATTTGATTTTGTAGTCTTAATGTTGTTTTAATACTTTTGTATATAATACACTATGCACTATATCCATATTAATAGTTGTCTGTCTTTGTCCACCAGACATCAGAGGGTAGGAAGTTAGGAAACAGGCACATCTACTTTTCAGTCACATCATTAGTATTTCTTTACTATATATATATATATATTGAATATTCCCCCAGCTTGCAGTTACTTTATTCCACTGATCATATTTGTTTGTGAGAAAGCTAGGGGGGCATGAGTCAGAATCCCAAACACACTGCATTTCTTATTGCAACACTCACTCTATCTATAAGTGTGATGGAGTGTTAACCCTTTCAAGGCAAGAATGAGGTCAAGTAAACTGAAAAAGAGGCTACATAAATAAGGAAGGCCACCTGAGGAACAAGCTGGGCTGAGACTATGAAGCCAGGAAACTATCAGCAGAAGGGGGATGCTGGGAAAGTCTGTAGTAATTCCCTGGGAGAAGTGTTGTCCATTTGGGTTGGTAAACTTAGCCAGAGAGAGTAATGCAAACTCTGGTTTTTTTTTTTAAATAAATGAAGAAAAAAGCTGAAAAAGGAGAAAACAGTTTATCCTAGGGGAGGGTGCACATTTGAACATTTGGAGGGTCTCTGGAGAAGCATAATGAAAACTATTGTTATTAATGATACATGTTGGCACAGGTTTTTTGTACAGATTAACAAGTTCACCTTCTGAACACTCCTTTGAAATAACAGCTACTTACTAGTACTGTTAGGTAGCAGGAGGGAGACTAGTTAGGCCAAATTCTTTACTTGGATATCTATTTTGGGTTCCTCCAGGGAAGCCCTCTTGTATCAGTCTAACTTAAAGTCCAGTGAAGTCAGTGGAAATACATCAAGGTGCAGGTCTTTAGTTTAAAAAGAATAAAAGTTGATAGGACAGAGATGTGAAATACAAAGACCATTCAAGAGCCTCTATTTACTCATCCTCTTAACACAGGTCCTATTGAAGTGTCCTGAGGAGTGGGTGGGCGCGAGCCCACCCACTTCTAAAATCCTTCCCCCAACCTAGAGGGAAGTGGCACAAGACAGGACTTCAAAAAAGTCCGTAGAACAACGAAAAAGAAAACAGGGACGGGTGTGAAGGTTACAGGTTCAAAACAAGGGTTTCGGAAGGAGATACCGAGCAGAGAACCCCAGACAGCGCCCACTGCTCCCGAAAGTTGTCGAGGGAGCCAGCGGATGCCACCCAGAGGAACTCTGCCCAGAGACATGCACGGACGAGGGAGCAGAAATAGGCCCCACAGTCACAGGCCCCTCCCTCTGCCAACCTCCTCTTCTGAGTTTTATAAGTGGCTACTTTTGCGTAAGCCAAGAGGAGGTTGGTGAGGAGGTCCCGCAACTTGGTGGGGCCACGGATGGGGAGTGCATACAGATAGAGGTGTGGGGAGAAGTGCAGCCAGAACCTCAATAAGAGGTTCTGGAGGAGCCGGAAAAGGGGCTGCAGCCTGGTGCAGTCCAGATAGACGTGCACCAGGGTCTCCCTCGCACTGCAAAAAGGGCAGGTGTCAGGGCGAGGGGTGAACCGCACCAAGAACACGCCCATGCTCACGGCTCCATGAAGGAGCCGCCAATTGATGTCCCTGGCAGGCCTTGGAGTGAGGGTGGCATACAGACTGGCCCACCGGGGTTCCTCGCCCACTGTAGGTGGAATAAGGTCCCGCCACTTTGTATCAGGGCGGGATGCTAGGGTGAGGAAATGGATGGTATGGAGCATGAGCGTGTACAGATATTTACGAGGCGCGGTTCAGGAAGAGACCAGCTGCAGGTCTAGCAGCCAGCTCGGGATATGGGGCAGGGGTGGCCAGGGGGGCTGAGGGGGCTGAGGCCCAATCAGAAGTTCCGGAGGGCCAGGGCTGAGAGGGGGGCGGGGAGTACCCACTCGCAGGACCCGCCCGAGGTAAGCTCGAGCAGTGGGAGGCAGGGCCGCCCTCACCTCCTGGAGTAGGCACCGGGGGGTGCGAAGGGTGGAGAGCCCCATGCACCGAGCCAGGTCCTGGGGATCCACCCAGTCCCCCCCGGGCATAGTCCAGGAGGTCTCCGACTCGGGTGACACCTGCCATGACCAACCTCCGCCTCACGGAGGGGGCCTCCACCACCTGCACACTGAGATGGAGGTTGTGTAGCAGAGGCTCTGTGACGAGGTCCTCCCCCTCGGTGGGTGTAAGTGACCTGGAGGCCGCAATGAGCCTCCAGGTCCGGAGGAGGTCATGGTAGAAGACCGGCAGCTCGGAAACGTCTTGCGGAGCACGTCTCAGGTCAAGATAAAAGAGCTGCCAGCTCTTAACACAGGTGCAAGGGACGTTTAGTGGTATAAAGAGGTAACATATTGAAAACCGATAAAAGAACATCTAATTAACTTCAGGATACAAATGGAACTACAACTGATAAAACATTGTTTAGGCCAAAATAAAAATAACAAATATTTACCTTGGTTGAAAAACCAGCCTGCAGTCCAGAGGGTAACCAGGAATATTGGATAAAACTCCACACAATTTTGCCTATAAAATAAAGTAATAAAGTTACCTGAAAAAGAAAGGAACTATGGGTGAGATTATCAGAAGCTCACAGCTTTGAATGCTGCTTCCAGTGAAGTATTACCTTTGTCTTGAATGGGAGCAGATGTAGGTCAGCGATGAGTACTTTTGAAAATCTCAGCTTTGTCATTTTTAATATGTACAATTCTGTTTCTGTCATTGTGATTGAAATAGGCCCTTCATCTGATCATACATATGACCAAGCATGACATGTACATGGCAGAACTTTTAATGATTACAAGAACTGTAATGGCTTAAAATCACAACTTGTAGTTGTATCTGACTTTTAATATCAGATTGGTGTTCTTTAGGTTTTTTTTCCTCTGCTGTCATTCAAAATGTTAGTATTTCTTTTTTTTACCTAAAAAAGCATCTTTCTATATCTAGAGATTTTTATTATCCAGTAATGCTACAGTTACATTAGATAGGATCATTTAAAATTATCCTTACATTGTACATAAATTCTAATGTTCCAGAGCAGTGGTTCTCAACTTTTTGCCAGTCGCAACATGTTTGGTGGCATGTTGCAAGCCAAATCCAGCCATCTGCCTGGCTCTTCATGATACACTTACCACTGTTTGGGGACACAGTAATGTGTCCTGATAACAGTGGTTGAGAATCACTACTCCAGGGCATAAGCCAATTTCTAAATGAAGTGGTCTAGGAAACATTTCCTCATTGGGCAGGTCATTCCACAACTGTTTACAGATCCATTTCAGATCTTCTTGCACCACCTTCGCCTGATGGATCTGATATTGTCTATTCTCTGAAAAAAGAGACTTGACTAGATGAACCACTAGATAGAAACTGTCATACTGGATCTATGTTCTTATGTTAAACCAACCAAACCTAAATAAAGGCTGGAAGCTAAATGATGTGACCATTGAAGCTTTTTATTAAACTATTCAGTGAGTGAATTAGTGGGTTACATTGTATGTCCAGTGTGTGTATATTTGTATATCTATTTAGAAAGGATTGCTGAACAGTTTGGCCTATGTCCACTTTGTTTGAGCATGATGTAGGTTTGTAGTTTGATGCCTGTGACAAACTATTTTTAGCAGAAAATTCAAAAATAAGTGAAATTCAGCAGCATAAATTCCTTAAATTGCATTATTAATCAATTTTCACTCAGACTAAGTAGCTATTTTACTTGTATATCCTTAGAAAATTTCATCTTTTCCTCACAGATGATATCCTCTAAATTTCAGGATTATGTTATCTTCATTTAAAAACAAAAAGATTGAACATCTGCTTAAAATTAAAGGGGGGGGGGGGGGGGCAACATTAACTATGAAGTTGTGACCAGCACCTTCATATTAAATGGTTCTTATCTCTGTTGTCCCATTTTCCTACATAGGTTGAGTAGCCATAGCCTATTGTCTATAAGAATTTCTGTGAGCCCCTTTTCTTTTGGACCAAAATTGCTTTTGGATACTGTTGTAGGAAATTAAAAATTCTTTGAGTGTTTGATCTCAAAGATTCCCAGTCTTAACAAATTCCTAGTAAATGGTGAATATGTGATTGAGGTATTGTGAGATACCAAGGGCAGCAGGCAGCCTGAGAGTGAAAGAAGGGAGGTATGTGAGCCCCAGGATGCTGAGATCTCTGTTTCCTAGTGCAGTGGTTCACAACCATTGTGCCGTGGCAACTCCTCTGGTGTGCCACGAGAATCCCCCAAGCCAGAGCCACAGCTGTGGGCGGTGGCCCAAGCGTTCGCCAGAGCCATGGCGGTGGGCCTATGTGGCGTTGGCTGGGGGGTTCCCTGGAGCAGGAGCCGCTGCTGTGGGCAGCAGCCCCATGTGGCCCCAGCCGGAGATTTCCCCCAAGCCAGAGTCTGAGTTGCAGGTGGAGGCCCCGTGTGTCCCTGGCTGGGAGGCTGCCCTGGACAGTGGCCTCAAGTGGCTATAGATGGTGGGTTTCCTGGAGCTGGAACCATGGGCGGCAGCCACATAAGGCTCTGGCTGGGGGATTCCCCCAAGTTGGAGCCCTAGGCAGGAGCCCTGAAACAAGGTGCCATGGCTCATGAATATTCACAAGTTAATTTGAATATTCATGAATTTTAATGGTAATGTGCCATGGCATAAGTGAAGGCCTCAAGGTGTGCCACAGCAGAGAAAAGATTGGGACCCACTGCTAGTGGCTAGCTGTGGTTACTGGAGGGCAATTAGAGGCACCTGAGATCAATTAAGACCCAGCCAGGTGCCTGATAAAAGCCCTCCTGCTCCAGCCAGACAGGGCACAAGCTGGAGGTGGAGTGCTGCTGAGTTGTGACATATAGAGGAGCAGGAGAAGTGTGCTTTTGAGTGGAGGAGCAGAGAGGACCTTGGAGGAAGTTACTGGACCTGTGGAGGGAGAGAGCTTTTGAACCAGGACTGAGTTACTTCTCAGGCATTGGGGCTGTGAGATACCAGAAGCTGAAAGAATAGAGGAGGGGAAATTTAGTGCAGCAACTACAGCAAGTAGCTGCCATTTGTAGGGCCTCCGGGCTGGGACCTGAAGGAACAGGTGGCCCAGGTCCCTCCTTAACCCACCCGATTCACTGGGAAGAACCTTTCCTCATCAGGGGACAGGATCACTGGCAGCAGCCTGACCCACTGCAAGAGACAGAAATGCACAATGTGCTATGTGGAGCTGGTATTTTGCTACAATATGTTGAACTAGAAGAAAAAGTACATGGTACCTCTCCAAACAGTTTGTGGAGAGACATGACTGACTCTTCTCTCAGTGTAAATCAGGAGCTGAAGACCAGTCTAACTGGGAGAATCAGGCCCAATGAATGTGCAATGTAATTACTCTTCCACTAAACTAGACCCAATCACTTCTGAGTAGTTGAGGGAAGCCCTTGGCCATACCAAGGCCTCAGATTAGTGCAAAGTCCTAGCCCGTGCTGTTCTGTGTAGATGTCCACAATTGTTAGGTTTATTTTGTGTGGGAGAGAGGTCGCTGAGAGTTAAGATGTATCCTCGGAGCAGAAGATCATAAGTACCCTAAAGAAAACTCCCTTCACACTTGAATGGTTTAATGAGACTTCTCTAGTGTCCAGTTAATTAAATGATTAAGAAATTGCCCATTGCCACACTTTTAATGACCATACAACTTACTGTGCACGAAATATTCTCTCAAATTCTGGTGTTCCGGTGACTGCTGGGGGATTGATTTTGTGATGCTTTCTTGATTTTCCTACCAGCCAGGCAAAATGACCTGCAAAAGTAACAGTAATGGATCAAGGATTAAAGAGTTTTTGTCTTTTCAGAAAAGGAGCAGACCCTGTAAATCAGCTACCAATGTCAATTTTTCAAATAGAAATCATAGTTTGTTAGGTTTTACTTTTACGTTTGAGTGTAAAAGGCCAGCAGCTCTTGTGGCTACACTAGTTTCTCCTATAAAAATTCACAAGCTAGTCTGTCTGTGCACTTGTTCCTCCTTGGCCAAATCCTGATGTGGAGGATGGCTGGCTCTGTTCTGTACTGTGTGACACCCCCATGTGCACTGTACTTGTGATTTCACACCCACAACTCAAACTCTCCCAGAGCACAGAGCCACTACCAAGGTCCTGCAAGTGTCATTCTTGTGCTGTAGTACGGTAGCTTTAATTTTTAATTATTTATTTATAACCTGTAAGAAAATGTTTTCCCTCTGCACCCCACAAACAAACTCAATGTTGTTCATGCTGCCCCCAGTCCCCTGCTGACCTATAAATATCTGAGGTGACAGTAACAGCTTGTAGTGTGTCTGAGGGAAAAGGAGTGGAGGAAACTTTCACCCAGCCACAAGACAACAGCTTCCACAGCAGACTATACAGATGGGAGTAAGAAAGAGTAGAGGCAGGAAGCGAGATGGAGGGAGAAGATGTGCAAAGGACAGAGATCATTAGTAAGGCATAGGTCTGCTTTAGGTTGGAGTGATCAGGCTGAGTCCCTATCTTGAGCTCTTAATCGAAAGGCAATCCTTTGCTTGAACAGAACAGAGAACCCTTTCTGATGAGTCTATTTAAAAATCCCTCTTTTTGTAAGTAAAAAGAGCGCCTGGAGTCTGCCTGTAAATAAAGCTGTATGAGTAGTGCATGTGTTTGAAGGTCTAGCCTCCATCCATTCAACAAAGGCCTGATCAATATTTGCTGAATGATTAGATAATTTTTTCTACAGGTATTAACGTGTTTAAATGTTTTTAACTGCTTTGTGTTTAGAACTGCATTTACCTTAAAGTAAGGTTAGTGCAGTGTGCCAAAGCAAGGCAATGTTCTCAACTGTCATCTTGTGCTGCGCTCATTATGACCACTGTATTAGATAAGGAGTGATTTCTGAGGTAAAAGATTTTTGGTTCCTGAATTTTATTATATTAATATTAAAACTAAAATTTGTTTTCAAAGAATTTTCTGTTCTAAGTGTCAATTCTTGATCAGAGAGCTGTACCCAAATTTCTTTAGGTCAGTAGACCATTGGGCAAGTAGACCACACTGATTTTTGCCTCAGTGGTTTATGGAAGGCGGATATTAATGAATGAGTGTTTTGAGTTTCTGAAATGATAAAGACACTTCAATGCCTTGTTCCTCAGTTTCCTCATCTGTAAAATGAGGAGCATTATACTTCTCTTTTGCAAAGCACTTTGAGATCTACTGTTAACGTGTGATACGTGAGCGAAGTAACATTGTTTAAAAGGTCTGGATTATTATTTATTATTCATTGCTGTCAGCGGAGGTGGCAGCCATGATGGCCACCCCGCCCCACACGTAGCCCCCTGGATTATGCTCCCTGATGGGCCTCCATCTCCGGGCCATCCAGCACAAGGGGAAAGAGTGTTAAGTATCAATCTCCCCTGATGGCTCTCAATCTCCTGTATGAGTTTCTTCCTCCCTAGCTTTGTGTCAACAAGGAGGGGGGTGAGTTCCTATCCCCCCTGAACAGTTTCTCGGCACCCCCGTCACCACGAAGGAGGGGTCATTGTCTGGGGTCCCAGTTTTATCATTGGTCCTGACCAGGATCCCTCTCCTAATTGGCTATTTTTACTCTGGCTGGGCAAAATTCTATTAAAACCCCTGTCTCAGCTAGCTTGTTGTTCTCCCACCCTCGAATGCTAAAGGGCACATCGTGACCCGGTCAGACTGATCCCCCGACTGAGACAGAGAGTACCCACCCCCGAGACCCTCTTTTTATTTTTGGGGGTGTACACGGATTGCCAGCCGAACGATTAAGTGCTGAGATGCTGCAGCTGGTCTGCCTCCTCGCTTTGGGTTCTACTGCGGTCCTGGGACAGGTATTATAAATCGATATAGGCCTCCTACCTTCTCTTAATCATTCTACTTGGTACCATTTATATATAGTCTGTGATTGTAGCTTCTTCACCTGAGTTTTGCACAGTTTGTGTAGTTGTTATTATTTTCTCTGTATCCTGCATAATCTTTTTATGGTATAGTTGTTTAAGGTCTAGCATAGTTTTGTGTTGTTAATTTGCCAGGTGTTTTGTTAGCCATTTGTATTTTGCATCCTTCTTACTGTATAATTGTTCATTACTCTGCTTCTGCTCTAAACTGCTGGCCCCAAACTTCCCCAGTATACACGGGGGGAGTGTGGGGGTTTATTTTTCTCTCATCTAACTTTTTTTTTCATTCTGCCGCCCACCCTTCTTGGCTAGCAAGGAGGAATGGCTTCCAGCCATTGGTAAATACGCGTCGGGTGGGCTGGTCAGTGCCTATACCGATGTTGAGGCAGTAAAAGGCCAGAAAAGTCCTTGACTTATTATGGCCACCCTCTTGTAGGTCATTAATCCATACTGTTATTTATAAGTACTTTTGTAGGTTGTAAGTGTTTTGCATAGACTCTCATACTTTATCCTGTTGTTTGGCTGGAGGTGTTTTACAGGTGCTTTATATAGACTCTTGCTCCACACTGTTACTTGGTTATAAATGCTTTGCATAGGTTTTTAGCTTTATATTGTCATTTAGTTATAAGTGTTCATTTAGATTTTGCTTTATGCTATTAGTTGGTTATAAGTGTCCTATATAGATTTTTGCTTCATATTGTTAGTTGATAACAAGTGTTTTTGTATAGATCTCCTTGTTTTACCCTGTTAAGTGGTTAAAGGTATTTAAGGTGTCACTATAAAAGTAGTCTTTTTTGTTTACTCGAACTGGTGTCTGTCTCATTGGTGGGTGTTGCTGGTCCATCCCAGTCACATCGCGAACCCGGGGTTCAACAATTGCAAGTAGGCTGAATATTTCCTGTAAGAGCAAAGGTCTATGGAGTTGTGACCAGTGTTTCCATAATCTCCATTCCTTTGTGTGTGCCGATAGGTATATAATCTATTTTCATTACTAGTTTCAGAGCAGAAACATGAATCCTATTTAAAAATGTTCGATTTTGACAGAGAAGGCAAGGTCATAATTGATACAAAATTAAAAATGCATGAAAGTAAAACATAAATTAAATTGATTTCCATGTGATAGGGATGACATGGTGTTCTGCAAAGGGCTCAGGTAGAGGAGTGACCTGATACTCTTGGGCTAATAATCTTGGTCTAAGGCAACTCCAAATGATGAAAAATCCACAAAGACCTTGATAAATTATTCTTACGGTTAATTACTCTTACTGTTTTCTTTTTTTTTTCTTTAAGAAATACTTCAAGTCCAGACTGAAATTCCCAGCTTCAACATCCAGAACTGGATCTTGTCTTACTTCTGGCTGCTAGAAGAGACAGCCCTCTCCAATCAGAATCTTCTTGGAGTATAGGTACTTACAGACTATGATCAAATCACCACTTAACTTTCTCCTGGGTAAACTAACTAGACTGAGGTTCCTAAGTGCCTTGCTTTATGGCAGGTTTACCAGACCTTGTGCAGGATCTTCCCCCTGCCCCCACTAGAAAGGTCCCTCTACTATCATTAATGTTCCTCATCTTTCATTGTAGCTGATGATGGAGCTGTGATTCGTTGCCCCAGAATGTTTTTAGAGGGAAAGGGCCAATTTGGCAAAGCACCTCTTTCACTGAACTGCCATTTGCATCCAGCAAACTATAATGAGGTGGTTGCCTGGCTCTGCTTTGGGCCAGAGAGAGCATTACCAGAAGGACAAAATTCTCAGCTGAGGACATAAAGGAAGTTTGCTGATGAAGTGGCCTATCATATGTGAACTGATTTTACAACAGTGGTTCTCAAGATGTAGACGCTTGCAGCCACTTGCATGTGACATGTGCCATACAGATTTTGCGTGTGTGCCCGTGCATACACACACATACTGCATATTCAGCCCACAATGGTAAATAGTTTGAGAACGATTTGTCTAAAGCAACTCTTACAGATGAAGGACTAAACCTCAGCCTGTGAAGGGTGACTAGGGTGGAATTGTTTCTGCCTCAGCTGGTGTGGTACAACCTGCTGGTATGTAAACAATTCAGTGCTCCAGGCATTAACTGTAATAATACAGTGTACACTTGTTGCTGTTGGTTTAACAATCCTGTAATAGTTGTTTGGATTAAGAAGCTTCAGTGAAGTTATATGGGGATGAATTTGGCTCACCATGATCCACAGTACAGACACTTGAGATCCTTCTGCACTGACAGTAGGCGTATTCCTGCAGAGCCTTAATCAGGAAAGTTTCCACCAAAACAGTGGATTTTTGCTTAACACAGGATTGTGAAACTGGGTTTTATATGCCCATTGTAAGAAGCAAGTAATTTTATGTGTAATTGTGGACAGTTCTGGTAACCTGATACCTTTTGCAGACAGAGGAAGTTGCTTTCCCCTTTGAAAAACAGTTGTAGTTGGTTTTTTTTTCTTTGCTAGAGGAAATTTATATCACTTCTCTCATGTTAAAGCAGACAGTTGGGCTAGATGATTTTAATTATAAAATAGGTGACATGATGCTTTAAAAGATTTGGGAAGGGTGGGTGGCAGAACAAGTTCTCACATTCTCTTCTCAGCAAGTAGAGTTTCATCTTAATTGCTTTCATTTCTAGAATTATGTATACCCTAGTTCAGTCTCTTGGATTAAAATTCAGCATGAGCAATAGTCAGTCACTGTGTTCCAGTACAAATTGAGCAAGCTGCTTTTCTTTCTCACCACACTGTTCCCAGGGCTGGCTCAAGGGGTTGTGGTGCCCCAAGCCGAATTTTGCTGTGCCCCATCCCCCAAATCTCATTCATGTAAGTTGAAAAAGGTTTTCCAAAGTGTATTTACAATCTAAAATTCAAATAGCAAGATTAATTCATTCCCTTAATCTAAATATGAAAAAGTAATATTGATGAATTTAAATTTAATAAGTGACATTTATCATGTACATACTTACTAAAATTTTACTCTCTCTCAGTCCCAAAGTCTCTCAAGTTGACATCCGAAAACTGAGGCAATGGGGTGGAGGGGGCAGGGGAGAGAGACACTAGGTATCTGTTTTTGAAAACTTACCTGATGCACATGACTTCCCAAAGGCCACAGAGCAAAGAACAGCAAAACAAGCAGAGTTTTGTGGCACTTTTATAGACTAATGTGCCACAAGACTCCTTGTTTGTCTTGCTGAACTACAGTAGACTACCACGGCAACCCCTTTAGAATTTGTCTTCAGGAAAGAAGGGTTTAGGGATCTAAACATCAGGTTTGACTCCTGCAGGTTTGAACTGTAGCAGGGTCACCTTGGCTTTTTATCCCTATGTGGTAGCTAGGTGGAATTCTAAGCAATTTACTGTGCAGTAATCTTTCAGATGAAATCTTAAAAACCCAGGACACATCCTGGGCTCCAGACCAGCTTTGTCTCTCACTTCCTATTGGACTTTTGACACATCATTTTCTTTCTCTATACTTTTGTTGGTTAGCCTGCACGTTCTTTGGACCAAGGGCTTCCCATTTGTGCAGTACCCTGATGTCACAGGATGCACATCTGTGTACCCTGGGTTATGATCTATATCAGGGGTGGCCAAACTTATGGAACTCAAGAGCCACACAGGTTGCCTATTAAAACTTTGAGAGCCGCACTGAGGCCTATAGCCATATACTTTTTACCTACTCCAAAATTGCTAAGTTTAAAATTCACTGCACACTTTAATTTGATCATAAAAAGATGACAAATATTGATCCTACTAATGTCAGATTCTAATAATTACTTAAGGTTACCATGAAAATTAGGCCTATACAGTAAAAACTTAGTTGCTGCTCGATGTAGAAGACTGCAGACTAGTGGCGAGTTGTTTAAAATCCTGACCATGCTGTACTTCTCCCCACTGTCCTGACCCCCTCCTGAACTCTTAGGCTTTCCTAAATTGATTTGCTGATGTTCTTCTGGGAGCCACAATTTTTCATTCAAGAGCCACATGTGGCTCCCGAGCTGCAATTTGGTCACACCTGATCTACCTCATGATTTTCCTGTTCACTTGAACACTGTGATTGTATGACTTGTGGTCAATTGTACCATGCAATGTTTCTTTATGGATACTCCTAAACTGTTCTACATGATTAGTATATCATGTTTCCTGCAACTTCTTGTATGTGCATATTCATGTGGCATATTTAGTGTGGCTCAAGGAGTCGGTGGGAGGGAAACAGAGCTCTCTCTCAGCAACAATCAAGTAGCTGAGGGAAGCAGCAAAGACAGATCAATTGAGATGGATCAGAAGAGACAATGGGATCACCTCTGCCCACAAAGCATGTGGGAATTGTTTTGGAACAAAAACAAACAAGGAGTCCTGTGGCACTTAAAAACTAACTAGTTTGTTTATTGCATGAGCTTTTGTGGGAGAAAATCCCACTTCACCAGACACTTTGAAGATGGGGGAACTTACAGAATGGGAGGAAATAAATTCAGGGAAGTGTAAGTTATGGGAACAGGTCACACTGTCTTACACTTACCCAAGATTTACACTTCCCTGCATTTATTCTGCTGTAATTAGTCATATTCTCACTTAGAATTGTAGTCTGATCAATAAATTAGTAGTTGTTTTTATCTAAAGCTGTGTGGTCTTTAGAGGGTGTGAGTGAAGAAGGCTGGGCACAATTCATTTCTTTGTTAAATGGACAGACTTGAGTACTAGAATTAGGAGTTGGTCCCAATCTCTATAGACAGTGGCTCCTGGTGTGTAACTGGGGCCTGGGGTACTTGCTGGGGGACCATCTCTCAGGTAGCCAGAGGGCACATACCCATCAATTACACACCAGAACCTGGAGTGGACTGACTCTGGAGTGAGTGGTCATTTGGCAAAGTGAGGCAAATCAGGATTCAGGAGTGGGAATCGGAGCAGGGAGGGGGGTCACAGTGGCACACCAGACCAGATCTGGGGAGTGGCCTGTCACAGTGGCATTCATGGCAGAACCGCAATGTAAACAAGTCACGAGTGACCACAAGGAAACAAAAGGTAAAACACTTCCCCCTTCCTCCTTTCTGGGCAGAGGCAATCCCATTGTCTCTTCTGATAGACCTCAATTAACACTTCTTTGCTGCTTCCCTCCAGGTACTCCCTTGTTGCTGGGAGAGAAAGCTAAATTTCCCTCCTGTCCCCCCTAAGCCATACTAAACATGCTGTGAAACAGCTTTCACCTCCCCAGAGATGGCTGCATTCCACAAAAGAGGGAAACAAATTCTGGGCCACTGGGGCTGATGACCTAACAACTACTATGTCATTCTTTCTGCCCTCTGTACTAGCTCTTTCTTGGGAAGAGTTAAATTCAAGAGAGATGATTGAGAGATACAGCATGAAAGACATGGCTGTAGGAGTTTAAAATGTGATTAAAATTCAGATTGGTTTGCTAAAACCCTGGGAATTGACTGTCCTGCCACAGGCTTCAAGCAAGTGGCCAGAATGGGATGTGGTTTCCACCCCCCCCTCCACCTCTAAGGTCCCTATCAGTTTTATAAGGTAGCATGGTCTAGTGGCTAGATCACTGCACTGGGACCCAGGGGACTTACGTTCTATTCCAGGCTACAAATGAAGGGGCACAGATGCAGTGGGACACCAGATAGGAACTTTAGCTGCCTGCAGCCTGGCCACCAGCTCCCCAGGGACCCTGATCTCTTCCCTAAGCTAACCCACCCACTGGCTCCTGGCTGAGTCACTAACCCTCCTTCAAACTTGCCCACCAGTCAGGTGCCGATTTCCCCAACACACCCTATACTACCCTACACCCCCCTTAATTTTCCAACCCTCCCAGCTGTCCGCTACTAATAGTGTTATACTAGTTTGGTGAGCACCCCAACACTCCCCCATACCTCCCCTGAATTTCTCAACACCCCCTGAGTTGACAGCAAGTAACAGTGTTATACCAATTTGGTGAGTGAGCGCCCCAACATCCCCTACACCCCCTGAATTTCCCAACCCTCCCCAGTTGTCAGCTAGTAACAGTTATACCAATTTAGTGAGCATCCCAACACTCCCCATACCTCCCCTAATTTCAAGTCCTGGGGAAGCTGCTGCCCCCCCCCCCAGCTGCTTTCTTCACTATCCCAGTAGGTGCCATCTCCTCTGGGCACTCGCAAACTGAGTTCTTCCCTACCTGCTGGCTCCCCCTGAAACCCTGCTGCGCCTTCCCCTCTGACCTACCCACTGTGATGTTTCTCTGCCAAGTGTTGACTCCCCATGCCCAATCCTCCCCACACCACAGGGTCGGTTCCCCCCCCACCTGGCAGAGGGAGACAGTCCCTGGAGCTGCCACCTTGCTACTGCCCTCAGCGTGCCCCTGAGCAGCATGGTCAAGGTGGGTGGAGATCTAAAATCTCCCCCCCCCCCCCACTGCAGCTCTCTGACATAGCCTAGGGGCTCGCAGGGACTGCTAAGACTAACACAAAAGCCCTGCCCCCAGAGTGGGAAATAGCCAGCTGAGAGGCAGGGAGAACCAGCCCAGAGGCCAGGCTCCCCTCTCTGGCCCTTCCCTGGGGGCCAGCTGTTCCTCCCTGGGGTGGATTGGGCCAGCCAAGAGGCAGGGCAACAGAGCGGAGCCCAGCCCCAGCCAGCGTGCAGTCCTTGGCTCAGGAGTGCAAGGTCCACCCTTTAGCAATTGTTACCCGAAGCCAGGTCTGTCTCTGGCCTCATGGTGGTCGGCCCTGACTGTTCTTCTCTGCTTTAAACTGGCTGTTGTGCAGCTCTTGGAGGCTTAAGGCTGCCACTCTTGCAGGTTAAGGCCAAGGCAGCTGAGAGGTGTGCTTTATTTGTCTCCCCCCCCCCCCCCCCAACTTCAGCTGGCACCATGTTCCAAGACAGTGTCTTTGCAATGAAAATACAGCCCCAAGTTTATTTTCACAGCACAGCACCCTCAAATGCTATATTCAAGGTACAAATTCATGCATAGTGTAAAATCAGATATTTGCACCACTTACTTTGTATCAAATTAGAGGCCCCATTAGTAGCAAAAAGGCAACAAGTAAAGGATGTCCCTTTAAACACACAGGACAGGGGCCACTGTCTATGTTCTCTACATGATCTGTCCAAACAGCCATGACTCAGATTCACTCTGCTTTGTGCTACAGACCCACTAGCTTTTCTAATGTGCCTGTAAAACCACTCCTCCTCTCTCCTGCAGCACATCTTAAAAACTAACTCACTGCTGGAAACCCACTTCCTGCCAGGTTTCTGCCTGCTCCTTCCATTACAGACAGACCACTTTTTGTTTGCCTTAACCATGACCTTGCCTGGTTCCTTGAATACCCATGTGATTCTGAGGGGCTGAAAGCTTGTCTTACCTCTCATCAAGCTGTTAGGAGGTGAAGCAAAGCTTTCAGCACTGCTGTGGGGAGCCGTTATTGCCTAGTTGTTCCTTTCCAGCCCGGACCTGTCAATATAGTGGAATAAACAGGAGCACAAACAGCCCACAGTGGACGTTTAACAGCTAGTAGACTGGTGCTGATAGCTGTCAGACAGTCAGAAAATGGGCTGCTCAGAACACTCAAACTGGTTGTAACATGTTCTTACTGTACAGTGCCACTTCAACAAAAAGTGAAGGCTTGGGCAGGGATTTTCTCTGCAGAAGCTCACCATCCATAGGCTGGGCTACCTTTTATACTTAGGTTGACCTAATGGCAATGCTCAGGGCTTTGAAAAATTTCACAATCTGCGTGACTCAGTTAAACCAGCCTGAGCCCCTGCATAGATAGCATTAGCACAACAAGGTTGTTTCTCCACAGCACTGGTATTCAAACTATAGGTTAGGACCCAGTACTGGGACATAGGCCCTCAGGTACTGGGTTGTGACACTTCCTGCCCCTGCTGCCAAAAGACTGGAATGCATTGTTCAAAGATGTAGTAGTTGGGTTGTGGGTATAAATAATTTTTTCAACTGGGTCCTGAGGAAAAACGGTTTGAAAACCACTGCACTATAGTGGGGGTGGGACCCTTCCATTCTTTTAGTGTCTACAACAGTGGTTCTCAATCACTGTGTCAGGGCACATTAGTGTCACCACACAGCAGTAAGTGTGTCACGGAGAGCTGGGGTGATGGCCGGATTTGGCCTAGAGGGAGTGGGCTAGTGCGACCTGTAGAATCGCAATATTCTGCCAAGTGGACTCACAAAAGATTGAGAACCACTAGCCTACAAGACAGCACTACAACAGCTGAGTTGCACCTGTGCTTCTGTAGCATTTCTAGTGTAGCCATAGCTTTGTTTTAGAATATCAGAATCTATTAACTTTTCCAGCAGTCGCTCTTTGCCCTTCCTTGTTGCATTTCTTCGTTTTTTCACTTCAGCTAAGGTAAAGCCTGGCAGCCCTCGCTGCTGGCTGAACTTTAACAAAAGCTCCTTGTAAATATTGTCACAGGAGACAAACGCTCTGGTAAGAGCTACAGAGGTTGTTCTGAACAGCCATATGGAGACCCCACACACATTTCAAGAATGAAACTTGTGTTTGTACAAATGTGTTGCCAACTTCAAACATTCAAAACTCATGAGCTAGGCTCCCTGGCCCACACCTTTTAAGTAATGAGTTTTTAAACAATAATAAGAAATGTCATGTTGTTGTTTAGGCTTCTGGTTATTTAATCTTGAGGGTTCATATTTTTAAGCTTTTCTGCCAAACTTAGAAACTTTTTTTAAAAACTGGAGCTTTAAGAAAACACCAAATATAATGAGAGTTGGCATCACTTCCAAGTACGCTGCTTACAAATAGTGACAATCTGTAAACTTCAGCCTCTGCTCCTTGTGTCATGTTTATGGCCATAACGCGCTGCTTAGTGTTTTGTCATGAATCTCATGATAATTGTTTTTCTTAAAGCGCCAGCTCCTGGAGTCAAGTAGATATGTGATAATTTCAGCCTTCAATCTTAAAAGTTTCTAGCCCTCATGACTATGGAGAGAGCTTCAAAATGTGACTCTCCACCCCAACATATCCTAAAACAATGGTTCCCAACCTGTGATCTGTCTATCACTGATGATCTGCGAGGATACTGTAGGTAGTCCACGAGGGGGAAAAAGAAGGATAATTACTGCAGGTAAATGTACTGTGACAAGTGCAGTATGTTTGTGAGTGAGCATAAGAAATCATTAGAAATCACTGCGTTTTTAATACCCCTTGATATATGTTTGACTTCCATCAAGCACAGGCTATGTTACAAATGTTTAAAATGACCTCCTTACATGATGGTCCACAAAAGCTTTTGATGATGATGTAGTGGTCTGAAAAAGAAAAAGTTTAGGACCCATTGTCCAAAAAGAAGGCGGCAAATAAAATCTATTACTTTTACATAAGTTCATGATGTTTGGTGAACCTGATTCATGATTTTTGACGATTTAGGGTTGGCAGTGCTGTACCCTCACAAATTATCCCACTAAGTGTTATAGACACTACCATGTTATTCGAAGGAAAACAATTACTAGTATTGAGAATGCAGTCAAGTTATTAGATTGAAGTAGAGCTATTTCACCATGCCACACGCTTATTCTTCTTTCTGCAGGGCCAGTCATCTTCCGTAGCAATACTTTGCAAAGTAGGGCAGTGGTTCCCAACCTTTTCTCTGCTGTGGCACACCTTGATACCTTCAAATTTTTTGAGGTACACCACTGTTAAAAAACTCATGAATATTCAAATTAACTTAAATTACTTATGAATATTCATGAACCATGGCACAGTTTCGGAAATGCTGTTATGTAGGGTAGTAGGGGTAGCAGAGCGGGGTGGCAAGAGAGGAGAGGTCAGAAGTTGTGTGCAGTGGCTGGAGTGAGTGTGGGGAGCAGAGCAGGGTAGGGGTGGCAAATGAGGACAAGGGCAACCATGTGGGGAACAGTACAAGGGTGCAGAGAGAGGAAGGGAGAACAAAAGTGGCTTTGTGGGGGGGCAGGGGGAGCCTGGGGAGCAGGAAGGTAGGGCAGGGGAGCATGGTGCAGCACCCACTTCCCCCTTCTCCACAGTGGCTCCCTGCCACCCAGGGCAAATCCTCACCCCCCTGCTGCTCCCTCTCACCCCAATGGGTCCCATCCTCCCCTCCTGCAGCCCCCCGCTGCCTGTGATGGACCCTCCCATCACTGCAGGAGTCAGAACTAGGCTTCCAGACCCCAGCTGCACCACCACACACACAGACACCTCAGCCCCCAGCTACGCCCCCCCACCAAACAGCCACCCCACAACCCCAGCTACATACCCTCTGCTACACATCCACTCCCACCCACCTTTGCTACACACACACACACACACACACACACCCCTGCCCACACAACCCCCAGCAGCCCTCCCTCCAAAGCCCTTACCTGGGCTGTTTGCAGGCTGCCTGACACAAGCTGCTCTGCCCTGCACTCCCAGCCTCCCACCTCTCTCTGCCAGCTGGGCCTAAGATAGAGCCACCAGAACGCTGCTTTCGGGATGCTCCTACTATTTTTAGGGGGACCACTGGATCTCCGCATTCCAATGCCTTCCTTTATTTTTAGGGAGGTCAGAAGGCTGCCTGCCTAAAGATAGGGGGCCAGAACTATGTTCCGGTGCCTTCCCCATTACTTTAACAGCTGCCTTTTCCCAGCCCTGCACAGCCCACATGGCTGGGCTGAGCAGGGAGGGAGCTTTAACTCCAGCTCTCGGGGTGCTTGCAACACACTTTGGGGGTTGCCACGGCACACCAGTGTGCCCCAGCACACTGGTTGGGAACCACTGAAGTAGGGGAAGCCACATACAAGATGTGAATCTAAGAGGATGTCCACAGTGGATAAAATCAATTTATGTATGTAGGACACCTGATGAGAGGATCTCGTAGAACATTTCACATGCGATAACTGCCTGCTACCTAACTTTGCAGGTGTTTTTTCCTCTTTCCTTTCTGGTATCAAATACCTTGCAATCTGCATGGGGAAACCATTCTTAAAAGCACTTTTGGTTCAACACTTTGTGAATATGATTTTAGGAATTTACACTTTTGTGGACTTAAACTGTGTTAAGTGTCTAAAAAAACAAAGCCAGCACCCAGCATATCAAAGGGTGAGTCTGCATCTATTTATAAACTGTAGCAACAGTTCAGCAATCCTAAAAAATCTATATACAAAGCATAAAGTGAAAACTGTAAATCCCCTCCCAGTTCAGACAACAGAAAAAGTACATAATGCTCCAGGTGGGGCCAACTTTTAAGACTTCTCAAAACTTAAGTTCAAGTGAAATTTTTGAGTAAAATATCTCCATGTTTCTAGGATCTACCACTGGAAACCCCCCTTAAATCCCAGAAAACCCCACCATAAGTCTTACTTTGCTGGCAGGCAGAAAGAAGGGATACTGCAGCAAGCAAAATTAAATCACCAGCCATGTTCCCAGCAGCTTCCGTGTACAAAGCACTTTGTCACTGTGTGAGAGCTGCAGGGAAAGGGGTGGGGAGTGAATGCTTTTCAAAGCCACGCCTTAGGAAGAGAAGAGGGCAAATTTATTTTTCCCTTTTAAATGAGCATTGGCTGCTTAGGCAGATCTTGTTTCACTGACCTGAATGAAACTTTTATTCATACAAATAGTCAGGGTGTGACAGGGGAGGGCTATGTAATAATTAGGAGTGAGCTGAATTACCTCAAGTAACCCAGAAGAGGAGCTGGCAGCTGTGTGAAAAATGTGGATTTTTTTTTAAGTGAAAGTTTGAAAAATTCTCCACCAGCTTCTCTTAGAAGTATGTGAGCAAGTGCAGAAAGAGCAAAGACAACCTCCTTAGGAAGTGGAGAAGCAATGGTCTTGTAACAGTCCTAGAATTATGTTCTGGCCCTTACTGAACAACTCTGCTTACTAGCGAACAATTAGGTCTGATCTTCATCTAAGAATTAGATTGAGCTGTGAAAATATGTCATGCTCTGTGCAAAGTAGTTAAATTGCCCTAATTCTCCCTATAGGAGTAGTTGGAATGAAGGAAAAATTCTTGGAGTGGGTACGAAATATTGATGGAAAAACTTTCCATGGATGTAGGAAGCATCTGCACCAGGGGTCTCAAACATGAGGCCCCTAGAGTTATTGCCTGTGGCCAGCAACAACACTACCATCATCAATATTTACAATATTGCTGCATGAAATGGTTTCAGTCATGTGGCCCTTGGGCTAAGATACTAGTCATCATATGGCCCTCGTGATGATTTGAGTTTGAGACCCCTGATCTACACCATAGTGGCACAGCTGTAGCTGTGCTATTCTAAGTGCTGGAGTGCAGATATGGCCTAAACCAGCAGTTTCCAGACTAAGGGTCATAACCCCAAGTGGTCTTGCTTCATTAGCAAATGGGATCACAGGGATCCCAAGTGTACTGAGGATGCCATTTTACAAAATGGCTTCCTCTGCACAGTGAGACCTCACACATACCATATGCAAGAGGTCATGTTGAGTGGAAGTAGCTATTTTGCTCCATAAAAATGGGTCCCTCAGTGCAGCATGATGTTGCGTGCATAGTATGTTCATTTGTGTGAGGTCATACAGTCCAGAGGATGCCATTTTGTAAAGCAAAATTGTAACTTTCTTGAGGGGTGACCTTGTATATACAGTGGATGTGAAGTCACACTTCAGGGAGGACACCATTCTAAAAGGCAATTTCCATGCTGTCCGGGGTAGTGTGAAACAGCCCATTTGAAAATGGGGGCATTCAAGGAAAATTTTTGTGATCTGCTGGCCTTAGGGATGCATGACAACTGCCTGCAAGTGTATGTAGGAGTAAATGCTAAAGGGGTGGAATTGATTAAGGATAAAAATAGCAATAATGGAACTGTATGAAAAAAGGAAACCTGAGACAAAATATCAGGGGAAAATTCCTAATGATATGAGCCACTGTTAAGTCCCCTAAATTGCAGCTGTCTCATTGCTTGAGAAGTTGAGACTAGATAAAGAACTGGGAAAACATACATTAGAGAGCTGGCCTTCGCTGTCAAGAAATATACTGGAATAATAACAGATCCTTCTCACTAATTTCTGTTGGTCTTAATAGAGTTAAGGCTCCCTAAGGCAACTAGGACAAACCCCAAGTCTCAATATTTGCCAGGCCATGGGGGTTGCTGTCCCCACTCAGAAATTGATTATTTGTTTTGTTTTTCCTGGTAAACAAAGATTCCTCTTTAAGAGGAGGAACTTCTAATTGAAGACAAATATATATATAAAAAAAAAAATTCTTCTCTCACCCCCATGGGTGGTATGTGTCATCCTCAACCTCGGGTCCTCTACCAGAGGCCTGGGAGTTTGAGGGTTCTGTGCAGTATCTTAGCTGTTCCTAGCACTGCACTCTTCTGGACAGAGAGCTCTGATGTTGTTCCTGGGATCTGTTGGAGCCACTCTCCCAGCTTAGGAGTCACAGCCCCGAGTGCTCCTACCACCACCGGGACCACTTTGGCCTTTACTTTCCACATCTGTTCTAGTTCCTCTTTGAGGCCCTGGTACTTCTCCAGCTTCTCATACTCCTTCTTCTTGATGTTGCTGTCACTTGGCACTGCTACATCTATCACCACCGCCGTCTTCTGGTCTTTGTCTATTACCACGATATATATAAAATGTTAAATCAAATTTTTCCAAAATAGTTACATTTTGAAATCCTGCAGCTTTATTGCCAGGGAAGGTTCTTTGAAAAGAATGGCTCATTGGATAAGCAGTAAGCATGTGACCTGGATGTTGCTATTAAATAAATCAGCAAAATAATGTAGTTACTAATGTAACCCTTCTGCCACGGTGAGATGGCAAGACAAGGGCTGGGTTCTATATCTAGAGGTTTTCAAATTATGTAACACCACTAACCAGCTTGAGCCCCCACCCAAATTTCTGGAAGATCATGCACTATTCCCTGGGCACCTCAAAGAGGTAAGGCATCCCCACTCACAAGCATGAGGTGAGTGTTGTATACAGAACTTTTAATAGTAGTAAAACAGAACGTAAAAGGTCAAATAACAGAAACCAGGACTGATGTAGAAAATCAGTACAGAGCAAGGTTCCCAACAGCTCACACTGCATAACAGAACATAAAAGACTTAATGGCAAAACCGGCACTGATCTGGACAATCAGTGCTAACCAGGTTCCCAACCAACCCTAGGGTATGTAGGGAGTGTCTTTCATGCCAGCTATCCACCAGCACCAACCACTGGTCATCACTCCATCCACTAGCACTATCCCTCGGCTCCTTCCGCTGTCCACCGGCCCTGCCCGCTGGTCACTTGCACCACCCAGGTTGCTGCTGGCTGCTCTCACTGTCCGCTGGCTCCACCCACTGGTCACTCGCACCACCCAGCTCACCACTGGCTGCTCTCACCACCTGCTGGCTCCACCCACTGGTCACTCCATCTGCTGCTTCTCTTCAGTGATTTCAGCTCAGAGAGAGAGTTTGTCTCTCTTAGTAATTTCAGCTCTTAAACCTTAAGTAGCTGCAAACAACTACTTCCACTAAAATAACAAAGAGAGTCCTCATAAGAAGCCTAGCCAAGTCTATCATTTGACAATAGGACAAAGGAGTGAGGCAGTACTTCAGGGCATAGCTCCAGAAGTAGCTATGCAACCCCCCATCCCTGTCTTGACTTTTTCAGGCTGAGATAGGCAATAGCCTCTCACAAGTTTCTTTTAGCTAAAGGTAGCTTTTACCCTTTAACTAACCCAAACAGATTTGGAACAATAAGAGAGTAGCATATCACCAAATACAGTATGTCATATTTCTCTTCAGTAGAATTACAGATATTGACAGATTTGTGATCAGATCAGCCCCAAATACCATTACCTGTATTGCCCTGCACCCATAGTCTGATTATGCGAATACATTCTTTGTGCTCATGCAAACACAAAACCCATACAAATTAGTTGCCCCCCCCTTCAGAAGCTGTTAGGCACAGCTCCTAAGCCCGCCTTACACTAATGTTTATATTTGTATAATTAGATAGGTATGTAAAGAGTTAAATTAGCTTAGCTTTTTAAAGCACCACATGTTTTGTAATTTAAATGAAAGAAAGGTGTTTTAGAAACCATGACAAGACTTTTGAAAATATAGGTAAAACTGGCAAAATAAATTGTAAAAATGCTGAGCTCAAAATGTGGATTATATTATTAGAGACTTCTTTTTCCTTAGGGTTGGTTCTACTTAGTTCAAACACAAGAGAAGGATTGTGGTGCCCTCAACATACCAATGTTATCTTGGAGAAAGTGACCCAAAAGTCATATTTTGTTTTAACCAAGGTCAGGAAAGGAGTCAATCCCAAGCTGGCCAAAATCTGGTTTTAACTAAAGTCATCATTAGGATATCACTTGTTTGTTGCTTTGCAGCTCTTCTCTTGTAACACTGGAACAAGCCGTGAGGGGGCTCTCCCTTGGACTAATCCTTTTAGGAGTTGTGACAGAGTCAAGGCTGATGGCTACAAGAGAGTAGTACTATTGAAGAAGAAAGGGAGGTGGCTGGGCACAAGCCTGCTGACTTCTAAAACCCTTCCCCCAGCCTAAGGGGAGATGGCACTGGACTCATCTTCAACTGAGTTCTGGGGACAACTAATGACTAACAAGGATGGGAGTGGGGGGTCAAAGGTTCAAAATGAGGGACTCTGAGGGGGACATCAAGCAGAGAACCCCAGACAGCGCCCACTGCTCCCAGAAGGTGTCCAGCAGATGCTGCCAAGAGGAAATCCGGCTGGAGACATGAACAGACAAGGGACCAGAAATAGTTCCCACAGTCGCAGGCCCCTCCCTCAGCCAACCTCCTTTCCCTGGTGTTGTAGATGGTTACTTTGGCAAGGGCCAGGAGGAGGTTGATGAGGTCCCTGAGACTTTGTGGAACCACAGGTAGGGAGTGCATACAAAAATAACTGAGGGGAAAAGTGCAGCCAGAACCTCAATAAGAGGTTCTGGAGGAGCAGGAAGAGGGGTTGCAACCTGGTGCACTCTAGGTATATGTGCGCCAGGGTCTCCCTCACACCACAAAAGGGGCAAGTGTTGGGATGTAGGGTGAACCAAACCAAGTACATGCTCATACTCACAGCTCCATGAAGAAGCTGCCAACTAATGTCTCTGGGGGGCAGCGGGGTCAAGGTGGTATATAGGCTGGCCCACCAGGGGTCATCACCCTCCACTGGTGGAATTAGGTCCTGCCATTTTTTATCAGGACTGGACACAAGGGCAAGGAAATGGATGGTATGCAGCATAAGCATGTATGGATGGTCTCTGGGCATGGGTCGGAAGTGGGCCGGCTGCAAGTCTAGCAGCTGGCTAGGTGGGCGAGGTGGGCATGCCCGGGTGGGTTCATGGGGCTGGGACCTGATCAAAAGCCCTGGAGGGCTAAGACTTAGAGGGGGGGTAGGGACCACTCTCTCACAGAATCTGCTCAAGGTAACCTCAAGCAGCAGGGGACAGGGCCACCTTCACATCCTGGAGCTAGCACATGCAGATCTACCCAGTCCCCTTATGTGTAGTCCAGGAGATCTCTGACCCTGATGACACCTGCCAGGACCAACTTCCGCCTCACCGTGGGGGCCTCAGCCATATGCACATCAATATGGGGGTTGTGTAGCAGGAGTTTTGTGAAGAAGTCCTCCCCCTCGGTGAGTACAACGGACCTGGGGGCTGAGATGAGCCTCCGGCTCCAGAGGAGGTCCTGGTAGAATCATACTGTTGGAAGGGACCTCAATAGGTCATCTAGTCCAACCCCCTGCCAGAGGCAGGACCACTCCCACTAAACCATCCCAATCATGGTTTATCCAGCCAGGCCTTAAACACCTCCAAAGATAGAGACTCCACCACCTCCCTAGGCAGCTCATTCCAAGGCTTCACCACTCTCCTAGTAAAAAAGTTTTTTCTAATATCCAGCCTCGACCTCCCTAACCGCAACTTGAGACCATTGCTCCTCATTCTGTCCTCTGTTACTACCGAGAGCAGTTGAGCTCCATCTTCCTTGGAGCATCCCTTCAAGTAGCTGAACGTTGCTATCAAATCCCCCCTCAATCTTCTCTTCTGCAGACTAAATAAGCCTATTGCTTTCAGTCTTTCCTCATAGGGCTTGTGCTCGAGCCCTTTGATCATTTTGTTTCCCCTCCGCTGGACTGTCTCTAGCATGTCCCTGTCCTTTTTGTAGTGGGGAGCCCAAAACTGAACACAGTATTCTAGATGTGGCCTCACCAGTGCAGAATAGAGTGGAATGATCACATCCCTTGATCTGCTGGTAATACTTCTTTTGATGCAGACCAGTATGCCATTGGCCTTTTTGACCACAAGAGCACACTGCTGACTCATATCTAGCTTCTCATCCACCATGACCCCCAGGTCCTTTTCTACACTGCTGCTACTTAGCTGAATGTTCCCCAGCCTATAGCAGTGCATGGGGTTTTTCCATCCCAAGTGCAGGATTTTACACTTGTCCTTATTGAAGCTCATAAGATTTCTATTGGCCCACTGTTCCAATTTATCTAGGTCTCCCTGAATCCTGTCCTTGCCCTCCAGTGTGTCTAGTGTTCCCCCCAGCTTGGTGTCATCTGCAAGCTTACTGAGTGTGCAGTCTATTCCATCATCCAGATCATTGATGAAAATGTTGAACAGAACTGGCCCCAGGACTGACCCCTGGGGCACACCACTCGTGACTGGTTGCCAGCTAGACATGTTGGTAGAAGACAGTCAGCTCAGAGAAGTCTCATACAATGCCTCTCAGCCAGAGATAAAAGAGCTGCCGGTCGTATCAGAGCCCATGATAGTGACGGAGGAAGGTGTGTACCAAATGCCTCCACGCCGGACTACCTGCACCATAAGGGAGTCTCTGCAGGGCCTCGAGATGGAAGGTGTGGACCTGGCTGTAAATACAGCACAGGACCTGCCCTCCCTCCTCCAGGGGAAGACTCGGAATCGCTGCAGAGACCCAGCACAGTCTTGGCCAGAACTCCACCATTATCCGCTGGAGGTTGGCCAGGAATCTTGGGGGTGGGGTCAGTGTGTTGAGCCAGTGCCAGAGCACGGACAGGACAAGCTGGTTGATGACCAGTACCCGCCCCTGAGAGGAGAGGCACTGCAGCAGTCCTGTCCACCTCCACTGCTGCTCAACAACCCTGTCCCCTAAATCTTGCCAGTTCTCGTCCAGGGAGGGATGGGTGTCAGAAAGATAAATGCCAAGATAGAGCAGTGGACCTGTGCTCAACAGGATGGCTGGAAGCACAGGTGGGAGGGAGCTCACTGGCCACCTGGCCCCTACCATCAAGCCAGAGCTCTTGACCCAGTTGGCCAGGAGAAGGAGGCTGCCAAGTAGATGGCCTGGCAAGCTTCCAACGACGCCAGGTTGCCTGGGTCCTGGACCATGAGGAGCACGTCGTCAGTGTATGCTGACAAGACCAGCCTCAGTTATGGCTTGTGGAGCGCCAACCCTGTCAACCTCTGGCAGAGGAAACAGAGGAAGGGCTCTATGGCCAGAGTGTACAGCTGGCCTGACAGCGGACAGCCTTGATGCACTCCTCACCCAAAGCTGACCAGTTCAGTCAGGGTCCAGCTGAGCCTGATCAGGTACTCCAGTGAGGTGTACAGCACCTGGAGAAACCCCAAGAACCAGTGCCTGAAGCTGAATGCCTGTAGGGTGCCCAGGAGATACCCATGGTCCATCCTGTCAAATGCCTTCTCTTGGTCCAGGGGCAGGAGTGTGAATGACAGATCATCCTGATACCCAAGCTCCAAGAGATCCTGGACCAAATACAGATTGTTATAGATGAACAGCCCAGGACAGTGTCGGTCTGGTGGGGATGGATCACGCCTGGCAACACAGACCCTAGCTGCAGCAAGAGGGCTTTGGCAATGATTTTGTAGTGGATGCTGAGGACCGAGACGGGGACACCAATTGCAAAGATTGTAGAGGTCCCCCATCCTGGGCAGAAGGTTGCGCTGCCCACTGGCAAGAAATCCACCCTCAGGACCAGGCACTCCTGAGTCCAGATGATGGTGAGGTCTGGGCTGAGGGCTTCCCAGAATGTGCAATAGAATGCCTGTCCATGCCTGGAGATTTATTGGTGGGCATGAGATGGAGGACTTCTGAGAATTTGGCCAGAGTGAGAGGTAGCTCCAGACAATCCTGGTTGCCCTCGCTGACCATGGGAAGTTTGTTCCAGAGCACCTAGCAGGCAGTGACTTCGATCGGATCTGGGGAGAAAAAGCTGACATAGAAAGCTCTGGCCCTTCCCTGCATCTCCTCCAGATCTGTGAGGGGTGTGCCATCTTCAGCGAGGAAGTAGGTGATATGCTTTTTAGCCCCTTCTGTTTCTCCAGGGCATAGAAGAAGTGGGAGTTATGATCCATCTCCCAAAGGAGACAGATGCAGGATCAAACAAAGGCTCCCTGGGCCTGAAGGTCCTCAAAGGCCCAGAGCTCCTCCCATTTCTCCTGGCATGCTCTGCAGAGAGGGATAGATCCTTAGGGCTGGCAGCCAGATACCTCTCCAGTTCTAAAACCTTCCGCTCCAGGTACTCCATCACCACATCCCTCTGTCAGCTGCCCCCCCCCCCCGAGTGAAGTTTCAGCAGAAGAGCTGGGCATGTACTTTCCCCATGTCCCACCAATGCTGCACTGAGGGAAAGGCAGCCCTCTGCCCCCCCCCCCCAGGCCATCCAGAACTCCTGGAAGGACGCCAAGAAGCCCACGTCCTCCAGCAGGCTATTATTAAAATGCCAGTGGGCCAGCCCCTGCCTCTCTGCCGAGAGCAAGGCCATCATAGTCACCAAATGGAGACCTGAGAATGGGGCTGGCCGGATGCTGGAGGAGCGGACCCATGCTATATGGAATCTGGACAGATAAATGTGGTACCCCACCTGGACATAGGTGAAGGTCATCTCGTCATCTGGGTGATGGTTGTGCCAGACTTCTACCAAGGAGTGATGGTCTATGTGGAAGAGGCCTGTAAAGCCTCAAACTTCCTTAATCACAGCACGTCTGAAAAAATAGGGAGTGTAAGATAAAAATGAAATACTCTGAGAAAAGCTGACTGTCTCTTGTTAACAAGGTCAGAATGTTACAAAAGATAAGTTGACTATGAATCCTGGCTTAGCTAAGTCTGTAATTTTCCATTGGCTATCTAGAAAAGGAGAAGTACCTTCTGTTGAACACCTCGTGTTATCTATAAATACTGTTAAAACTTGTTTGTAAGTAGAGCTCACATTAACAAGACAGAATTGCTGTCAATTAGTGATCTCACACATGCTTGAATAAAAAGATGCCTTGTTGGACCTGACAACACTTGATTTAATTAGTTTTCTTTAACATCTATTATCTTCCTGAGAACATCCACAATGGCCAGGCGCTGCTCAAGTCCTGTACGGTCCCACTTGAGGGTGAGATTGAAATCCACCCTCAGGACCAGGCACTCCTGAGGATCCAGCATATCAAGGAAAGCAGGCACCTGCTGAAGAAAGGCATCCACTCCAGGCCTGATGCAGAAGCATAGACTCTGACGAGGTTCAATGTCAGCCCCTCCATATAGACCTGGAGGTGCAGCAGGTGGCCCGGCATAACCTCGGCAACCCCCAGCACCTCGGGTTCTAGGTCAGGGGACAACAGGGTGGCCACTCCGCCTTCGTAGGCTGAGATGGCTTAGGATGGTACACCCCATTCCCCCACTCCAGCTGCCAACTGGCAGCTGGATCCATGTGGGTTTCTTGTAGGAAGACCACAGAGTAGCCTTCCCTGAAGGAAGGAGAGCACCTGGGTCCTCCAGAGACCCATCCTACAGCCCCTGGCATTTAATGTAGCAAAGATTACTGGGGCTGTGAGGAGGGCTGGCGAGGATACTCAGGTGCAGGACTTCCAACAGTCCCCATTTGGCCACACAATGGTCCATGATTGACCCCAAAGGTCATGAGAATGTCACAAGCTCCAGGCCCTATGATAGGCTGCGGCATCCCACCTCCTGGTCCCTTTGCCCTCCTTCAGAATGGCCCTCATGGCCTGGATGATGAGATGGAAATTCCCCCAGTGCTGCTGGGTGAGCTTCATCTGGTTCCTGGCTCCACGAGCGTCAGCCAGAAACACGCGCACCTCTTTCCATAGCACAAGGGGGTCCAGGGCAGAAGGCTCCTGGCTGTCTCCCTGTTGGGTCCCCATATTGGCCCTGAAGCCAGCTGGGACAGACAAACAGGGTGCAGAACAATGTTCCCTGTAAGCTGCATGGCTGCACAGCCCCTGCTGCTGTCTGGTGCAAGGGACACTGCTAGCTGCGCATGGCCAGCAGCCAGAATCCCACCCAGCCAAAAGACTCTGTCTTCTGGCTGGCTGAATGCTCCTCTGGCGCTGAGAGTTTTAAAAACTCCAGCCCAGAGAAGCTCTGATGGAGCACGCTCAGAAGTTCTGGACATGCTCCGTCAGTGCTTCCTCCAACTGAAGGAGCCCTGGCTCTGCCATGCTGCTCCAGTGGCTGGGTAAGGCTGCAGAGGGTTGGTGGTTTGGCCAGCTGCAGAGGTTAGCAGGGGAGCAGGTTAGGGTGGGAGGAGGGGGAATCAGGCTGGCTATGGGGAGCTGAGCAGGCAGGCAGGATCGGGCCAGGTGGGGGGGTAGCAGGAGAGCAGGATCAGGCCCACTGAGGGCAGGATCAGGCCTGCTGAGGGGCAGCACGTCCAGCGAGGAAAGTAAGTTGCTCAGCTGCCTCAGGGCCTTAGAGGGAATGTTGGCATAGAGCCCCATCATAGCGCTGGTGTCATGGGCGCTGCGTTGCCCAGCTCAACCCCTGGCACAAAGAAGGGTGGCAGTGGAGGGAAAACAGCAGCCCCAGGGATGAAGGGGGCCATGAATACCACCCCCTCCCAGGAATCAGTAGGTGGAAAAGGTAAATGTAAGATTTTTAGGTGAATTAGAATCCCGGGAGAGGCAGCATATTCAGAGCTGTGTAAGGAATCTTTCTTCTTCGAGCACTGCTCGGATATATTCAGTATCAGGTGTCTACGTGCCACAGTGCACAACTGGCCGGAAACTCTTTAGCCTTAGCCTGTCAGGACAGGGCTGGCAGCCACTGCCCCCTGGCCAGCCTGTGGCTATATATATATATGGCCACAGCCCTGCTTCTCCCCAGTTCCATTTTTTCTACCCTCAACGATGGGTACAGAACAGCCTGTTCTTGCTGTATGCAAATGCCTGTCTCTTTGCTCTGTTTTACATGTATTTTTTGCTGGAAGATCTGTTTGCGGACATCACCAGCGCTCCTTCTGAGTCCTTCCAACAGAAACCTGAACCCGGGGGACAACCCCCACGGAAGGTATTTTAATGCCTGTGTGAGCTTCACCAGCTGGAGTATGCTGTATTTGCAGGTCTTTTAAATGAAGTACTCAGGAAGACAGGGAGCGAAGGCTGCATAACATCGCCCAGGAATGGGCCCTGGAGCTGACACTGGGTACATCTGTCGCACCCAAGGATTCACGGGCATGGATGGGCACCAGAGCCCTCTCGGTGCTGTTCTCCGGCTATAAATGAAAGCCATGATCGTCCTCTAATTTGGCACTGTGTGCTCAGTTGGCACCAGAGCGCTCTTGGCGCTGCTCTCTGGCTACGAACAAAAGCCGCAATCAGCCTCTAACTCAGCAGTGTGTGCTTGGTCTGCACCAGAACCTGCTCTGCGCTGCTCTCCAGCTATGAAGAAAAACCACTATCAGCCTCTAACTCGGCACCATGTGCTTGGTTGGCACAAGAGCCTTTTTGGTGACGCTCTCTGGCTATGAATATAAGCCACGATCGGCCTGTAATGCGTCACCGTGTGCTGGTTTGGCACCGGAGCCCTCTCACCACCGCTCTCCAGCTGCCAATAAAGAGCCGCGATTGGCATCATACTTGGCACCCTCTTGCACCATGTGATCTTATCACTGGCACCTCCTCTGTGAAGAAAGGGCTGGAGCATCTGAGCTCTGCGCTTTGGCAGCAGTTCCACATGCCATTCAGCACCAATGCTCTCTCGGCACTGCTTCCCAGCAGAGCTCAGGTAAGTGTGTTCGGGGTCAACTTCGGCAATGAAGTGCTGGCACTATTTCTGGCCCTCCCCTCCGGGGTGAGCGCCTGGAGCCTATCACAGTGTCACCCACACTGGAGGCCTTTGAAGTGGCAGAGGGCCTTTGGCTCCTGAACACACCGCCAGACCGCTGAAGCAAATGGTAAGTCTGCCTTCCTTCCTCCACTTTACCCAGCACCAGGGGGAGCCGCTCACTACTTGGGCCCTGCACCACTGTGAAACTGTGGGCTCCAACCCCTACGGTGCTGACACCCTTGCCTTGGCACTGCAAGATATCTGAGAGTGCATTCCTCAGGCCTGGCCTCTTACTGAAGGGTCCATTCTTTCCGGGCACTGCACTCGAAGCTGGCTACCTCCTACTGAGGCCCAACTTGATGCCATGGCCCCAGGTGAGAGCACCCCAGTACCAGGGTTGTTTCTTCTCCTGGCTACAGCCATGAACAAAGGCCAGGGGCTTACAGAGAAGACCCTACCACACTTTGACCCCCTCAGTGGGGTCACCGCCTACCTAGGTCAAGGGCACACCCCTCCAGGGAGACCAGGACCCCTTATTCGACTTGGGGTTTGAAACCTCTCCGTTTACCATTACGATTTTCCCCCTTTGTACTCATGTCCTTGACATTGCTGGGACACACTGGCCTGAGCCACCCTGATTCACCCTCAGGCAATGTTCCCTGTAAGAGATGATGGCAGCTGAGCAACTCATGTTGCTCGCTGCGCTCCCCCCCACCGTGGGCTTGCTGCGCTGCCCCTCCCCGTGGGCCCGTTCCTGCCCCCCCCGCTCCCAGCAGCCCCCACACCCCTGCGGGCCCGCTCCCGGCCGCCCCCCCTGCCCCCGTGGGCCCAATCCCGGCTGCCCAGCAGCCCCCCTGCACCCAGCCACCCTCCCACCCCCGCGGCCTGCTCCCGACCGCCCCCCCCGCCCCCGGCTCCTAGCTGCCCCCTACTCCTGGCAGCCCCCCCTGCTCCCAGCAGCCCGCTCCCAGCCGGCCCCCCGCCCCCGTGGGCCCAATCCCGGCCGCCCCCGCACTTGAAGGCCCTTCCGTTCCCGCGGGCCTTTTCCCGGCAGCCCCCCCATCCCCGCGGGCCTGCTCCTGGCTGCCCCCCCACTCCCATGGGCCCACTCCTGGCTGCCCAGCAGCCCCCCTGCGCCCAGCCACCCTTCCACCCCCGCGGCCCACTCCCAGCTGCCCCCCCCGCCCCCTGCTCCTAGCTGCCCCCTACTCCCGGCAGCCCCCCCTGCTCCCAGCGGGCCCCCCCTGCCCCCGCGGGCCTGCTCCCGGCCACCTCTGCAGACCTACTCCCAGCTTCCCAGCAGCCTCCCCACCCCCACTCCTGGCGGCTCCCAGAAACTTATCTTGTGGCTGGAGCCAGACGGCCCAGCCACAGCTCCTGGGGCCAGAGAAGCTCTAGTGAGCATCCCCAGATTTTCTGGGCATGCTCCGTTAGAGCTTCTCTGGGCGGGAGTTTTGAAAACTCCCAGCCCCAGAGGAGCTCTATCCAGGGACTCTGGCTGCCGGCAGTGCGCTGGCGGCTGCGGCGGGCTGTGCTGCAGCGCGCCAGCGCAGCTTAGAGGGAACAGTGCCCTCAAGTCCCCTAGGAGTCTCAGAAAGTTTGACCTCCTGGGTAGAAAAAGCCTATTCCCCTTCAGTTTTTCAGTTGAGGGTTGCTAGCCATCAAGCCTTGGTTAAAAGATATTCCCTAGACCTGTGGGATGCTATGTAGTGTTTTAGCAGCTTTCTCCCACAAGAACACTTGGAGGATCTGGATGCCTTTGTCAAGGAAGGTGCCTTGGCCTCAAGTGATGCCCTTACAGTGGTGTGGGATGCCTTGAACATGGCCAGCCATGGTATTGCAATAGCCATGGTTATGTGCCTGGCTTCGGGATTTTGACCTCTCCCAGGACTTACAGCAGTCCATATTAGACCTCTTTTTAGAGGGACAGTCTTTACCTGTCCACTGACTCCCTTATCCGTGGCAACTGTGCCCATAGGTCAGCCCTCAGAGCCCTGGGTGTGCTTACTCCCCGGGTGCCTCAGTGTTCTCCCAGCCTACTGCAACCCCTCAAACACATGGGGGAGGGATCCTCATTGGCCCACACACACACAACTGAAAGGCCTACCTTTTAGGAGCCTTTGGACCATGGGATGATGGTCCCCTTCCCTTGTTATAGGTGATCGACTCCAACAGGGTTGCTTCTCCCTCTATCAAACCGTTGAACATCAGAGCGGTACCCTAAACACTTTTGTTAAATGCCCCCTCACAATCAGCCTTGGGATACCTCTTCCCCCTCTCTGGTTACAATGCGTCGCCCTCTTCCCTTACCATACCTTTCGGGTGAGGTGAGGGCCTGGGAACTGGCAAACTCTCCTCACATGCACTTGGTTCCTGTCGCCTAAGCCCTTGGAGCCTTGGTGGCAATTTGAAGGTCACAGAGGGATGAGAAGCAGGCACATGATGCCCCCCGCCAAAAAAAGAAATCACTATAGCCCTCTGGGACAAGGGGAGGATACCTGCACCTCTGCCAACTCCTTCCCAGTCAGGCACACTTAAAAGGGTATGCTCTCATGTCACTATCCCGAGAGCACTCCTTATCCGTGTTGGCCTGCAACAGATTTTGGGGAAACTATTGCAGGATGATGCCCCCCACCCCCTAGCTGACAGTTAAGAGGGCAAGCTTGTATCCCCTTGTCCTCTATCTTCTTCCTCCTTGCCTACCCAGGCAGTGCCCCCTTTTAATATCAGGGCCGTGCTCTTCAGACTCGCATTGGGCTTTTGCCTCAGGGATCCTTGAGCCTCACTGCAGGGGTTTTGCCTCTTCAGCTCCTCCCCCTCCTCCCCAAGGACCTTCACCACAGCACATTGGTTCTTCTGTCCATGGACAAACCTCAAGGTTAGCCTTCAACTGGAACCTCCTCTGCTCTGGTGCCTCCCTCTAACCAGTCAAGGGTCGCTTTCCTCTGAAAACCCTAGACAGCTGTCTAGGAGCTGCCTTGATCTTTCTATGGCATCCCTCTCCTCCCTAGAATTGCAACGAAGGGAGCTAGTAGGGGATAGAACTCTTAACCACCATCAGTATCTGTACACCTGAGTGAGCCATTTGAGGACCTGTGGTCCTTAGCTCAGGGTAGTTCCCCTGCAGAACTCTGGCTCCCAGGGAAACTTACAAACCTGGAAAGCCTGACGCCTTATGGGTGACGATTTTGTAATGTCCCCTCTTGCCCTCCTCCGTGTTCCTTAAAGGACACAGTGGATTTTCTTTGTTTTTCCCTAAGTAGGGGTTGCCGTATGCTCTCCTCTTCTCTGCCCAGGGTCTCTCGCTCTTCCCTCCTCCCACGCAGGGCCTGCCCAAGCCTTACCCCTTCCATTATGTGGGGGGGCTTACCAATAACACTCCTTCCCCTCAGAGCAGGTGTTATAGACCACATCTGACTTGCATCTTGCCTAAGGTGTCATCTTTTCTCCTCATCAGGAGCTACGCAAGATCCCTCTTAGTTGGCCCGTTGTAGCCAGGACCCAACACCTACGTCGCCGCTAGAGATGAGTTAACCAGCTGTGTTATGAAGGTTGACTGCCTCTCCATAGACGTGAGAGTGAGAATATTATGTAAAGAAGTAGTGAGAATATCTTGTGAGCCACGTGCCCCCCGCAAACACTCCAATTTTGGAGCTTGGGGGCATGACCCTCGAGGTGGGCCTGACCTGTCTACAGAGACAGCTGGATACCCCTTCCCTTGATTCAGCACACCTCTCCCTATGGGAGTCTGTGTACCAGGAGAGTAGAATAAAAGGGCAAGGGAGAGAAAAGCGCATGTAGCCTTGATGTTTCATCAGCCCCACCCCAGAACCCCACGATGGTTTCTCACCACCCCTGTCTCAGGTCACTCCCCCGCCCCTTTGGTCGGGGACAACCTAACACGGCAGTTCAATCACCTTTCTCCCAGTTTCTCTCTTGATGTGAGGATGGGTGTACCTAAGGGTTCCCCTTCTTTTCCTACTATAACCTGCTCAAGGGTCACCTCTAAAGAAGGCCCCTTCTGAGATGTCCACTCCTCTCTTTATGATGACCTCCTCTACTAAGCATCTCAGACGCTTTGGGTCCCAGAGATGGGTCTGCCAAGCACTTAGGCCTTTTTCTGGGGCCCTCCCTCCAGGCCCTCCATTTCCATGCATCAACGGATGGAGGGACGGGGGTCCCCAGCCACTCCTTCCTCGTTATGTTTCTTCCTACATTAGCTTCCGTGTGGAGGCGGGAAGCCTTAGTTTAGGACGCCTCTTATCAATCCTACCCGTGGCATATGCTGCCGGTATGCCAATGGGGAAAGGCCTTTTGCCTATGCCTCATTTGGTCAGGGGGCGATGTGTTTCCTGCCCCCCAGTCTTGGTTATTAACTTAACCAAATGACACCCCCCCTTTTGGGGGGGGGGCTGAGGCGGCAAGGGTGGCAATTATTCCACCCTCGCTCTTCGCCTGCGGCTGTAGGAGCCTGTTGCCCTGGATCATGACTGCCTTTCTCCAGAGTCAATTCTACTAGGAAAGGGCAACTCTCCTACACTAGACGGTCTTGCTGGTGACAAGCAGAGGCGTTGCTGGAACTGGGCACCCCAGGGCATGTGCCCTGAACCCCAGCACTGGTGCCCCAGATCTCTGGCCCAATCAGTCCGGAGATCCAGGGCCTGGTTGCAGAGGCCCCATCCCCAGCTGGGGATGTGGGGTCCAGCCTCCCGCGGCCGCAGCAGGCAATCTGGGGCCCAGCCGTGCACGCCAGTGGCAGCCCCATCCCCGGCTGGGGATGCAGGACCCCACTGGCCACAGCCTCTTCCGGCCCCGTCCCCAGCCAGGGATGCGGGGCCTAGCCGCACGCGGCGGCGCGGTGGCACCTGTCCCTGGGCAGGGGGCGGGGTCTGCAGGCCAGGGGCGGGGTCTGGGCCTGTGCCCCAGGTCCCTCGCCCAGCCAGTGACGCCTCTGGTGACAAGGATGTTCTTTTGCTATTATTATATAGCAAATTCCTTGATAATGAACTGGGGACTCCCCCTGTTGGAGTTCTAGTCTCCTGACAGAGTAGGAAATGACCCCTCCGCACTCTCATGCATGTCTTCTCTGGAAGATCTTGCACTTGGTGGCGTGTCTGTAGGCATTTAGCTGGCGGCCCACTGCTTCTTCACCCAGTTTTGGGTGCTGTGCTATTTGTGGGTAGCTGTGCTGACGGCGGATAAGGTCTAACTTCGCTCACCTTCCACAGGATGGCTAGTAGTCACCTGATACTGAATGTATCCAAGCAGCGCTCGAAGAAGAACGGTGGGTTACTTACCAGTAACTGTCCTTCTTTGAGATGGGCTGCTTGGATTCATTCAGGTCCCTCCTGCCATCCCTGCTACTCAGAGTTAGCGATTAGTAGGAACTGGGGAAGAGCAAGGCTGTGGCCATATATATAGCCACAGGGTGGCCAGGGGGCGGTGGCTGCCAGCCCTGTCCTGACAGGCTAAGGCTAAAGAGTTTCCAGCTAATCGTGTGCTGTGGCATGTAGACACCTGATACTGAATGAATCTGAGCAGCCCATCTGGAAGAAGGACAGTTACTGACAGATAACCCACTGTTATTGAAAGCGCACTGAGAGAGAGAGAGAACCAGACAGACAGCTTTCCCTAGCACCTCTGCAACCCTCACATTTATCACTATGACAACCGCAATGACCTAAGGTCGTCCAAAACACCACAGGAAAGATACGATGGGGGGGTGGCAACAATAGGGGGAGGGGCTATGGGAATGGTTGGGGCATCATCAGGGAGAGGAATGAGAAAGTGTTTAAGGTCAGTATCAGAAACAGGGGAAGGGATGGGTGTTGGGACAGGGGCCCTCATGGTTGAAACACCAAGGTGCAGCTCTCCTTGACTGGGCATGGGGGTTTCTAACATCGGGTCAGAGGAGGGGTCCACACCAACACTGGGCATGGAGTTTGGAGAAGGCTGGATATCCATGTCCTCAGCATTGGACATGGGGGAAAAGCCAAGTGGGGGAGAGGGAGGCTGTCCCACTGGGGATGACACTCCAGGGCTCAGCTGCTCAGGATCAGCCATCGCCTCAGAGGGCTTGGCAGCCGTCGATGGGGTACCCATGGCAGCTGGGCAGGTGGAGCATTCTGGGGGTGTCCCTGGGTTGAGGGTAGGGACAGCAGGCAAAAGCTGGGTCTGGGACAAGGGAGAAGGGGTTCAAAAGCTGATCGCCACCCAAATCGAGGTCCATTGGCAAAGGGTCGTCCTTCCCTGGGGCAACTGGAGTCAGACCCAGGGCCTCAATCTCTGCAAAGCTGAAGCCTATGTCCCTCCCCACCCACTTGTAGATGGTAAAGCAGGCTCAGGGGGAGGGTGTGGTTCCAGCTGCAGCCATTCCAAGGAGGGGATCTACAGGGGTCTCCAGTGGGGGTGCAGTGCTGCCCCCCTTGTTCTGCTGCAGCCTTCTCCTCGGCTGTAGCCTCCTGCTGGACCTCATCAGGGGGCACAGCAGAAGGCTCAGCAACAGCAGTATTGGTATAGTCAGCCCACTGCAGAGACTTCTGGGGGGCCTCCAGCCAGTGTGGTGGGGAGGTTCTGAGCTGCCTTCTTGCTGTGCTTCCCCTGGAGGAGGACTCAGTCCTATAGGATTAGGATTACCAGATGTCAGGCAAAAGGAGGACATGTTCTCCTTTTTACCTTCACATCCTCCATCCAGCAGGCATTTTAAAAATATGTAATTTTGTCTGTCCTTTTACTTATAGGGGTTAAACTATGCTGGAATGCCCTGGAACACCCTGTTTTTAGGGGGAAGCATTCCAAAACCCCCTAAAAACAGAAGACTATTACATTAATACTACATTTTCTCCATGTGTCCTCCAGCATCCTCCTTTTCGTACTTCCCTATTCTCCTTTCCATGCTTTGGTATCTGGTAACCCTATATAGGATGGCATCAGAGGACTGGCCAGTGGGGGCAGGGATAGGAAACAAGGGTGAAGACTCTTTGAGTGAGAGGGACAAGGAAAGGACATTGAGGGGATGTGAACCCTCCCCTTGGGGTGCACTCTGTCCCAGATCCAGGGCCACCGTGGCTACTGCCCTCTCCTCATGTCCTGGGCCCTGTCCCATATGGTTCAGTGGGGGTGGTGACAGGGCCCAGCCACTCCTCTGGGCACAGTAGGGCGGCTGTCTCCAGGTCCTGAGCAGCAATTATGTCAGGTCCAGTTTGACGAGGAGGAGGAGCAGCTGTAGAGGTCAGGTGGTTTGGGTTGCCGGCAATGGTGTGGCCAGCACCCACTGAAGCCTCAGGGGGCCCAGTTGCTCCCTCTCAGTGCAGGTTAGGGGACAGTCCCTCAGGACATGTCCCATTGCCTGGCAGAGGAAGCACCAAGCCTCCCCTGAGGAATAAAATATCTTATAGTGGGCCCTGTGATGGGACACCAGAAAGGACCCCTCTAGTGCCACTCCGAAACGTGCCCCTGCTGCCAACATCTGTATCTGTATCTGCCGGCAGAAGGACAAGACGTGACAGAGGGCAGGATCCTTATAGCCCAGTGAGAGAGGGCTGATAACAGAGATGGGCTTCCCCAAGGTGGAGACGAAAGGAAGGAGGGCAGAATTGGGGAGGAAGGGGGGATGGAAGTCATCACCACCCATACTCCCAGGTCCTCCAAAGGCTCCACAGGGACATAGACACCTCTCACCGCCAAGCCCTTCACAACTGCCTCCTGTGTGGCAGCCTCCAATGCCAGGAAGACGACAACCTTTCCATATGTCTTGGAAGCTGCCACAATGGCCAAGGGCCCTACCACCCTCTCCATTTCCTGCATGTAGGTTTCCCTGTAGGGCAAGACAGTCACCAGAAAGCAATGGACACTGTGCCTCCTGGTCAAGGTGGATAAGGGGCCCTGTCCCCCTGAGATGACACAGGAGGAGGCAGCACAGGCAGGTGGTGCAGCAGTGGGTGGAGTAGCAGGAGCTGCCTGGGCATAGGATCTGGAGACAGACAGAGCCCCAGAACTGGTGAAGGGAATGGCAGGGGAAGAAGGGGCTGCAGCAGCAGCAACAGGGCCCTTGCTCGCCAGTAGTGGAGGCCCCTCCCAGGCCTACCGCTGCAGGTGCTCCAGTAGGGGCATTGGAGGTGGTGGGAGCAGCAGCGGTGCTCAAGGGGATAGCCGCAAGGGTGGACAGGGGAGCAGGCTGAGTGAGGGGTTTGGGGGGGCAGGGAGGTCTCCATGTCCCCATGGAGGGGCTAGCAGGAGGGGAAACATGAGGTGGGTGGGCAGGGACGAAAAGGGAGGGACCAAGGGAAACCCTCATCCCTGCTAAGTTGCAAGCTGGGGAGGAGGGTGCAAGTAAGGGTGGGTAAGAGGAGGGGGCAGGGGGCTATGGAGGGAATGAAGGCCTGGCAGACCACTCCTCCCCACTAGGCTGTAGGCAGGGGAGGAGAGTGCCAAAAAAGGAGAGGTACCAGCTCCTCCGACTGCACTAGGTAAAGGGGGGGGGTCACAGTATCATCGGGGGGGGGTGGCAAAATGGGAGATAAATGAAAGTTAGAGAATCCAGATGCTCACTAGCACTGCATTGGCACACTGGGGGGGATGAGGTGGGTCAGGGGAGGGGCAATCAAGTGAAGAAGGGAGGGGGACTAGCAGAGGCCAAGGGGGAGGTGGGGCAGGCCTGGTCAGGGGAGCAAGAGGCTGAAGGGTGGGGGCAGGGCAAAGAAACCAGACAAACTGTCTCAGTTTGAAGTAGGGTGGAAATACTAAATCAAACTCTGAAGGAGCAGGGAGAGGGGTGCTAGCAAGGAGCGAGAGCAAGGGAAGTAACAAAGGGTTGGGGTGGGGGTACTGTACCAGCCCAAAGGCAAAGCAGAGGGTGGGAGGCCCTCTGGCCAAGTGGGCTGGGGGAGGGAAGGGAGGCCAGGGAATAGAGGGAAAAATGGGGGTGATGGTGCCTGGGAGGCTCAAAAATCTCTGCTACTGCAGTGATCCCAAATGGGGTGGGAGCCAAGCTGCAGTCTGGGAGTGAGCAGGCAAGCAGTTAGTAGCTGTGGTGGGGTAGTGGCGGGGTGGCAGTGCTGATGGTGCTGGTGATGGGATGGGGAACCGATGAGGGGGAAGGTTCCACACCACTCTCCCTGTTTCACTCAGGCAACAACAGTAGGACCTGCTCCACCACCAGATGAGCAGAGGTGGGAGAAGTCTCTCGGTCCAAAATAGCCATCCTTCCACAGCTCTAATGGTGGTCCTGAGCACTCCCCCAGCAGTCGCAGACACAACAGTCAAGTTTAGAGTTACCAGATGTCAGGCAAAAAGAGGATATGTCCTCCTTTTTACCTTCACATTCTCTGTCAACAGGCATTTTAAAAATACATGATTTTGTCTGGCTTTTTACTTACAGGGGATAAAGTATACTGGAATACCCTATTTTTAGGGGGAAGTGTTCCAGGGCCCCCTAAAAACAGATGAATATTACATTATTACTACATTTTTCTCCATGGGTCCTCCAATGTCCTCCTTTTTGTACTTCCCTGTTCCCCTTTCTATGCTTTGGTATCTGCTAACCCTAGTCAAGTTATTGAGGGTGGCCTCCTTGCCGGGGGGGGGGGGTGGGGGGATGAGTCCACAGAAGGCAGCGGGCACCAAAAGGTGGTGTTGGGAGCACCAGCAACAGAGCCCAGCGGGCTGGAAGCATCTTCTCCTCTAAGGATGGTGGTGGTGAGATCTTCTTCTCCTCTCCTTCCCCACAGAGCAGTGGAGTGGGAAGAAGACTTGCCAGTAGGGGAGACCTCCCAAAAAGAGGGGTAGTGGTAGTAGCAGCAGTTCCAAGAGCAGGGCTAGCTTCTTCCTCTACAGGTGAAGCATAGAGAACAGCTTTAGGCTCAGCAAACCCCTAGGTGAGCAGAGTGGAGTTACTCTAAGCCAACTGAGGCACCTGAGTCCAATTAAGGAGCCTGGCATCAGTTGGAGGACCTGATGTCAATCAGCGGGTAGCAGGGGGGTCGCTGGGGTGGGGAGGGACCCAGGGCATGGTGCCACGTCCCACCCCAGCTAGCAGGCTCCGCCCCCCCAGGCCAGGGATAGGGCCAGGTGGGGCCACGCGGCCACGAGCGGCTAGGCCGCGGCAGGGCTGGGCCAGAAGTGGCCGCAGGAGGTCAGGCCCGCACCTGCACTGCTGCAGCCACGGCTGCGAGTGGCCAGGCCCCGGCTCCCCAGTCAGGGATGGGGCTGCCAGCGGTCGCGGTGGCCCCGTCCCTGGCCAGGGATCCAGGGGCCTGGCCACCCATGGCCATGGTGGTGCTGGGCCCAGCATCCTGCAGCTGCTTCTGGCCCAGCCCTGCTGCAGCCTAGCTGCATGCAGAAGTGTGGCCACACTGGCCCTATCCCTGGCCAGGGGGCGGGACCTGCTGGACCCCAGATCCTTGGCTGGGGCTGGGGCTGGGGCCACCACAGCCACGGGCGGCTGGCCGGGCCCTGGGTCCCCAGCCCAATTGGGCTGGAGATCCAGGGCACTGGCGCTGGGACTCGGGGCATGTGCCCCAGGGTGCCCAGCACCAACGACATCTCTGGTGGGTAGAAGATAAAAAGCCCCTGTTGAAGCCAGACAGGGAAGGTGTTTTTGATGTGGAGTTTAGAAAAGGAGGTTCTAGGAGTGGAGCGTGTGGTTGTAGCACAGCAGAATGAAGGATTGCTGAACTGGATGAAGCTGACTAGTAGCTGTTATCAGTGCCTAGGAGATGTAGGCAACTAGGATAAGCTCATCCAGAAGAGCCGTAGAGCCCCAGACCCAGTAGCCTACAGGCTGCAGAGCCCAGCCCCAGGGCAGAAGGGACTGGGGAAAGTATAATTTTGCAGGTGGGACAATGGGCTCCACCTGGCTACCAAGACATGAAGTGCAGGACCCACAGTGAGTGTGCTTCCCCAGTTTGTCATAGAGTATTCTGATCAAATGTCTATGGCTGTGTTTTACTATATGGGTATGCAAGGCATTCTGTGGCACGTCTAAAGACTAACAAACGTATTTATTGCATAAGCTTTTAAAGGCACAATCCCTCTGTGTAATCATTACTTATTAGGCTTTTAACCATGTTTAGACCAGTTGTACAATTACTGTCTTTAAATTTAATAAAGGAACTGATGGTTTAATTGGTGTTATTGGTTATGCAGGCTATCACCATACTGTCAATAAAGTTCCAATAGTGTTTAAACTGGTAGTATTATTTGTGGTTATTATTGCTGTGCTGGCTTCATGGCACTTCAGTTCCTTAGTGGTCCCAGAGGTTGTATCAGTAGGCTTCAGAATTAATATCTTGTTACCAGGGGGGAGAAATCACCACTATGAGAGATTGTCTGGCTAATGTGAAGTACTGATGCATCAGGTCATGTCTGGAAGTCTCATTCTCTATAACTAGAAGGACTGAAAAATTCAGCTGATAGGAATTAGTTTACCTCCAATTACACCAATGCTGGTATGCTGATTTATACCAGCTGAATGTCTGCCCTGCAATTTAAAGACTAACAATTGTAGAGTTAAAAAGCAAGGATAAAACTTATGGAATATTTGAAAATCATGGATCATGTATAAATTACACACGTCCACAGGCCATTTGAGGCAATAGCCTCTTTCACTGGCCTTTGGATCAGGCCCCTAGATTTCTAGTCTCCTCTCCCATAACTCCTCATTACAGGCTTGAGCTAGCTTTACCTTGTACCACCATCTGAGCAGAGATGTGAAGCTAAATTGTCAGCAAGCCACTCCCTTTGGCATGGGTTATTCTTGTTTATACAAGTATGATTGTCATAGGCCACTAGAGTTCTGGAGAAGTGCCTTCTATGTACCATAAAAGTCTAAAGAGAGGATTCAGCAGACCCTCCCATTACATCAACCTGTTTCAACAGCTTCTATATGTCTGTGTTCCATTCAGCATGCATAGTGTGGAATGTGTTTAAGTCTTGCTTCTTGTGCATATTTTTGTATATGTTGTGACAGAAGTGGGAATTAAATGCAATATTTTTATGAGTAAGCTCTATAACTGTTCCATTCACTTTGGTATTGCTACCCTGTGGGTCAGAAGGTTAAAATATTACTCCCTGGGGCAAAACAGGTGTTTTGTCATGTAGCTGTCTGGGTGATATGGATGGTTTGTTAAAGCCAGCTGGAACTAGCCTCTATCAAGAGAAGACCCTGCAGAGACAATGGAAACCCTAGTGATGAACAACTGATACATACCAGGGAGGCTTAAGCAGGCTGAAAACATGAATTTAACATTGTTTTACAGCCAGAGGACAATGGGTGGAGGCAGTAGCAGTAGGAATTGTCTCACAGGTATGTCTAGCTAGAAATAGAATACCAGTGGTGGGCCTGGGTCAGCTGATTCATGGACCAGGCTATAAAATTGTAGTATAGATGTTTGGGCTCAGATTGGAGCCCATGATCTGAAACAAGACTCTAAGTTGACTCTGAATGTCTATGCTGGAATTTTATAGCCCTACAGCCTGAGCTCCATGAGCCCACATCAGTTGACCTGAGCCAGCCAAGGTTTTTTATTACAGTGTAGCCATAGACAGAGATCTCTTACATGGGGCTGAGACAGAGACAGGAAACTAAGATGATTGCTTAGCAGCCTGGCTCTTGGAGCCCTCACTTTAGTCCAGGGGTCTCAAACTCAAATCACCACGAGGGCCACACAAGGACTAGTACGTTAGCCCAAAGGCTGAACCACTGAAACCTTTTCATACAACAATGTTGCAAATATCACTAATGATTGTGTTATTGTGGGTTGCAGGCAATGGCTTTAGGGGCTACATGTTTGAGACCCCTGCCTTAGTCAATATGGCCTATGTCTTAATTTTTGCTTCTCTAACCGAAGGACTTTTGGATGCAATATTCCAACGAACCTGAAGAAGAGCTCTGTGTGAGCATCTCTCTCACCAACAGAAGTTGGCCCAATAAGGTGGATGAGGTAATGTCTTTTATTTCTCTAGTAAATCATTTTGTGTTTTAAAAAGGTGGAGGAATTGCCACATATAATTGCAGGAGTGCATTGATCCTTGAAAAGACTAAAAGTCTCTGAATGGGAGTCTGACTCACAGGGCAAGCAGACAATGAGAAACAAGACTGTAGGAGCCCAAAGCTCAGTCTAGAAGGGGGGGGGGGGCATGTAGCCTGTCCTTGTTGCAGGGAGCCTAGAGCACTGAGGGACACTGCCCAATGGACTGTTTATAAAGGCTGGGGCATGGCACAGTCCTATGGAGCTGTGATGTTTATCTTTGCTACTGTAAATACATGATCCACTTAGTTCCAACTGTTGACAGCCAAAAAGCAGGAATAGAAATCATGTACAACGAAATGTGCTATGAAGTACTTGCTCTACTGTAGCTGATGCATCAAGGCCCTAAGGAAACTTATCAGTTTGCTTTGTCTTTCAAACATTTGCACTAATGCTCAGACAATAATAATTGAGGAAGCGTTTGAAAAAGAGGCCCTGAAAATCTAGCTTTCATTTTACACTTCCTTAGCAGTTTTAGATATTCATTCTATGGAAATAATAATACTTATCTCTTATACAGCAATTTTCATTCAGAGAGCTCTAAGATCTTTGCAAGGAAAGTCAAGTATTACTATCATCAGTTTACAGATGGGGAAACTGAGGCATGAATTGGGCAAGCTTACTGAGCACTAACACTATCACCAAGCACTATCAGTGTGAGGAATGGAATCCAAATTTTATGACACCCAGTCCAGTCTTCTGTGTGCTGGACCAGTGTATTCTTTCATGCTTCCCCTAACTCCATCCACTGCATCTCCCTACATGATGTCTACACAAGAAATTGTCTGTTCTGGCTATGTAAAAATTCCCTGCTGACCCCACTGAGAGAGAAAATCCCAGCAGGATACTGAACTCCTGCCATAAGAGAGCAGATGGTTGGTGTAATGAAGCCAAAAGCATTTTAAGTATAACCCATGCAGGACCAGCTAATCTGTTTTAATGGTGTTACACTGTCAAAGCTGGTAGGTTTTGCCTTTAGAAAAACAGGAGAGTTGAGCTTTGACTAAGGCAGTTTCGATCATCTACTGTGAGGGTATAAATGTCCTAAAAGCCCAATAGCAGCTGAAACAGTGCATGAGCTTTTTTCTTTTCTTTCTCCCAACAGCCATTGGACTGTACACTAATAAATTCTGGAGACACTCTTCTGGGCAGAAAGGCAAATGCCTGTGGATTATCATATTCTTATAGGGTTATTTTTCAGATGATCAAATTTGTTTTTTTCTTTTCCATGTGGTTCTTTATACTTTGGTCCTTAATAGTGGAACATAGGTTCTGTTTACCTGGCTGCTTTTTACTTGTTGCACTTCAGCTGTATTAATATTAATATAGTAATTATTTATTGAATAACAGCATTAAAGAATTGGTTTGACTGTGAATGAGCTTGCTTATTCCTGGTCCAAAATCCCTCTAGTCTTGTTGAATTTAACAGCTAGAAGCCTGATTAAATACAGTTCTAATTTATAGTGGAGATGAAAATGTGGTCCTGTATTCAAAATGGTTTGGATAATGTTCCTGTTAACACAGGTGCTTGTGGAACAATATGGCCATTTTAAAACCAAATGGCAACATTTGCCCTGCTTGACAAGCCTTAGAGCCTTAGATTCTGACCTGACTGATACAACCTGCAACTCATGAAGTACCAGTTGGCATAGTAGCACAGCTATAAATCAGAACAAAATTATGCCTGAGGCATGATTCTCAGCAGCCTTGTACCTTTTGCTCTGGTGTACACATTTACATCCATTCAAAGCGAGAATAAAATACTACTGGCAATATTTTAAACTCACTTTTACCCACTGGCCATACAAGGGGCATGGGAGTAGAGTATCAAGCCCCCAGTGAGTAACAAACATGTGCTAAACTCTGAGATTGTTCTGAATTTGTATCAGCATGGCTGACAGCAGAAAGTGGCACACTAATTTTTCTGAAATGACTCTGATCAGGGAGAAAAATTACATATATTCCAGATTCTGAATTCCAAAAATACTGCACTCTATCATTTACAAATATGCTTCCACTATGATGTATTCTTGTTATAGAAAGTCCTTTGCTACAGCTGACCAAACTCAGCTCCTGATTGTGCTGGTGCACCTGAAAGAAACAGTAGAGCTAATTATCAAGAATAATGATATCTGAGATTTCACTTAAAGCCCCAGCTGCTGGAAACATGTGATTATAAGTGAATCACCACATTCATTTAAGAAAAAAGTTTCTAGTCCTCATGAGTGCAGAAAAAAAAGCTTGAAAATTGTGATCCAAGTGCATCCTAAAGGTACAAAACCCATCAGGAACTATATGTATATATAAAACATATTTTAAATCTCATGGTTTTTAAAATGATTCAGAATTTTAGGAGGAAGACTGATTCATGATTTTTGAATGCTGGGATGGCAATGCTGAAATGATGTGCTGTTGACTGTCATGGTACTAGATATACAGAACTTATAGGAGGCTACAGTGAGAGGTTAGGTGTTAAGAATCTCATCCAGTTCAAGCTCTAATTGTTCAGCACCCCCTGAATTACTGAATTCTCACCAGATAATACAGAAGAAATACTAGCTTTCATTATTCATCCATCCCAGCCATGGGACATTGGTGGAGTGAGATTCTCTCTCATTAAAGGTTTTTATGAATGTGTTAGATAAATTATGGAGCCCGATTCCTCCCTTAGTTGCACACACTGCAACTGCATAGTGGCTTCATTAGGTTGAATGGGTGTAAATCAGGAAATAATTTGGCTTATAATATGCCCACTCACTTGCTAATATGTAAGATTTATAACACTGGTGGAAATTAGCCACATGCGTTACTGTAGGTGCCTAAATTCTCCCCTCTCACATCTATGCACTCAGAGGTCAATTGGCTTAATGGCTTTTAGGACCATTATGCTTTTTTTATTTTGGAGACTGAAAGATCATATGGCTCACTGGAAATGTATCTCAGATCTGTTTCAAATCAAATCAAATCATAAGGCTGGAAGGGACCTCGTGAGATCATCAAGTCCAACCCCTAGGCATTGAACCCAGGACCTTCTACATGTTAAGCAGAGGTGCTAGCCACTACACTATTTGCAGTGATTTCATTTCAGAGTAATCACAATAAAGCTTTCATTGTACCAGTACAAAGAAAAATCCAAAGCAAGAAAACTGTCAGGCATCCCTCTTTGCCCATCCTTAGCTTTGGTCTGCTCTGAGTGTGTCCGCAAACATGCAGGCTTTGGAAAGATTATCAAATCCTTCTAGGAGAAAGGTGCAGAAGCACATCTGTTCTGCTAGGCAAAGGCTGTTAATACAGTGTGAATACAGAGATCACCTGCAGCAGCATACAAGCTAGTAGAAGCCAACAGTCTCTCACTTACAGTCTCCCAAGAGCTAGCACAAATCTGAAGGCTTCTTGAGGAGTCTGACTTTTCATGGCAAATGTATTGCTAGCTGAAAGAGGAATGTGGAGTCTGCTAGATTCTTTCTGCTATTCAGAGGGAAAAGAATTAATGCAAAATACAAAGTTATTTTCCATCTTTCCTTTGGCTTAATTGTGAGACACATAATGACTGATACAAAAGCTGGCACAGCCAGGATGGGCAGTTTGGGCCTCATATTTAGGGGACAACTCAGTGATTGAAGACAGAGAGAAAAAAATAACTTAACTATTTTATAATTAGCTATGATTGTCTTGTTTAAAAAAAAACAGACTTGGTCAGGTTTTCAGCTGGTATAAATCAGTGCAGCTCCCTTATACTCAATTATTTATTCATAGATTAAGGTCAGAAGGGACCATTATGATAATCTAATCTAACTTCATGTATAACAAGTTGGTGGTGCGTCATAGGTGAATAAGAATAATAAATTTATAATGCTGTAGTCAATTAATAAGTTACAGGAGCTGAGAGTTACTAGTCTTTCTAAGAGTTACTGATAGTTCTTGGGCTACACTGTCTCTCTGTACAACGTTTCTGATTTATAGCGCATCATTATTTAGGGCCCACATGGCCATTGCTTGAAATCCACATCCTTTATATTTGGGTCAAATGAAGGTTTAAAGATTTTCCTTTTGATTTTGACCAGTTGTGAGCAGATTGTAAACCCATCCTACTTGCTCTGATAACATGAGATGTTATGGAGTAAAGAAGATTCAACATGAGATCTAAAGAATGGAGCTGTTTGTAACCCTCTCATCTCTTTTCACAGACACACACCAGACTCATGGCATTCACTTTTTTCCTTTCTAACTTTTCAGAGAGGGCTGAGTTAATTACTGAACCAGTTCCAATCTGAGGGGTCTTTCCAGAAGTTTTGTTATTAATGTAGGTGCATTTTTTTAAAATCCATGTAGGACTCAGGTATTCTAAGGAGTTGAGAGGTGGAAGGCAACAGTGCTCATGTAGACTTGAACACAATTCCCACTGTAGTCAATGGGAGCCTTAGCGTTGGCATTAGACCAGGCCCTTATGTGTGGACAGCTTTTCAAAACTGCTTGTGCTGCCAGTGCTTACAAATATGGGATTATTTGTGGTCTGAGTCTGCAGCCTCTATATTATGTTTATATATGACATTAGTGTTAAATGCTGGTTTTGTGATGGTTGAGTGGCACAGTAGCCATTGTGGTGCTGTCTGGCTTTGGAGAATCATTTATTATTTTGCATATTAATATTTCATACTTGCAACAATCCATCTGTGCTATGCCATGTTTGGTACCAATAGAAAGGTTGTAATCTGCTAGGAATGATTCTATGGTTGATATGTAGTGTAATATCTGTATTAGAAGTGAGGAATAGGTTTGTTTTATTGGTGTTTCAAGTTATTGGATTCCAGTGAACTCCTGGACTGGATGTCTACATAACCATAGTCTTCTTAATGGCCCATTAAGGAAGCTCCTAGCTACCATGGGCTCCAGGGATTAAAGTAAGATGGAAAGCATTCTGAGGGCTCACAAATCTGATGGGGTAGAGTTCTGGGGCTAGATTCCAGAATCTAGAAGAATCAGGCCCACACATGCACAAAGGGGGTCTGGACAATACAGGAAGGGGGACCAGAGATTTGGAAGGTTCCAGGGCCCCTCAAATTATACTTTAACCACTGGTGGGCCCAGGGAGAAACCTGTCAAGCCACTAGTGCTGGCCCATGTGATTCAACTCCATTTTGATTTGCAAAACTCCACACAGCATGAGGAAGGCCAGAGGTAATAAAAAGCAAGAGCTCTATTCCATTTTATCTTCAGTCTCCAATCTGCAACCAACCCCTACCTCTGGAACTATTCTGCTGCAACTGAACAAAGGACTGAGACCCACCCAGCTGCTAGGTGTCTACCAGAGGAATTGCACTAACCCGCAAACTCCAAATTCTCCAAGGGCTTGTTTTCTATGGATGCTAAATTGGGGGTTCCCAACCTTTTTAAGGCTGGGGACCCCTTTCTAGTTAACAAAAAAATTGTGGCCCCCCTGGGGCAGCGAGAATTGGGCCCATGCCAGGCAGAATCGGGCCCACGCAGATCTCCTCCAGGGAGCCAGGGACACCACAGCCATGGCCCCATCCCCCTCCTGGGGAGCCACCACGGCCATAGATCTTTTCCCTGTGCTGGGGAGCCGCCATAGCCATCGCCCCCTGCCTGTGCCAGGGAGCCGCTGTGGCCATGGCCATAGATTCTTCCCCCAGCCAGAGAGCTCTGTGGCAATGGCCCCCTGCCTGGGCCAGGGAGATGGAAATGGCCATGGCCCCTTCCCCTCTCCCTGTGTTTCCTGCACAGGGCGGGCGCTACGTGGTAAGCAGCCCCTGTGTAACAGGGGGCACTGGCATTTTGAGGGGCATCAAAAGGGGACGGCGCCGTGGTGCTCCCCTGATGATGTCACTCAGCTGCGCTGGTGTTGCTCTGCTGTGGGGGGGGCACCACGATCCCCAGTGCCAGCTCTATTCCTGCCCACCTGGTTCCCCATCCACACCTCCCCACACCCTCCCCCCCCTTACCTGGCCACCGACAGTGCTGCCGCACTTGGCCGCCCCCCAGGCTGCTCTCTCTGAGCATGTTTTACATGCTCAGGCAGGGAGGGAGTTTTCAAAAGTCCCTGCCTGGGGGACCCAGAAACCTGGATCTCTGTGGGAACTGGAGGCCCTGGTATTGTCCAGCCCCAGCTCCCAGCCTGTCCGCAGACTGCCTGGAGCCTCTCTGTGGCTCACCAGGGGTCCACGGACCACAGGCTGGGAACCACTGCTCTAAATCATTTGTATGTATGTGATTCACTTTGACCTTTTAACATAGTTCATTTTGTTTCTTTTCTTTTTATATTAAACCTTTAGTTATAGTTACTAAAGGATTGGCTGGCAGCGTGCTATTTTGGGTAAGATCCAAGCCTATATTGTTCTGGTTGATGTGGCTAACCCTTTGAGGCCAGGAGAGGCTATTTCTTTGAGACCCAATGTCTAGGTAGGGAATCAGAAGCATGTTTTGTTACTGACTGGGAGACTGATTTAAGTACCACCCACCAGTGGTTTGGGAGTTTGCAGCTTGCCCTGATTTTTGCACATTCAGGAAGTTATCCCAGGGGGCCTGGGTCACACCCATCCTGTACGTTCATGAGTCTGATTGCCATGATGTTTATCTGGATACTCTGAAAAACTGAGGTTTTTTAAGACACTTAATGGAGTCAAAGTACTCAAATTCCACTGAAATTCAATGATATTTGGGTACCTATTTCTCTTAGTCTAATTTGAAAATACCAGCTTCTGACTCAGCCATCGTCCCTCAAGAAGTCTGTGACACAGTCAGGTATATTGACGTCAGTCTAGTGTTTTAACTGCAAGTCCATCCTTTCTCCTTTCAGTTGCTGCAGTTGCTAGGATCTCAGATGACATATCTGAGAGCGTACAATGGATGTACAGCCAGTAGTGACAAGATTCCTTATAGAAATAATTTTTTCAGTTGTTGACACGCTCTTAAGCCAGACTGCCCATATTGCATATTTCCCACTACTTTTTGTTTCCCTTTTCCTCGGTCTTTAAATATTGTCCTGATCTTATATTCTTTGCAGCCAAGATGTGCCTGAATCACACCACCAGATCCAAATCCTTTCATATTTTGGGGGAGTTTTGGCTCACTGCCATCTCTAATAGCTTGTAATCGTCTTCATAGTTCTTGTTTCATTTCTGTTGTTTCTTCTCATCTCGCATCTTTCTTTCTTTTAATATTGATTATTTCTTTTCTCTATTTCTACACATTCCCCTCCTCTATCATCAATAGGTCCTTTATTCACCTCTGCTCTCCCACTCACTGACCCCTCTTGTTCACTGTCATTTTTCTCTGCTCTAACAGATGCTAAGTCCTCCAACCTCTTCTACCTTTTTGAATTATTGTACTTCAAAATCCAGCAACCCATCCTGCCTGTCAATTTCACAACATGGGAGCAGGTCTCCCATCCAATGTTGTGTTGCTTAGCAACATATTTCTCTCTTCTCTGATCAGGCATTTCCCTACTGGGATGCCTGCTGATGTAAGCACAACGAATGAAAGTAATATTACAGCACCAATTGCTCTTGTCAGTATTTACTTATTATTATTGCAATGAAGGGGGCTATACAGGTTTCTTTGCATCCTACCCTGTTTAATATAGATCTGGTTTTCCATACCTTTGTAGTACATTTTCATTATTAATGCATATTTACCACATTTGGTCAAGAATTTCAAAAATGGTTTCTAATATTGAGTGCCTTTGTGTTTCAGTCCCCAAATTAAGGCACTCATTGTTTTAACTTGAGTAAGAGTTGCTTCCACTGACTTGGAACCATGTAGTTCCACATTTGAAAAAAAATCAGGCCTAGGTGCCTCAAATTGGGCACCTGAAAAGACAGGCATCCAAAATTAGTTGATACATTCAAGAATTTAGCCCTGTACCTATTTCTATCTATTGTACAAGTGCATAAATGTTAACGTTAATATTTCAGAGTGACCACAAAGGATTCCATTAACTAACTCCCTGATGCTTGCATTCATTCACTGCCCCAACAACCCTTATGGTCTCTCTTCCTTCTTTTAGCTGCATCCCTCTGGTGTGAACTGATAGATATGCTGTTTGACAGAGAAAAATAAATGTTGCTTTACATGTCACCTGTGTCCGAAACAATCTCTGTCCAAAACAATCTCAGCAGTTTTATTTCTAGATCTTATTCTGAGACTCATGCTGAGGCAACTTTTCCCCTGGGTTTTAGTATGTGGATCCAGAAGTTGCTGCTCTTTTAGTCTTAAATATGGTTACATATTTTTATATTGAACAATAGTTCCAGAGACAGTAAACTTATTGCCCTTTTATTACAGTAGCTAACTCTGAGTTCTTTAATATGGTATTAGAATGATTTTCCTTATTGTTCATGACTGGTTCATGTGCTGCAGGACCTGTGACTCAGTTTTGTTCTGCCTCCAGACGTCATCCGGAGAAGATTTATTCCCCTTGTTAGATTTGATGGACGTGCTATTTGGGAGACAAGAAATTGACAGCTAAGAGAGAACTTTTCTTTTGTACTGTAAATTGATGTGTCATCACATACATACATATATGTACTATTGCCCTCTGCTGGGATAAATCAGAACTGCTGCTGTGCCCTCTATGGGAAAATTTCCAGGTGGGTGGCTGTGTTAGTCTGTGTGTGTACAGTAAAAACAACCAGGGTCCTGTGGCACCTTAAAGACTAACAGATTTCTTAGGGCATAAGTGGGTTGGAGCTCAAGAAAGCTTATGCTTAATTTGTTGGTATTTAAGGTGCCACAGGACTCTCGTTGTTTTTGCTAGTTATGGGAGCTGTTTTAGCTTCCTGAAGAGGAGTATGTGCTTTGTCTAATGGGCCAAAACCTCCATTTTAATCCCAAAGTCATTTTCATGTAGCTAACTGACAAGCATCATATCTGCATCTATGCTGCTGCTGCTAATCAACTTATAGTGACCACAGTTGTTTCTGCAGCAGCAGAGGCTTACAAACTAGTGGAACAACTGATGACAAGAACTAATCAACAACAAGAATTATATCCTTCACAGGGCACAAATTGAGCAGGAGCAGGAAACTACGGACATACTTTATCTTTTATGCGTGAAGCTAATTAATACTGTGGGGAGGTGTGGCTGGCTGTATCAGGCCCTTCGAGGCCCCTGCTAGAAGCCTCACAATCCTACCACTAAAAGGGAGCGGCTGAGTTGCATCCTGCTGTAAAAGGCTGCAGGAGGCAGCCAGTCAGAACCCAGAAGGCTTATACTAAAAGGGTACATCAAATCAGCGAATGGCTGGGGCTAGAGGAGCAAGGACAGTGTTCCTGGCTGGTTGCAACAGTGCAAGTGCCTGAGCAATTGTTGACTGAAGCTACAGCGTGGAATTATTGGCCAGCTGTGGCAGTCCAAGGAGGATCTTCAACCCTTGCCTGAGGCTGAGGATGAAGGTGAAAGGGCTGTAGGTGAGTATAGCAGCAGCAGGTGGCTGCTACTTAAGGGTTCCTAGGTTAGGACCTGGAGTTGTGGGCATGAGTCAAGCAAAACTGCAGGAGACCACAGACATCTGCCAGGAAGCACTTACAGAAGGTGAGTGGCCCCATCACAGGAGGACAGAAGGAAGCTGTATTTCTCTCGATAAATATTTTTCTGCTGAGCTCTGGTTCTATCCAACTGTAGAAGCACAAATGTAGGGAGTACATATGGGGGCTTCTCATTGCCTCTCCTCTTTCCTTTTGGATGGTATGTCTGGTTATAGTTTATATGTCTCTTTGAAGTTACATAAATTCAGAGATGGGTGCAAACCAAGTCACAAATTTAATCTTCAGATCATCACCTGGCTTTAATTTCTTCTTTAGGAGGGAACCAGAAGTTCAGACCTGAATATTCTCAAGCAAGGGATCCAAAACATAGCTGTGAATACAATTTTTTCCTCAAACTTTGGGATACTGAGAACAGGTTAATGAATTCAGCCCATTATTAAAACAGGTTTGAGGGATGAACTTGGATTTAAACCTAGTGCAGGCTCTGGGTTGCAGATCTGTAATTCTAGTTTAGCATATCTGTACAGAAATCCAAATCATGCTAGTAAGCTGTGATTGGGAGCACTCTTTTCCTGGACTCTTCTTTTTAAATGAGAAACTTACCAAATCTGTCCCCCTGCTTAGAAGTATTTTAACTTAGACATGGCCTTCTAATTCAAGATCCCCCTGTGTCTCATGAAATCTTGAGCAAATCACTGAACTTCTATCTGCCTCAGTTTACACATAGCAAAGAAAGCGATAATAATATCTCCCTTGCAGGAGTTTTATGAAACTTTATTAATATTTGTAAAATGTCTTGAAATTCTTAGACTCAGTCATATGATTATAAACTAATAATATAACCACTTGGGCTCAATTCTGCCCTCAACTACATGGGTGCTATTCTCCTTGAAGTCAGTGGATGCTACATTTGTATAACTCAAGGCCAAACCCTCAGCTATCATAAATCCCCTTCACTGATGTCAGTGGAGCAACCTAATATTCACCAGCTGAGGATCTAGCACTGTTTTATTCTGAAACATGTTTTACCCTCTAATTGGGTAAAAAGAGAGAAGTTGCTGATACTGAGCGCATTCAGCCCCATCATAGGTGAAACATACTGAAGTCAATGAGAGTCACACCAGTTGATGTGAAGGAAATGTGACCCAACCTGGTTTTTGCCTAGAGCAGCTAACTTTCATGTGCACATCTAATTGCTTTTTTCCTAATATGTCAGATTGTTTTATGAAAGCAAATGAATAATTGCTGATAAACTAGTAGAATATAAAAGTGACCGTTGTTCCAACTACAAAAGGGTCTTATTACTGCCTGTATAATCCAAATATTTCTTGATATATTTAATTTATCCAGCTCTGAAAAAGACATGAAACAGGTAATGTCAATTTGGGACATTTATTTTTAGGTAACACTTTTTGTTCCCTCTCAGTGGTGGAACTATTTTCATCTTCCTCAAAAGCACAGCTATAAATATGTTCCACTGAGATACTGGGCCTCTGACGTGAGCATCTAAGTACATCTTGCTGTGCATGACAACAGTGTGCTGAAGAAATAGATTTCCTCTCATTCCATGGTACTTTCTCACCTGACTGACAAAAAGCCCAATTGGCTCAAAGTCTATTAGTTCTTTTCCTGATGACCAGGAGAATATATACAGGAGTCTGCATGTTAACTGTTGCAGTGATACCAAAAATAAATGCCCTATTTCTATCTATTCCTAGATTACGTCTTGCATTTCATTTCCTTTGAATTCAAGGGCCTGATTCTCCATTGCTTTGTATCTTGTTTGTGCAGAGTGATCATGTAGTACTGCCATATCAGAATGATAATATTGCATGCTCACTTTGCACAGGTGTAAATGGCTACACAAAAGGCAAGGCAAGGGAGCATCAGGCTCAGGTTCTCCATTATTTGATGCTAACTCCCAGTGCAAAAATGTATCATGAAACAGGCCTGTTACTGTGTTCTTTTAACTCTAAGTGATCAAGATCTTACACTGTAAGCTGGTATTCTTCTAACACAGAGAAATTGTTCTCCCCGTTGTATGAGCAGCTCCCATGGGTGCTAGTAGGAGCTGTGTACAGATGCTTGGTTTATTGGATGTTATTTCTGACCAACTTAATTGTATTTGGGCACAGCCCAATATTTTAATGGGGCTCTGTTGTAGAACATGACTGCCCCATACTGCCTCCTGCTAAGTTAATTTAACACTGGATATATTGCCTGCCTCAGTCTCCCTTGTGAGGATGCCAATAACTTCACTTCAGGCACTCTTGATACTTAATGTTCTTCTTAGGATTTATTACAAAACCTCATGCAAAAGGCTCCATTAACAAAAAATCCAAGATAAACCGGAAGTGCTATTATGCAGTGCTGTAACTGTCTTGGTTCCAGGTTATCAGTGATCCAAGGTGGGAGAGGTAATATTTTTTATTCATTCAGCTTCTGATGGTGAGAGATTCTGGAAAGCTTGTCTGTCTCAGCATCAGGAGATGGGTCAATAAAAGGTATTATCTCACCCACATTTTGTCTCTCTTGGGTGCTTCTGGATTTCCAGGTTCCTTTGAAGCCTGCTCTGTAAGGTTACGTCTACACTGCAATAAAAAAACCCATGGCATGAATCGAGCCCACCTAGTCAGCTGTCTCAGGCTCAGGGGGCGTTTCTCATATAAAATTGCCCTGTAGACATTTAGGCTCAGGCTTAGCCTGGGTTCTGAGACCCTGCAAATTGGGATGGTCTCAGAGTTCAGGCTCCAGCCTTAACCCAAACATAATCTACCCTGCTGTATTTACCTCCCACGGCTGAAGCCGTGCAAGCCCAGATCAGCAAATCTGGACTCTGAGGCTCAGTGTTGTGGGGTTTTTCTTACAGTGTAGCCATGACCTAAGTTCTGTTCCAAGTTTCTTCAAGGTTTTTTTTCAGACTCTCTAAGGTAGGTGCCCCAGCCTTCCTCCTGGCACTCAAATAGTTCAAACAATTATTGTCCCCCTCTTTACCAGCAATGTCCACTTCCTGATGGATCACCACCCTGCCATGGTCAGGGGGCTTGCGTGTCTCAGTGACCCCTAGAGCTATGCTGACTGGAGTCTTAACTCCTGGCAGGGTCATCCATATTGGACAGGTTGAAGGGCAGTGTTATCCACTGGTCCTCCTGTTGTTAGGGGGTTGGGCAAAGGGCTAACAACCCATTCCCATAAAACGAAGTCATGTTATGGAAACTGAAACTAGAGACAAAGCTGCAATTGGTGACAGTGGAGAAGCAGACCAGGTAACTGGCTTTATGGCAGCTGGAGGCCAAAGCCATATGGATAGCTGACCTGCTCTCACCGAAGAAAATCATCACCATTGGGTGCTGGAATGTAAGAACACTTTATCAAACAGGAAGGTTGGCACAAGTTCAGCAAGAATTGCGTCAATACAGACTTGACTTTCTTGGCATTACAGAATCGCGCTGGATGGGCAAAGGAATAAGAACTCTTGCAAATGGTGACCTCATACTGTGGTTGGGAAGAGATGATGATTATCACAGGCAGGGTGTTGCAATGATCATTCCACAACATCAAAAGAACACTTTGCTTGAGTGGAAACCAATTAGTGAACGCTTGCTGTATACCAGACACAACTCCAGGTTCATCGAGCTCTCAGTCCTGATTTGCTATGCACCAACTGAAGAAGCAGATGAAGAAGACAAAGAAAACTTTTACAACAGTTTGCAAGCAGCAATGGAAAGTATCCCTGCTCATGATGTAGTAATAGTACAGGGAGATTTCAATGCAAGAGTAGGAAACAAGAATGAAGGAAGAGAAAGAACTATGGGGAGGGAAGGAATAGGGGAAATAACAGACAATGGCAGCAGACTGTGTGATTTCTGTGAAGAAAATGACCTAGTAATAGGAGGAACAATTTTTCCACATAAGAAAATACACAAATTGACATGGAAGTCATCTGATGGCAAAACAGAGAGCCAGATTGACCACATCATCATAAATGGTAAATGGAGACACACAATGTTCCCTGTAAGCTGTGTTGGCGCGCTGCAGCGCAGCCCGCCGCAGCCGCCAGCGCAGCAAAATCTGAGCATGCTCTGTAGAGCTTCTCTGGCCCAGGAGCCCCGAGGTAAGTTTGTGGGTGCTGGGGGGCCACTGGGAGTGGGGGGAGGGGCGAGCGGGAGCAGGGGGGAGTGCTGCCAGGAGCAGGGGGCGAGCAGGAGTGGGGGGGTGATGCCGGGAGCAGGGGGCGAGTGGGAGTGGGGGGGCTGCTGCCCAGAGCGGGGGGGTAATGCCGGGAGCAGGGGGACTAGCAGGAGCGGGGGGGATGCCACCGGGAGCGGGGGGGAGTGCAGCAAGCAACAGGAGTTGCTCAGCTGCCCTCTCCCCTTAGAGAGAACATTGACACACACTCCAAGATGTTAGAGTGAAAAGGAGGGCAGATGTAGGCAGCAATCATAACCTACTAATTGGCAAACTTGTCTTAAAATTAAGGAAATTTAAAGCAGGGGAAAGAAAACATCCTAGATTTGACACAGATAAGCTTAAAGGCCCAACGATCCAACAGGAATTTGCCATCTCCCTGAAAAATAATTTCTGTATCCTGCAAGATGACACCCAAATGACAATTAGCAACTTTAACCAAGCAATGAGACAAGCAGCTGAGAACACATTAGACTACAGAAAATCAAAAAAAGAGAGCTGGATCTCCCCAGAGACATGGAAGATAATTGAGGAGAGAAAGGAAATAAAACACCGTCTGCTTAGCACAAAGTCACGCCACTTAAAAGAGGAGATGGCAAAGAAATACTCCCAGAAAGGTAAAGAAGAGTGCCAGAAGGGATAAAAGAAAGTTCATAGAGAACCTTGCTACAAAAGCGGAAGAAGTGGCAGTAAGACAAGACCTAAACACTGTCTACAAAATCACCAAAAGTTTAATGGGATATAGGCATACCAGCCAAGATATACCCCTAAAAGCACTCATCATCACAGAAGAAAGCAAGCATCATCACAGAAGAAAGCAAGAAAGCAGAGAGATGGAAGGAGTATTTTGAGCAGTTGCTCAACCGAACAGATCCACTAGTGCTGGCTAATATTCCGGAAAGTGAAGAAGATCTGGACATTAACCTCAGCCCCATCACAGTAACAGAAGTAAAAGAAGCCATCAAACAGCAAAAAAATGGTAAGGTCCCAGGATACAATGGGATCTGCCTTGAAATGTTGAAGGTGGAGGTTGATGAAATCTCAAACCTTCTCTGCAAGATCTTCCAGAAAATATGGGATACAGAAGAAACACCAGAAGAATGGAAGAAAGGAATAATCTTAAAACTACCAAAGAGAGGTGACCTGGGAGACTGTAATAACTGGCGAGGCATAACTTTGCTATCTCAAACCAGCAAAATCTTCAGCCGAATCATTTTGAAAAGACTCACTGGAACTTTTGACAACATCATTAGGCAAGAACAAGCGGGTTTTCGAAAAGGGAAGTCATGCAGTGATCAGATATTTACCTTAAGGCAGATAATAGAACAAAGCGTGGAATGGAATAGCACGCTCTTTGCCGTGTTCATCGACTTTGAGAAAGCCTTTGATAGCCTACACCGAGAATCACTATGGAAAATCATGCGCCACTATGGAATACCAAAGAAAATAGTAAATGTAATAAGAACACAGTACACAGATTTTCACTGCCAGGTGGTGTGTAGTAATAACAGGCTAACAGACAGCTTCAACATCACAACTGGTGTTAAGCAAGGATGTATTCTGCCACCATTTCTATTCATTCTAGCCATGGACTGGCTTATGAAAGAAACAACAAAAGATAAAAGAGGAATCCGCTGGACAATTACCTCAGCACTAGAAGACTTAGATTATGCAGATGACATTGTTATACTATCCAGCCAACATAAGGATGCACAAGAGAAGACAGACAAACTAAATGCAACTGCACAAACAATAGGACTGAAAGTAAACATAGGTAAAACAAAAGAAATGGGACAGAACAGCACGTCAACAGATCCCATCACAATTGACAATAAAGAAGTTGAAAAAGTCCAAGCGTTTACTTACCTTAGCAGCCTAGTAACAGCTGATGGAGATACTGAAAAGGATGTGAAGAACCGAATCAACAAACCAAATCAAGCCTTTGCTATGCTAAAAGAAATCTGGAAATCAAAGGTTCTAAGCAAGAATACAAAACTAAAAATTTACAGAAGCAATGTCCTCTCAGTTCTACTCTGTGGGAGCGAATGCTGGAAGGTATCAGTAAATATAAAGAAGAAACTAGAGACCTTCCAAAATAAATGTCTAAGAAAAATTTTACAGATATTCTGGCCAAACAGAATCACTAATGAAGAACTTCTCATAAAAACTAGCTGCACAAGTTTGGCTGTTATAATTAAGAAGAGAAGGTGGAAATGGCTAGTGCCATGTGTGCAGAATGCAACCAGGAGCACCACCAGAAAGGGCCCTCCATTGGATAGCTGATGGTAAAAGAAAATGTGGCCGCCCAAAAGAAACCTGGCGAAGAACAGTAGAAAAAGAAAGAGCAGGGTCTAACCTGGAACAACATCACCGAACATGCAGCCAATCAACAGCAGTGGAGCTCTCTATAGACTCCTTATGTACCATTTAGGCACGAAGAGGATTAAGTCAGTCTTTACCAGCAGCCCTCTGTTCTCCTCCTGGAGCTCTAAAATTTAAGCAGATGTTATCCCTTAAATGGCTCCGCTTAATGCTCATAATACTTAGAGGGTTGCTCCTCGTGTTGTCTGAACCCTGCTAACACAGGAGCCTTCTTACTGCTTTTAGCAATTGCTCTGTTCTGGTTCTTTTTGCATCTTATGGTGAAGCAAAACAAACAAGGAGTCCTGTGGCACTTGTAAAGACTAACACATGTATTCATTACATGAGCTTTCATGGGAGAAAATCTCACTTCGGCAAATGCTTGAAGATGGGGAATTGAAACAGACTCACAGCCTGAGTCCGTCTGTGATAGTCAACCGCTAGACACACAGATACTTCAAGAACTGGTCTTCTGCCTTTCACAGTATTCTTAAACTGCAATATTATTTGGTATAGGGCTCCATTTTCCTGATGCTCTCTTACTAGATGTTGGTGAACATTTTGGTACTGTGAGGCCTCTGAATGCACAAGGAGTCCTGCGGCACTTTTAAACAGGAGCGCCACTGGCCCCAAAAAAGACCCAGGATTCAGTGCACTGGGACTCAGGCCTCGCGTGTCACCACTGCAGCGTCAGGTGGCCCAGCAGTGGACCTGGGGCTCAGGCACTGAGATTTGGGGCTTGAGCCCCATAAGCCCAGTGCCAGAGATACCCCTGCTTTTAAAGACTAACAAATTTATTTATCGCATGATCTTTCATGGGAGAAAATCCCATTTTGACAGAAGCACAGGCTATAAATGAAATTGTTGTTCTTTAAAAGTGCCACAGGACTCCTTGGTGGGTTTTTTTCCTGATCTAGACTAACACAGCTACCCTTTTGGAACTTGTCAACTTGTAAGGCCTCTTAGTTTTTCATATAAATACTTCGTCTTGGTGACACACTCTTTTCGCTCCCTAAGGAGATGATCATCTGTTTCCTGGACCATGCACATCCCACATAATCCCTCTTTATTTATTCTAAATAAAGCCACTTGATTCTTTCTGTCTCTTTCTCAGGGCCTTGAAGTGCATCAGTATTTTTTTTATTCTTGGGCTTATTTCATGGACTATTTCCCCCTTACTTTCTTTTCATTGTAGATCCTGCCATTCCTCTTGTAATTCAATTTTAATTAGATTTTAAACTTCTACTTTATTGAAGATTTTTCTAAATCAATTTGCTTATTTTTAATTTCATTTTTGTCACTTTGTCTGCCACATCATTGCCCATTACCCTACATACACTGAGATCCTACATATGCCCTACTCTGAGGGAGTCAGCATTATGCTGTTCCCTTTCTCCCCAGTTGGTGCAGAGATAGGGAGTCTTGTCCCAACCTCTTGGCAAGACTGTTACCTTTAAAGAAACAGTGCCAGGGTTTGTCTCAACTGTTACTTACTCTTTGGACCTCCTCCTCTTTCCCAGTACCTCCCAGATCCTTAAATCTGTCATTGGACCCTGCAACTCTTAAGGAGCCAGGTGGCAAGGTGAACTGACCAGTTGGCAATAGTGCCCTTCAGGAACAGACTGCTCTGTCACACACACATGCTTAAATAGGCTCGCTGCTTTTAAAAATTGCTCATTAAGGGCTAGGTTGCCTGGCACTTACCCCTTCCTCTGTAGCGAGGGGTGTGGTTCACTTGCTGGTGGCATCTCTGAACCTAAAGTCTTTAAACCATGATTTGGGGCTTCAGTAACTCGGTCATAGGTTAGGTTTATTGTTGGAGTGGGTGGTGAGGTTCTGTGGTCTGCATTGTGCAGGAGGTCAGACTAGAGTCTAGATGATCATACTGGTCTCTTCTGACCTTAGAGTCTGTGGTGTTCAGGAAGGTGTAATGAGCACAAGACTTGTGTGGTTTGTATACACACCAGTCAGATTTGCAGTCTTTGCTATGATGGGCTGCTCTCTTCATGTATTTCTGGGGGCACCCAGGTTCCCAAAGAGAGGTGGGGAATGAGGTGGGACCATTGCCCTTCCTGACCCTGGACTCATCCTCCCCACCCCTTGGAGAAGAATGCTTTGAATTCTCCCCTTCAACACTGGGAGTTCAGGAAGGTTTGCTGCATTCACATCAGTAGAATACCTCCAGGGCTAAATTTGGCTTATGATTTTAAAGGGGCAGTGCCCCTTTAAAAATATTGCTGCCTTCAGCTAAAAAAATGACTTGAGGAAAGATAGCAATAAATAAATATATGATGCACATTGCAGATTGGATTATACCTGCCAAAATTTGGAGTTACATGACTGCTGAAGAAAGGGTACCCCAATGCTTCACCTTCAGCTTTTGTCTTGTGCTTTAATTTCCTGAAGGCAGGAATTATACACATGATGATGGGTGTGGGAGATTCTGGCAACAGCCAAATCTCATAAAACACTTCTCTCTCTCACACTTGAGAAGCAGTATGGCCTAAAGGGTGGAACATAAGAGTAAATGCCAGGAGTGTGTAGTTCAATTTGTATATTACCTAAGAATAGCTATATTGGGTCATACCAATAGTCCAACTAGCCCACTATAGCTTTTTCAAACAGTGGCCAGTGTCAGGTATAGGGCTGTCCTGGGGGAGATTGGGGTCCAGGGCCAACTGGCCTATTCCCCGCACCCCCATGCTGGATGAGTAGGGTGGGCTGTCCCAGAAGCCAAGCTCAATGCTCCCACCTCGCCCCTGGGCTGGCTGCTCTTGCCCTGGGGGCAGAATGGCCAGCCCAGAGGCCAGGCTCCATGCTCCTGCTGCACCCACCTTGCCTTCAGTTTGCTACAGAAAGCAGGGGTGCAGGAGAGTGGGCAGTGTGGCAGTGGGGAGGCAGTGGTGTGGGCCCCATGCTGCCCCACTGGAGGTGGGTCCTGTGGAGCCATGGGGCTCAAGGGGGTCACTCCCAGTCCCCCTAGGGTGGCCCTGACCAGGTACTTCAGAGGGAATTAACAGAACAAGGCAATTTTGAGTGATCCATCCTTGGTAATCTGTGTCCTAGCTTCTGGCATTTGGAGGTTTGGGGTCAATCAAAGCCAGGGGTCACAAACACGCAGCCCGTGGGTCGCATGTGGACCCTAAAGCAGGGGTCTCAAGCATGCGGCCCAGGGGCCTCATGTGGCCCCAATACTATTTCCTGCAGCCCGCAGCAACACTAATGTTACTGATATTTGCAATATTGTTGTATGGAAAAGTATCAGTGGTGCGGCCCTCAGGCTAACGTACTAGTCCTCATGCGGCCCTCTACTCAGATGTGTCGCTGTTGCTGGGCACCCGGGGTATGTGCGCTGAATCCCAGCGCCGGTGCTCTGGATCTGGCAGGGCCACCATCTGGGGCCCAGCCACCGACAGCCACGCCAGCCCTGTCCCTGGCCGGGGATCCAGGGCCCAGCCGCCCGCAGCCGCGGCAGGGAATCTGGGGCCCGGCTGCCTGCCGCGGCTGCGGCAGCAGCCCCATCCCTGGCCAGGGATGCGGGACCCAGCCGTCCAGGGATGCGGGGCCTAGCCGCCTGCAGCGGCACAACAGCTTCTGGCCCTGTCCCCAGCCAGGGGGCGGGGCCTGTGGCCAGGGGGCGGGGCCTGCAGGCTGGGGAAGGGGCCTGCGGGCCGGGAGCAGGGCCTGGGGCCGTGCCCTGGGTCCCTTCCCGGGCCAGGGACGCCTCTGCCTCTACTAGTCCTCATGCAGCCCTTGTGGTGATTTGAGTTTGAGACCCCTGCCTAAAGCTACTTCCTGCAGCCTGCAACGACACTATCATTACCAATATTTGCAATGTCCTTGTATGAAAAGGTTTCAGTGGTGTGGGCCTCGGGCTAAATTACTAATCCTTATGCAGCCTTGAACTTGTCCTCATGCGGCCCTCATGGTGATTCGAGTTTGAGACCCCTTCCCAAAGCAGGGGGTTGTGTGCCTGACCATCTTAGTTAATAGCTGTTGATGGACCTATCCTCCATGGACTTAGCTAATTCCTTTTTTGGACCCAGTTTAGCTTTTACAACATCCAAGCTCCACAGTATGACTGTGAATTTGTTTTCTATCCTTGTTTGTTTGTTTTTAAGCCTGCTGCCTGTAAATTTGATCAGGTGATCTCTAGCTCTTGAAGTATTTGAAGGGGCAACTAACACTTCTCTATTTGCTTTGTCCACACCATCTTCATCATATCCCACGTGCTCTCTCTTTTCTAAATTGAATCTGTTCCGTTTGGACGATAGGGTCTAGACCCAAATGTACAACTCACTGAAGGGACATCTTTGAACACAGAGACTTATTTCCCACTTCATTGTGTAGGTGAAGTTGACGATGTTACAGCAGCATCAAACCAAAGGGAAAGGAGACTCAGGCCCACTGACCTTACTGAAGTTCTGCTGGTATAAGTCACAGCGTTTCTACACTAACGCTTATGCTAGCAAAATTTTTGTCACTCGGGTGTGAAAATAAATCTCCCTGAGCCATATAAATTTTGCCAGCATAAGTGCTGGTGTCAACAAGGCCTCTGAGGAGGATATAGCTTGTGCTACCTGAAAGTTGGTTTGGCTTCCAGTGCCTTCTGGTGACAGAAACTAAATAGTTGCCACTGCAGGTTGTGTCTAGTGCAGGGGTGGCCAAACTTATGGAACTCAAGAGCCACACAAGTTGATTATTAAACCTTCAAGAGCTGCACTGAGGCATATGGCCATATACTTTCACCTACTGAAGTGATTTGCTGACGTTCTTCCGCAAGCCATGCTTTTTCATTCATGTGGCTCCCGAGCCATTGTTTGTCCACACCTGGTCTAGTGCTATTATAATAGAACCCCAGAGTTACAAACACCTCAAAAATGGGAGGCTGTTCACAACTCTGAATGAAACGCTGTGGTTCTTTCAAAAGTATTGACTCAGTACAGCTTTAAAACTTTACTGTGGAAAAGAAACACTGCTTTTTAACCCTCTTAATGAAACAAAACAAGCATAACAAAACCAATTTTTAAGCTTTACCTTTATTTTTTATTATTTTACTTTTTAACAGTCCTGTGCTATATTTGCCCCCCCCCCCCGCTGCCTAATTGTATATTTCTGGTTCCAAATGGTGGGACTGGGGGAGCAAGGTGTCCTCGCACACAAAGGTGGTTTTAAGTTTTAAGTGCTCTTTGGACGTCTCCAATCTGATGCCAGCAGTACAAAGTTTGGCCCCATCTGACAATTAGGGAGTTGGATGTTACCAAACCAGTGAGGACTACATGTGAGTGCACGGATTCACCTGCACAGATCTGAATGCAGGTTTGATACCTTTATTGAGACACCGCACAAGTGAAGGTACTAAAGAGACAAAAAGAGGGAAGGACAGAGTAAAATCCAAAGGTGACAGAGGTAAGAGTTTTTGTTTGTTTGTTTGGTACTTGGAATGGAAATAGTCTGCTTAACAAATGCTTATTAAGCCAACTTTCAAAACTACATTTTCAATACAGACTATAATATGATATAGTTTAAGCATTCCCAAATATCTTATGTCAAAATATGTTAGGGGACCATCATAATGTTATGGATATGGGTGATGACTAGACAACATACTGGGTGAGCAGTTTGTGAATGATACAGTTGGGTTTTGTTTTGTTTTTTTTAAGTAAAAATGTCAGAAAAGGATAGGCCAACTGTTTATGAAATTTCTTTTACAGGAAGTCAGCTTGTAGTTACATAGTGAGCCTTTATTTTCCTTTTTGAACTCCTACAAAATAGTAGTAGTAATTAATTATTGTGAAGAAAAAAAACTTCCCAACAATTCACTCCTACCGATTTTTTTTCTCCTCTGCTACATTTCATTCTGGGCAGAATGCTTAGAGCTTAGTTATTAACCTCTGAGAAATGGGCTTTGTAATGCAAACACCAGCAGGGCCTTGATTACAGAGGGACTTGTGGGCACTAGTGTAATAATTTCATAAACCGCATGTGTATGGTGACCTGCTGTAATTAGTAAACTCCACTTGCTGTGTAAGGCACAAATACACACTGCTGCTAAACAATTAGATTGTGCATGCAGGCTGCCACAACTCCTCCTCCTTCCCCAGCAGGGTGGCAGCTGGGAAAAGGGTGTGGGATTTCAGAAGCATGATGCATGAACGTTTTTGTGCCACTTCCAGCTCTGTGGAGCCCAGCTGGAGCAGCTGCATGTAGAGCATGTGTGTCTATCTGAATCCACCAGCAGGGATGGCTCTACTGTGAGGCAAGAAACAGACATGGCTTCAGGTGACAGTTCTTAGGGGCTCCTAGGCTCCCCTGAAGATCTGGCTGGGTCCCGCCTCTTCAACTCTTTCCTAGCAGCTCAGGCACTGTTAGTCAACCTGCACCTTAAGTCATGTAGGCAGAGTGCACTTGAAATCCCTCTGCAGGCAGACACTGGAGATTTATGCACTTTGTCCATGAATGAAATTGGGGGGGGGGGTGTTGCCCCAAATCACAATTTGGTTTGGGGTGCCCCAACCCCATGAGCCAGCCCTGTCCACCAGCAATCTACATTGGGAAGTCCAGAGCTGCAAGAAGCTACTTCAACCCAAGGCAAGAATAGTTGTTTGGTTTGCCTATGGAAAGGCTTCCCCCGCTTGCCATGTACTTACAGTAAATGCTGTGAAGACTATTTGCTTCTGCATATTCACAGTAAGTAGCACTGGCTGGGAGGAGATGTGGCCAGAACACTAGAATGATGCACTGGTTTGGTGTATTTCTCAAGCAACCTCCAGTGGCTCTTAGTTATCTAGGTTCTTATACTGTAGCCATCATCACAGTGTCTGAATGCCGACTGTCTACCAAGAGCCTTCCACTGACACAGCGAGGTGCTGAAGCACCCAGGAAACACCGCTTCCCCCACAGCAGGTGGACTTTACACTCCCTGACCTGGAACATGCATGTCTATTATATTTGTGTTGTGCACCTTTTCTGTAGTCAGAGATCAAGTTTGCAAAATGATTTAAGACTTTAGAAGTAAAGAAGTATGGAGGCTGAAAATGTTAATCTCTCTGAGACAGAAGGAAATCCATCTTGCTACTTAACTGGTTTATAAGAAGTGAGTGTGATATGAATGTGAGGATTATCTTACCAGACTGCAATGAAGGGTGATCTTTTGGAAATGATGGCTGACTCTTTCTGCATAATAAGCAATTACACTTGATCATGGTCTTTCCAGGAATATTTGAAGAATGACTCAGTTCATGCTGAGTAACACTCATACAGTCAGTTTTCCCTGAAGTATAATCAAGCTAAGTCGCAAAGTTTGGAGCTGGATCTCTGCTTCCCCAGAGACTGGGAATGTATGGACATAGGATTTTGGTTTCGCCCATTACAGGGAGAGTGTTTATTGGAATGGGCTAACTGCTGTACAATAAACATTGAAATAGAATCTCTAATTATAGACAATAATTGAGTATGTATCTCTGCACTTCCTCTTTATGTCTGGGACCAAAGCAGAAGTCCCAAACTACTAGCAACATTTTGGATTTATGGAATAGTTTCCATTTAAGGATCTCAAAGTGCTTTACAAACATAACTAATTTAGTTTCATAATAGCTTGTAAGATACAGGGATATCATCCTCATTTCACAGATGGGGAAATTGAGGCAGTGAGCAACCATACATTGATTTTTCTGGGTTGGCATGCACTGAGTTAAGTTCACCCATCTTCGAAGCATCTGAGGAAGTGGGATCTTCTCCCACGAAAGCTCATGCAAAAAATAAATCTGTTAGTCTTAAAGTGCCACACAACTCCTTGTTGTTTTTTTACTGGACTAGACTAACACGGCTATCCTTTTGAAATTACAAGAGTTCCAGGGTGCTCAGCACTGGCCTACTTTTGCTCAAACTGAAATAATTGGTACTAGAGGGAGGAGAGTTCTGCTAGTGTTGAGCACTTTTGTAGTGATCTGAGCAAAGTTCCACAAGGCGTCTGACATAGATGAAATAAATCTTCTGACACTTAATTCTGTACCCTAATTATAAAGGCATCCTTCCTGCCAGTCTAGGTCAAGAGAAAAGAGGTAAAACAAGTATGTTTTTAGTGAGATCTTTCCCAACCTTTTGAATATTTAAGGCAGTGGTTCTCAGCCTTTTGTGGATTGTGACACATGTGGTTGAGATAGACCACCCTACAGGACACTACCAACCACCCTCCTGAGGCCAAATCCAGCCACCTTCCCAACTCTCCATGACACACTTACCGCTGTGTGGCAACACAGTAATGTGTCCCGACACAGTGACTGACAACCGCTTTAAGGTATGTGGTGTTGGCTCAGGTGTAATTCAGTAAACATTTGGTCCTTGTCACTGACGTGACAGGTCCCTGAATGGAAGTCATAATTTGGTACTGTGCATTGCCAAAAGGGTTAACGCAAACTGAAATGCTATGTATAAATTCCTGACCATGAAGATGAGAACACATTCCGTTCCCTACAACAGATGGATAGATAGATGCACATGCCATATACTGTCTTTTTGGAAATATCTGTATAATTAAATAAATGAAGCAAGTTCTCTCCACCAAACAAGAAAGCATATACTGGTGTGCACAATACTCTCCACCAGCCAAGGTAGCATGTACTGTTATACCCTGATATTAGCTTTTGTTTTCTGCAGATTCCAAGCTAGGTCTTCTTTAATGCTAGGTTTGGGCTAATGCAATATCATACTAGCCCAAGGACTCACAGAAAGGGCATGACCCTGGCAGCAAAAGAGGACCCATATGTATGAAAGGACCCAAAAATGTCAGGGAGCCAGCTTACCTTGGACTAGCTAGCATGTAATGATCACTTAGCACTCAAACATGGAATGAAGCAAACTTGTGTCTGTGTAGCCCTAAGTGCTTAGTGAACATCACAAGCTGTTCTTGGAGCCAGCCTAGCCCTACCATGAGCAGGGAACGGAGGCTGGTGCCAGCCCTGCAGCACTATGCTGTAAGAGTTAGACCTTGTTTAGAGATGTATTGAGAGTAGGCTGTCATCAGTAAGAACACACCACACTTCAGAAGTCAGTCTAGTTTAGAGCAAGGCACCTGGTGCCACTTTTAAAGACTCACAAATTTACTTATCGCATGAGCTTCCATGGGAGAAAATCCCACTTCATCAGATGCTTTGAAGATGGGGGAGCTTACAGAATGCCCATTCTGTAAGCTCCCCCATCTTCAAAGTGTCGGATGAGGTGGGATTTTCTCCCACAAAAGATAATGTGATAATAAATTTGTGAGTCTTTAAAAGTGCCACCAGACGCCTTGTTTGGTTGGGTTTTTTTTTTTGCTAGACTAGACTAACATGGCTACCCCTTTGGTACTTCAACGCAGGGACTGTGACAGGAGCCTGGTGTCAACCTATGGTTTCTGTGGTCAACATTTTTAAAACTGGATGCTTTAAACTAGGCAATGAAATAGAAGAGAGCTGATTTTTAGAGGTGTTGAGCACCAAAAGTTTCCACCGAGTTTAATGGGAGAGATTCAGTCCTCAGCACCCCTGAAACTCAGGAGCAGTTTACCACACGGACCAATGGAGCTCAGTTTCAAAAGGGATAGCCATGTTAGTCTAGTCCAGTAAAAAAACAACAAGGAGTTGTGTGGCACTTTAAGACTAACAGATTTATTTTTTGCGTGAGCTTTCGTGGGAGAAGATCCCACTTCCTCAGATGCTTCGAAGATGGGGAACTTACAGAAAGGAATGAAACTAAATGCAAGGGGGTGTAAAACATAGGATCAGGTCATACAGTAACAGCAAATCAGAGCAGTTTTCAGGTTCAAACCATGTGTAAGGGGACTGAGAGCCCCTTACTGAGACTGAATGGGCCTTTTGATTGGCCACTCCCGCCTGGAAGCAGGACTCTGAAACAGCCAGCCCCAGGGCCAGTGGGAGAGGCCAGTGTCCCAGGATGGCCTGATTGATTGAAAGTGCTCCCCCGCCCCTGAGCTGAAACTGCAGGCTGGACATGCCTGGGCAAGCCAGTGTGTGAGTGTGTGTGGGGCCGAGCTAAGGAGGAAGCACTAAGCAGCCAGCAGCTGGGAGCCAGAAGACCCAGGAAGGGAGGCCAGGCTGAGTTGATTCCTGCAGAGCAGACCCACAGCAACTGGACCAGCAGAAAGCTAAGCAGAGCTGGAGCTGGAGTCGTCTGGAGCTGGGTGCAGGAGGCCAGGGAAGGAGCCAAGGGGCTGAGCTGACCTGTGCAGACAGCAAGAGGATCAGAGGAGTCCGAGGAGCATGCCAGAGAGCCACACGGGACCCGAGCAGCAGCTGGGAGCCAGAGCTGCAGCCATCTGGAGCTGGGTGTGGTGAGCAGCTGGGGGACAGTGAAGGGGGGCTGACGCTGGGAAGAAGGGCCCTGCCCCTGGAGCTTGGGGAACGTGTGGCCACAGCCAGAGCCTGCATCTGACCCCCTGGAGCATCCAGTCGTAGCCAGGCCTGGGCAGAGGGCTTGCAACATGGAGAACAGACTGTCAGACTGTTCCTCAGGCCCCAGGGACTCTGTTTTTACTGCCCCCACGCCAGTGGTGGCACTGGGGGTTTATTGTTCACCTTTTTCTATTTTCTTATTGGGTTATTCTTTTTATTTCTGTATGCTTAAATAAATTGTATATAGTGTATATAGTAACTGGTGGGCCAGAAGAGTGGTCAGTGTGGTCAGCACCCCGGAGTGGGGACACCCTAGCCCTGTCCTGAGAGACCACGATAAGAGTGGGGGGTCAAGCCCCCAGAAATTCTGGGGCCCAGCCTTGTCGGGGTTACAGAGATTCCTCCAAATGGGAGATTGGGAGGGGCGCCTTTGAGGTCAGGCAGGCCTTGGGGTAAAGGAAGTGGGAGCAGGGACGCAGATCCTTTTGCTACCCACCTTCACCGGGGTGGTATACAAAGTCTGGGAAGTTCCCCACAAGAGCGGGTCCATCCCCCCGCTTACATAATTGGCGTCACGAAACAGGATCCTATCCGCAAAAACCCACCCCATTGGTTATCTGGCTTAGTTCTGATAACACAGTCCAGGCCTGTTTGAGAGTCCTACCATGGCTAGAATTGAAGAACTACAGGCCCAGTTTGCTGAGCACCAGCGTAGATTCTCAGATCAAGCTGAGACATTACAACAAGCCAGAAACAAACAGAGAGAAGCCCTATCCCTAGCCAAGGCAGTAATAGAGCAGCAGAGGGCAGAAGCTAAAAAAACCTCCTTTCATCTATGTGCCACGGGAACGGAAGGTCGCAGAGTTTAGCGGTTTCCCAACTAAACCAGGAGACATTACGGTGGAGGAGTGGATCAAGTCTGTGAGGGCGGCTATGCATGTGCTACGAATACCAGAGGAAGACTGTATGGACTTCGTTGAGGAACATCTTAAGGGCCAGGCCAAGGCCATGGTGAAGTTCATGGTGCAACCAGACAAAAAGGATGTTGAAGAAGTGTTTGCACTCCTCCTAGAAGTGTATGGAGACAAAGTACCTCTTGGAACCCAACTAAAGGAGTTTTTCAAGAGAAAACAGGAGCCTGGTGAAACTATCTGGGCATATGCATATGATCTGCAGGAGAAGATAAGCAAAGTTGAGCGGCGAGACCCTCATCGAGTTCCAGACCCAGATATGGCCTTGAAAGAGCAGTTTGTGTTGGGACTCCAGGATGATTCCCTCCGCTGGGAAATGAAAAGGAGGTTTAAGGAGGAGCCTAGTAAGAAGTTCCATGAACTAATGCAGGCTGCTATTACGTGGTCTGAAGAGGAGGAAGTTCTTGGGGGAGAGACAACCAAGACTAGTACCTGTACACGAACTGGGGCCCTAGTGAATGTAACTACTGGGGAAAGGGGCCAGCCCTAAACACAGTTGTAATAACCCTTGGGGAGGAAGGGGTTAACACTCTGGTCAGTGAGTCCCAGGACAGCCAATAGGAACGAACTGCAGGCTTTTGAATTGTAACAGCAGCCTGGCCTGGGCCTGTTTGGATGCAGCAGAGCTCCTGGAAGGATCAGGAGGAGGCCAGAGGGGCCTGAGGAAGAATCCAGCAACATCCTTACCAGAGATAAGTTAAGTTTGGTACTGACCAGGCGTGAGTAGAACAGGGAATGTTTATTTAGACGCGGTCAGGGTATTTTCTTTGTTTTTGGCTTGTTTTTTGGATTTCTCTGTGCTGAGCACATGTACCCCCTCCCACTACCCTGTAACTACCTAAGTTAATTCCCAGAGAAGCAACTCTCTGTGTTTATTATCTGTTCTTTTTGATTAAAGATTTTACTCTTGAAGTAAGTTCTGGTTCTGTTCCTGGAAAGACCAGAGGTTTGTGTGCACGTGCCTTAGACTGCACAGGCAGCTACTAGAGGGAAACCTGTTCCAGTTCCAGCTCATATTGCAGCTGGAGTTCAGTCACTTTCCTGAAGGAGGAATAAAGAGGATTGCAAGTACCTCACAGGGAGGAATTCCCAAGTGCGCCTTCCTGGGTCACAAGAGGTTTTTTTGCATTTGGGTGGTGGCAGCGATACCACTCCAAGGCCAGGAATTGGAGGCCTTGGAGACTTTTAAGAGCAGGCTTTAAGGCCAGTGGCTTTTCTGGCCTGTTGCGGGCCCCCATCTTCTGCACTCAGAGTGCCAGAGTGGGGAAAAAGCCTTGATAACAGTTAACATTAGAAAGCTTAAGTGACGCAGTCCAGAAACTGACAGCTCAACAAGGGGAGATACTGAAGATGATGACTGAGATGATGAAAGGAAAACCCCCCGCTAGCATAACCAAGCATCCCAAGGTGTCAGGATCCCAAAGATCTCTGCTGAAGGATGAGCTGGGAAGGTACATTTGTTACACTTGTGAAATGCCAGGACATACTAGCCGAGAATGCCCACTGAAAAGGAGACCGGAGTCACAAGCACTTGAAACCAACGGGATGCCAGGGGTGAGTGACCCATCTACAGTAGAAGGCCAAGCTGTAGTAGAGGGATTCCTAGGCCTGTCCTTGGCAGAAAATCAGTCTGCATACAGTGTTGGAAAGAGCAGTGATGGTGCCAGCATATCTAGTGACTTCAGTAAGTGAGCATTTGGAGACTGTCTAACTGCTGAAATATGTATAGCAGGGGTGAAGACTAGATGTTTGTTAGATACTGGCTCAGAAGTCACCACCATTACTGAATCACATTTTCAAAAATATTTGAAGGACAAGGTGCTGCTCACGCACAATACCCAGTTTGTACGTCTAACAGCAGTTAATGGACTGGCAATCCCAGTGGTGGGATGCCTGGAAGCAGACGTAGAGTACATGGGCCAGGCACTTCCAAGGAAATGCATCTTCATCCTGAAAGACAATGTCTCTGAAGGAAGCCATATGAGAGAAGAAGTACCAGGAATTCTAGGAATGAATATTACTGGTGAGTTGAAGGAGCTGCTGTTGCCAGAAACAGGAACCAGGAGAATGAAGCGACATGGGCACTCTAAAAAAGATGCTATGCTGAGTAGAATATTGACTCAAGCTAAGTGGCAGAGTCATTTCCTGGGTTCCACTGGGCAGACTAAAACTGTTAAGGTGGGGAGAAGACAGACAACAGTTACCACTCCTCGGAGGAGAAAGGTCCCTGGTAAACATTGCTGGGTATCAGGAAACACCAGTGGATGTCCAGGGCTTATAGAGCCTGCATCTGAGACAAGCCTGCCTAATGGTTCACAGGCAGCCAATGTACAGATTAATGCTGTGAAACAAATTGTACAGTCAAATCTCCTAAATTCAAGTGAGCAAGCTGTGGAGCTGCAACCTCGAAACAGAACTGTAGAAGTCTGCTGGCCTGAAAAGGTGGTTCCTCAGGTGCAGGTAATATTTGAAGGCAATAGAAATGAGCTGCAGGTGACAAGGAGAGAGAGGGGAAAACAAGCTAAAAAAACAACAAGCAGTTGTGTGGCACTTTGACTAACAGATTTATTTTTTGCATGAGCTTTCGTGGGAGAAGATCCCACTTCCTCAGATGCTTCGAAGATGGGTGAACTTACACAAAGGAATGAAACTAAATGCAAGGGGGTGTAAAACATAGGATCAGGTCATAAAGTAACAGCAAATCAGAGCAGTTTACAGGCTTAAAGAATGGGAAGCCTGAAGTCAAATTACCCTTTGTAATGTGAAAAGAACCCATAATCTCGATTGAGTCCTGCTTTCACAGAATTTAGTTTGCATATTAATTCGAGTTCAGCTGTTTCTCTTTGGAGTCTTGATGTCCCAGGTACATCTCTAACGACAGTCGTTAACAAATCCATCATCAAGTGATTAGGAAGATGGAAGTGCTCAGCAACTGGTTTCTTTGTTCTTTGATTTCTGATATCAGCTCTGTGCTCATTCAATCTCTTACGGAGCGATCGTCCTGTTTGTCCAATATATAAGGTGTTGGGGCATTTCTTGCACATGATGGCATAGACCACATTAGTAGACGAGCAGGTAAATGAGCCTTTGATGGAGTAGCAGGCTTGATTAGGACCTATGATGGTGTTTGTTGTGTAGATATGTGGGCAGACTTGGCAGCGTGGTTTTTTGCAAGGGTGTGTGCCTGCTTCAATGTATTTATGACCTGATCCTATGTTTTACACCCCCTTGCATTTAGTTTCATTCCTTTCTGTAAGTTCACCCATCTTCGAAGCATCTGAGGAAGTGGGATCTTCTCCCACGAAAGCTCATGCAAAAAATAAATCTGTTAGTCTTAAAGTGCCACACAACTGCTTGTTGTTTTTTTACTGGACTAGACTAACACGGCTATCCCTTTGGAAAAAGAAAACAAGCTACCCTCTCTCAAGAAAGGTGCACACGGAGACGACCAGTTCCAGTGCAAGCAGAGCCCCAGGGGCTGATTACTGCACAGGTGGTTACCTTGAGGGTGTTGCCAGAGAAGCACCAAGAAGTCTGTCCCTCTAAGGATGAGGTCACTGATTTTGATGACTGTGTCAAAGGTGTCCATAGTAGGCTAAAGACAACATGTGAAGTTGTTCTCAGTACAACTAAAGACACAGCCCAAAGTAAGAAAAGGACTTACAATCGCAAGTGTAGTGGGGCTCTCACAAGGCCTGGTGACCACATACTGGTCCATAACGATAGAAACTGGGAGTGCAGTAAAATACAGGACAAGTGGGAATCAAATCTCCGCATTGTAGCTGCTCACAACAACCCTGAGTTGCCAGTTTGCGCTATCCAGCCTCAACGAGGAGGCCCTGAGAAGATAGTTCATAGGGACCAGCTAAAACATTGCACCCTTAACTCAGTGAGGGACCATAGGAGACGTAAGCCAGCATGCCAGGAGGAGCCTGAAGCCAATGGGGGGATAGTTCTAGTCCCACAAACTGACGACCTTGTGGACCAGAGTGGGACAACCCCAGACCATGAAGGAAATGTTCAGATAGCCCTTGCAGACCCAGAGTTACCCAAGGGCACTAGGGCAGAAAATGTGGATGGACCACCAGTCTTAAGGAGATCCCAGAGGGCTACTAAGGGTGTACCACTTGTTAGATTTAGAGATGATTATGTTATGAATTCTATAAAGTGTTAAAGTTGTTAGATGTTCTGTTAATTCTTAAATTTCTTGTTTAACCTGTCACTGCTGTTGCAAATGTAAATGTTTGTTAATATGGGACCTGAATGTGCTGCTGTAAAAACCCTGGATGTGGCAGAATTTTAGCAGGGGGGAATGTAAGGGGACTGATAGCCCCTTACTGAGACTGAATGGGCCTTTTGATTGGCCACTCCCGCCTGGAAGCAGGACTCTGAAACAGCCAGCCCCAGGGCCAGTGGGAGAGGCCAGTGTCCCAGGATGGCCTGATTGATTGAAAGTGCTCCCCCGCCCCTGAGCTGAGACTGCAGGCTGGATATGCCTGGGCAAGCCAGTGTGTGTGTGGGGCCGAGCTAAGGAGGAAGCACTAAGCAGCCAGCAGCTGGGAGCCAGAAGACCCAGGAAGGGAGGCCAGGCTGAGTTGATTCCTGCAGAGCAGACCCACAGCAGCTGGACCAGCAGAAAGCTAAGCAGAGCTGGAGCTGGAGTTGTCTGGAGCTGGGTGCAGGAGGCCAGGGAAGGAGCCAAGGGGCTGAGCTGACCTGTGCAGACAGAAAGAGGATCAGAGGAGTCCGAGGAGCGCCCCAGAGAGCCACACGGGACCCGAGCAGCAGCTGGGAGCCAGAGCTGCAGCCATCTGGAGCTGGCTGTGGTGAGCAGCTGGGGAACAGTGAAGGGGGGCTGATGCTGGGAAGAAGGGCCCTGCCCCTGGAGCCTGGGGACATGTGGCCACAGCCAGAGCCTGCATCTGGCCCCCTGGAGCATCCAGTCGTAGCCAGGCCTGGGCAGAGGGCTTGCAACATGGAGAACAGACTGTCAGACTGTTCCTCAGGCCCCAGGGACTCTGTTTGTACTGCCCCCACGCCAGTGGTGGCACTGGGGATTTATTGTTCACCTTTTTCTATTTTCTTATTGGGTTACTCTTTTTATTTCTGTATGCTTAAATAAATTGTATATAGCGTATATAGTAACTGGTGGGCCAGAAGAGTGGTCAGTGTGGTCAGCACCCCAGAGTGGGGACACCCTAGCCCTGTCCTGAGAGACCACGATAAGAGTCAAGCCCCCAGAAATTCTGGGGCCCAGCCTTGTCGGGGTTACAGAGACTTCTCCAAATGGGAGGTTGGGAGGGGAGCCTTTGAGGTCAGGCAGGCCTTGGGGTAAAGGAAGTGGGAGCAGGGACTCAGATCCTTTTGCTACCCACCTTCACCGGGGTGGTATACAAAGTCTAGGAAGTTCCCCACAAGAGCGGGTACATCCCCCCGCTTACACATGGGAAGCCTGAAGTCAAATTACCTACTGTAATGGGAAAAGAACCCATAGGCTATGTTCACACAGGGTATGCTTGTTTCGAAACAAGACGTTTCGAAACAAGCTGTTTCGAAATAACATATTATTTCGAAACACCTTATTTCAAGGACAAGAAACTTTGCTTAGCACCCTGGGAGGAAGGTGACATGTTGTTTCGGAACACTTTGTTCCGAAACAACATGTCTGAACAAGGCTGTTTCGAAACCTCTGGTTTCAAAACAACCCTATTTCGACACGCAACGAGGTTTAAGCTATTTCGATATTGTTTCGAAATAAGAAGTGTGTGTGGCCATACCCATAGTCTCAATTAAGTCCTGCTTTCACAGAATTTAGCTTGCATATTAATTCGAGTTCAGCTGTTTCTCTTTGAAGTCTTGATGTCCCAGCTACATCTCTAATGACAGTCGTTAACAAATCCGTCATTGAGTGATTGGGAAGATGGAAGTGCTCAGCAACTGGTTTCTTTGTTCTTTGATTTCTGATACCAGCTCTATGCTCATTCAGCATCTTACGCAGCGATCTTCCTGTTTGTCCAACATATAAGGTGTTGGGGCATTTCTTGCATATGATGGAATAGACCACATTAGTAGATGAGCAGCTAAATGAGCCTCTGATGGAGTAGCAGGCTTGATTAGGACCTATGATGGTATCTGTTGTGCAGATATATGGGCAGACTTGGCAGCGTGGTTTGTTGCAGGGGTGTGTGCCTGCTTCAGTGTTTCTGTTGTTAGATCTGTAGTTGCTGGTGAGAATCTGTTTAAGATTAGGGGCCTGCCTATAAGCAAGGAGTGGTCTGTCTCCTAACACTTGAGAGAGAGAGGGATCATCTTTTAGAATAGGCTGTAGGTCCTTAATGATCTGTTGCAGAGGTCTGTTTTGGGGGTTGTATGTGGTGACTAGTGGTGTTCTGTTGCATTGAAACTACAGTAGCCACCTGGGGAAGTAAGAAAACAAACTGACAGAGCTAGAGGGGTTCCCTGAAGTCATCTACTACAGGAGAGACCCAAGAAAGAAAGCAACAGAACACCACTAGTCACCACATACAACCCCCAAGTCAGACCTCTGCAACAGATCATTAAGGACCTACAGCCTATTCTAAAAGATGATCCCTCTCTCTCTCAAGTGTTAGGAGACAGACCACTCCTTGCTTATAGGCAGGCCCCTAATCTTAAACAGATTCTCACCAGCAACTACAGATCTAACAACAGAAACACTGAAGCAGGCACACACCCCTGCAACAAACCACGCTGCCAAGTCTGCCCATATATCTGCACAACAGATACCATCATAGGTCCTAATCAAGCCTGCTACTCCATCAGAGGCTCATTTAGCTGCTCATCTACTAATGTGGTCTATTCCATCATATGCAAGAAATGCCCCAACACCTTATATGTTGGACAAACAGGAAGATCGCTGCGTAAGAGGCTGAATGAGCATAGAGCTGGTATCAGAAATCAAAGAACAAAGAAACCAGTTGCTGAGCACTTCCATCTTCCCAATCACTCAATGAGGGATTTGTTAACGACTGTCGTTAGAGATGTAGCTGGGACATCAAGACTTCAAAGAGAAACAGCTGAACTCGAATTAATATGCAAGCTAAATTCTGTGAAAGCAGGACTTAATCGAGACTATAGGTTCTTTTCCCATTACAATAGGTAATTTGACTTCAGGCTTCCCATGGTTTGAACCTGAAAACTGCTCTGATTTGCTGTTACTGTATGACCTGATCCTATGTTTTACACCCCCTTGCATTTAGTTTCATTCCTTTCTGTAAGTTCACCCACCTTCGAAGCATTTGAGGAAGTGGGATCTCCCACGAAAGCTCATGCAAAAAATAAATCTGTTAGTCTTAAAGTGCCACACAACTGCTTGTTGTTTTTTTTCAATGGAGCTCAGGCCCAGGGGCCCACCACAATGTGGGGGCTCTCCTCCTTACCACCACTGGGGAGCAGCCTGGAGTGGGCCAGCCTAGAGGCCAGGCTGTCAGCTCCCACCCTGTTCCTGCGCTGGCTGGTCTACCCATGGAGGCAGCATGGGTCGGCCGCAGCCTAGCTGATCAGCCCCCCAGGGGAGGCAGGTATGACTTGCGCAAGCAGTACAGCCTCCAGCACAGTCTTTGGCAGCAGTGGAAGCCGCACTGTGCATGCCTATCAGCACCCCTGGGGACCAACTGGCTAGGCTGCAGCCAGTCCCCAACCCTACCACTGTGTTGCTGGAGGGAGGAAGACTACTGGTGGGGGAGGGGTCACCTCTGCATTTAATTAGGTGCCTAAATATTGAGCTAGGGTCTAGATTCATGATGGGATTTAGGATCTTAAAGCCCAGTTTTAGGTTGTGCTGGAATTCACAGAATTGCTGCTGAACCCTGTAAATGCCCATATTCACTCAGCACACTATAACTTTGCATTAAAAAATTCCCTTGTCACCTATGATTCTGTGTCTGAGTATGCACACTGCTGCCTCCTGCTAGGTATCCAGACACCTATCACCCTTCCTAAGCAGCAGTGCAAGTCACAGTCCAGGGGAAAATATGTGTTTGGTTACCTCACTCATGTGTAGGGCACGATCAGCTACTCATGCTCAGTGGCCACTCCCAAACTGGGCCTCCATTGTTGAGCTCAAGCCCTGGGCTAGGGGGGTTGGGAAGAATAAAGAGTCATTTGACCAGAAAGTCTGAGATCATGAACGTAAGACTGACTCTGTAGCCTATTTAAAAACTCTTTCCCAGGATGTGGGAGACTCAGGAGCCAGTACCTCTGCTATAGCAACTCTTTACTTAAACCCTAGTGGAATATCTTTAATAGAAGAATCTGAGGAAGCTACACAGCAGAATATTCCATAGCCCAAAGGTTACATAGTGCACTGAGACTTAGCTCTTCTCTTCATCAGGTGGTTTCGGGCCTGAACGGGCGGGGGGGGGCTCTCACATCTAGGGGCAATTGTTTAAGCACTGGACTAACACCTATGAGGGAACTTTTTTCTTCTTTCAAGCCTCTTGTAAAATATGTTCTTGATGCCTAATTCAGGCTTTGTGAATCACTGTGTGTTCCTGTGACTTGTTCTTTCACTGTCATTAGAGTCATTTGGTTATATTTGTGTCATTTGCATATATTATTAGTGGGGCGAGATAGTGAGGGGAGCCTGTTCTTATGTAAAAAGAAACTCACCTCCTCATTTACACATTAAGTACAAAAACTGAAGTCACTACTTCCAAAGGTATTTCAAAATACAGTATTCTCACGTTTGATCTAAACCAGGGGTCTCAAACTCAAATCACCCTGAGGGCCACATGAAGACAAGTATTTTAGCCCAAGGGCCACACCACTGTAACATTTTCATACAACTATATTGCAAATATTGGTAACAACAGTGTTGTTGCGGGCTGCAGGAAATAGCTTTAAGGACCGCCTGCGGCCCGCAGGCCATATGTTTGAGACCCCTGATCTAAACCAAAATGGAATTAACTCCCCTTATGCATTCCATGAATGTTCTCTGTCTGCTCCAGAGGGCCTGGTTTTTGCAAAGTTAGGTACGCAATTGAGCCCGCTATCTGTGTGTATAACTCCTGAGACTGTATGTAGCTAGTTGTTCACTCAGATGGCCAATCACAACTATGTTTTGCCATTTGCAAGCCCTTTTTTTTTTTTTTTTGCAGAAGTAGTCACAGTAACTCAATGCACAGATTAAGCCTGAAATCATACAATCATTTTTTAATGTGTGGATGTATGCCTAACCTTTTGGAAACCAGGCCATTTGTATCTGCTAGGAGAGCGCACATTCATCAGTTTCTTGTATATATTAGACTTATAATTTGCGGGGGGGGGGAATTTTGCTTTTGCCTATGAAGCAGTTAAAGTACAAAATGAATGAAAAGAAGATCCATATGCACAGAGAACAATTTGGGTAATACAATATAGTTTCATTTTCTGGCACTTAGCCAGTATTGTATAACAACATGACTGAATGGGGATGGAAATGTATGTGAGGGCTCATGCAAATTAATTAGGAGTAGTGTCATGCTATGTAATGAAAAACAGTAATTCACATGGTTTTTGTCATTAGTAGGTGAGGTACTACACAGGTGACTCACAGGAGAAATCGCCCCTCATCCAGCCATATATTCATGTGGACCCCCATCAGCCCACTACTGCAACATTTGACGGTTTTTAACAGCAGCTGAAATCATCTGCGGTGTTCTTGCTGACTAGTCCCCAGGACTGAATTCCTAGGGGCTTAAAGCTAGCTCTTAGCATGCAGCCTCTGGCCATAGAGTTCATTGCTCTCATGGTCTCAGATCCTAGCTCTGGCAGCCTTCAGGACACAGTGCAGTACATAGTAGTATCAATCTTTACTTGCACATTGGGTCTCCAACAAGGGATTTGTTCAGACTGAAAGCAGGATAGTCAGGAAGAGAAACTGCAGAATGGAATTTGTGTGTAAATTTGACGGTGTTATTTCAGGGCTAAATAAGGACTAAATTTTGTCTCATTAAAGCAGGTGATTTGACCTCATCTCCCTACAGGTACTGTTCCCCAATGTTTGAATATTAACAACTGCTTTGATTTCCAAAGGGATAGCCATGTTAGTCTAGTCCAGCAAAAAAACAAGGAGTCGTGTGGCACTTTAAGACTGACAGATTTTATGTTTTGCATCCTATGACTTACACTTCCCTGCATTTATTTTCCTCCTATTCTGTAGGTTCCCCATCTTCAAAGTGTCTAACAAAGTGGGATTTTCTCCCACAAAAGCTCATGTGATAAATAAATTTGTTAGTCTCTAAAGTGCCACAGGACTCCTTGATTGTTTTGCTCAACTAGACTAACACAGCTACACCAGCTCTTAAGGCAGTGTTACCACCAGCAGCACAGAAGCAAGAGTGACATAGTATGGTATTGCTTTCTGTGTTTCTGCTCGACTGCTAGTGGCAGTGCTGCCTTCTGCTGGGTGCCCATCCAGCAACTGCCCAGCTCTGAAGGCAAAAGTAAGGGTTGTGCAAGCATGCCTCCTCTACAATAGCCTTGCAGCCCTGCACACTACATCCTCCTCTTGGGTTGGAACACTCTCCAGTTACAGCACCATGAAATCTCATATTTAAATATGTGAAATAGTGCCATTTATTTTTGTAAAATCCTGTAACCATGAAATTGATCAAAATGGACCATGAATTTGGTAACACCAAATGAAACAGTGCCTTCACTGACGACGTTCCAAAAGGAACTGACTGGGAGGATCCTAGAGAGCTCAGCTAATGGAAACTGGCAGCATGCAAGTGCCTCAGAGGGCTTGGAAACCTGGTGCTAGCAGAGTGCCGTCCTAAAAGCCTGATACTCTACTGTGATAATCCTATGGAGATGGTATATTTGACAAGCATTCCACTTCCTGACAGGTGTTGGTTGTGAAATCTTTGTTATCAATTTGTATTTTGAGCTGCTCTTCAAACTGTGCAGTCTTTAAGACCCTAATCCTGCATTATGATCCACCCTCGTGGCCAGCTGCATATCAGCTTCAGTGGGTTTAGCCTATGATGCAGTCAATTCATGTGGACCACCACAATACAAGATTAGGGCAAAAGAGTGTCAGTGTTGTATCGAAGACTCATTTCATAGGACTCTGAATACTGCTCACTTACCCACCTCCCTGCAGTATTTGGTAGTTCTGTTTTTTGGAGCACCTTTATGGCTATGTTTCTATACAGTCTCAAGGATGCACTGTTTTATTATATTCCTTTCCTGGTTTGTTTTTGCAGCTGGCACATGTGGAGGCAGTTGTGCTTTTCTGCACCGTTCAAGAAATCACTGGGGAGATTTTAGACCTTTGAACTATTGATGGATGATCAGTGTATATAATGAGGTTGGCTCACAGCTGCTGCCTCAGAAGTCAGAGCTAGGACAGTTTCTCTTACTAGGAACTTGGTGGGAATCGATATGATGATACCTTCAAAGAAGCATTTACAGCTAAGGAATAGGTTCTGATTCCTGTGGCCTTTCCCAACTCGTGCAGATGTATTTACTATTTAAAATAGAAGCAAGGATCCCAGAAATGATGATGCTGGCACCAAATAAGTGAATTACTGGTAAGTTTTAATGGCTGTTACCAAATGAACCCTACACACACAGGCGTGAGATTAGAAACCTGAAACTGAAAATAGCTAGCACCCAATTAGCTTTTTATAAACAAACGTCAGACTGCTTCAGCAAAAAGGGAGAGAGAAATTCTTAGGCTTAACTAGTCATACTTTTTGAGATAGCAGCCTAGTTTCACTTTTTTATATCAGCTGGGGCTCACCTCAACCTGACACAGAAAGTTTATGTTACTGAAATAAAAGTCTCATGGTAACCTGAAAGCTCCGACCATCCAATGTGATACAGAGTGACACCACCATCATCCACAACAAATAATGTACCTAAGGTTTTAAAAGCAAAGCATTGCATTACACATAAATGCCTTCCAACAGAGCAATGACAAATCCATTAAAAGTACCTCTTGAAAATCTTCATAGAAGCTGGTAGTAATGGGTGACAATTCCCTTTCACATAGTGACTGAAAGTAACACTTATGTTCAGCAGTGCAGAAATCAGCAAGGACTTTTTTTAAATGATTACTTTTGAACCAGGGCGTTCTTCCTTTGCTTGCCCTAACACAGGTCAACGCTTGTAGCACATCCACAGCCCTCTACAAACCAGTGCACAGGGCTGACCACAATGGTTTCTGATGCTCCACAGAAAGTCTGAAACATAAGGGGGTTTAGCTGGGATTCTTTTCTAACAAATTGTTCACTGGAATGGAATCAAAGCTTGCCATCCTAGTACTGGTTAGTTGGGAATAGGAATTTTTGCAGAGAAAGAGGGTCACCTCAAAGGCGATCTGCAAAGGAGAAAATTGGATTTGTGCCCTTTCTTGCTTCTTTATGGTGTAAGAAGATGCCTGCAAGATTTTTTCCCTTTAAAAAGGGATTTGAGTAAAGAACAATTAGTGGTGGGTGGATCAAGCCTAGGAGGGCATCTCATGCATAGGAGCAAGTTGGCAGTTCACCCTCCTAAATGCAAGCCAATAAAACTTATATATCACCTCATCACATTTTCTCACTCTATATAATCACATACTAATTACATGGTATTAGTTAGGTTGCTTGAGTAATATGCCAGTCTGTCTAGAAGCGCTATATTACATTTATAGAGCTGGAAAAAAACTTAAAACATTTCCTTGTCTCCCTATTATTCATATTTTTGTTGAGAACTTGTCCTACCAGGAACATGCCTGCAGAGAGGAAATGAAGTAATAGTTCTAACTGGGGAAGAAGTTTTCCATAAACTATGTGTCATAAGCCTAACTGCCATAAAACTTGTAACTTAAGCAGCTGGAGGAGTAAACTTGTTTTTAAAATGCCTGCTAATATTGTGCTGGTGTAATCTCACGGTACATTTATGGCGCCGGTATGTTATCTTTTTCAGGGGGTCTTGAAGGATGATGAGCAAACAGGTCAGATACAACTTCTCCAAAGAAATACATTCCTCTCCCTTCCTTCCATCATATTATTTGCAGTGTTTCTCTGTGTTTTGAATCCCAAGATCAAAAGCCTTGCTACAGTCAGGCAAATAAAATGAGATTCCTTCACCACCTCAAAGCAAATAGAGGGTTGAGCTCTGCAAGGCAAGAATTTCTGAGTTCGGTTTCTGGCTCCACTTTTAAACAGCTCAGGTAGACTTGGGCACTCAGTGGGTCCAGGGATTTTTGTGTAGGGCAGGCCAGAGAGGAAAAACGTACATTTTTAATGCCTAGAACCATAGACTATCCACTCAGGAGTTAATACAGCCTAACCCTATTGTTCCTTCTCTGTTGGGAAAGCCCCCCCCCTGTTAAAGAAGTCTTGGAGCTTTGGCAACATGGAATCAGGGAGAGCAGCAATCTGTTCCAGAGCTAGCGTGTTGGCACCGGGCTTCTGTGCAGGAAGTCACTGAAGATACTCAGGACCTGGGGCATACTTCACCATTCAGAGGGAATGTTTTGGAGCGCTGTCCACCCGCTTTTTTTTTATGGCTCCTACATCCTGATTAAAGAAGGAAAATACCCAGAATATTAATATGTATTCAAAAAGTAAGCTATAGTTTAAACTGACATAATACAGATTAGTTTAAGGCTGGTCAAAATATGGCTGGCTGGCAGGAGAGGTAGGCCAAGTTTTTAGTCTTTGTTGCCTAAAGCACCCTGAATTTCCATGGTGCTGAGTGTACACTGAAGTTAGTGAGTAAGAGCTCAGGGCAACCTGACAATCAGACCTTCTTTATGTAATTGCTATATACAACTGCTGTTAAGTGCCTAGCTTTAAGCACCCAGGTTTTTAAATAACCGTGTTGCCCTTATCTGTTCACTTGCCAGTGTTGCCATCTATAAAATGGTAATAAAACACCACAGTAAGGTAGTTACTGAAGTTTAATTTATTTTTGGTTTACGAAATGCTTTATGATCCTTGGATCTTGAAAGGTGCTATAAAAACGTGTATTATTATTATTCTTTACTAAATGGATGAAAGTATAGGAAAAACTTGCACTTTGTGTCCTAGATACTGCTGACAAGCGTTTACCAATAAGACTGGCATTGTTCCATGTTTTGTTTTTTTCCTTGCTGTGAAGAGGAGCTACTCCATTGTAGGCAATACTAACTTTCTGTGGGAAACCCAGCCCACACATCCCCTCCTAAAACAATACATTGACCCTTATATATGGCATGCTCTATATTGCCATACAATTAAATTTAACACCTCAACAGCGATTACAGACCAACTGAAGGTAAGGATCCCAGAAGGAAATAATATTAAAATATTGTGGTTGTTAGAGTCCTGTCCAGAATACCATCCGGAATATCGCATTCCCTTAGCAAAGAGCAATGAAAAAGACCAGATGTGGGCAATGAGTATAAAATGACTGTTTTTAAATATCAACTGTATTAAGAGTTTATGCTACCTCTGTTATAGAAATGCCAAAGTGCTCATGTGCTGGGGGAATCACTTTTGTTTTGTAAGTGGTTGAACAATAGGTCAGGAATCACTAAAGGACCACCTAACAATACAAACTTTTGGCACTGTGCCTTAAGTACTCACATGACAGCTTGTCATGAAAAGAGAAGTATTTCTGTATACTTTGCAGATATATATCATCACAGCCAGAACATAGTGCTTGTGGTGTGCAGTGCTTCATCTATTATTGCTTAATTTAATGTTTCAAGTGGACTTCGAACACAGTTGTTTTCACTTTTCTCATATAAAACTTCTGCTGGGTAGAGATGATAAAAGAAATCTGTTAAAATGTATCAGAAGGAGTTCTGCTTAACTTTTACTGGAGCAAACAGGGAGGGACAGGAGTCAAGGGATAGAACCGATTAATAAAAGCAGAGAGGTGGGCAGAGTTGGATAGGATAAGATGGGAAAGGACAGTAATAGAAGGGCGAGGAGCGGAGTAGGACAGAAACAAAAGGCTCTCTAATCATCAGAACACATTCCGATCCAGACCCTGAACATGAACCGGAGTTCTGAGTCTCTCCATCCCTTTGCTGTCAGCAAATAACTCTGGAACCCACTGAAGCTCATTCCCCTTTATGTATGGATAACATCCTACTACTGCTATTAGTTACTCCATCAGCTGAAACCATACCTACCTCAGCTGTAGATCAGAAGGTCCAAGACCCTGCTCATGACCACAGCTGGGCGTCAATATAGTTAAAAATGAAGAAAGCGTCTGGGTTTTTGGGGTTTTTTGTTTGTTTGTTTAGATGAAGTACATTTAAAAGCATTATTAAGGTTGCAGTGTGAGACATCCAAAAGTTAGAAAATGCCAGAATGAAGTGTTTTCAAAGCATCTGACGAAGTGGGATTTCCTCCTACGAAAGCTCATGCAATAAATAAGTCTGTTAGTCTTTAGCAGTGCCACAGGACTCCTTGGTTGTTTTACTGAGGTAGACTAACACAGCTGCCCCTTTGGAGCCAGAAAGAAGATTATCCTTACAACCTTAGTTCAGTCCTATGTGTATGAATTATTAGACAGAATTAAAGTTGTAAAGGCAATTTTATTTCTGGCGTTCCCTAGCTCGACTGCTGAAATTTGCAAGCTTATCAGTTGTTTTAATTTAGTTTTCTTGACATAATGTGAGAGGAATGGCAACAACATCATGGCACTCACTATGAGCATTTGCTTTCTTCTGTGTGTGACACCACTGAATTCTGAGTTATTGCCCTAAGGGCCCATGTGTCCTGGGAAGTAAAAATGTTAAATTTAAAAATATCCATCTAGAAAACTGGCGCAGGTGATCTGTGGGCCACCAGGGATCTTGCTGGTAGCCTGCAGAAAACAAGATTCTAAGTATCAAGGAGTGAGGGATTACATACTGAGTAGGGAGCTGCATCTTTTAAAAAGCAGTCTATTGAACAAAAGATTTGGAGATGCCCTGAACTAGAATACTCATCTTTAATGTTACCAGATTAAGGTCTTCTAGCAGGTCAAAGACTGAGAATATAGAGCAAAATGGGTTGTTTTATTCCTTTGCCTTCACCTGGGATTCATAGGATCTTGGGAATGTCCTTCAAAAACAACCCAGTATTTTCTTTGGGACAGTCACACCTGCCTTGGACATGCAGGTATCTTTTTGGAAATCTGCACCTGGTCATACCAGTCTGCCATTGTTTGTCTGTCATAAGTGTTTGTGGCTTTCAATGTGTGTCCGGCTCTCCCAGTTTGCTATGTTTGATGTTTTTTTTTAAGCCCTGCCCTAGCTTCAGGAGTCATGTTATTTCATGTGAGCCTCACGGTTGCTGAGTAAACTTACAAAGGTGACCTGAGTGTATTCTAAAGGTTCGAACAGTAGAAGGCAAATGAAAAGAATCTAAAATGTGTTGAATTTAATTTTTTAACTTTGTGAATTTCTTTTTAAATGTTCAGTCTCTTGATTTTTGGGGCCTTCGCTCCAGGGGGCAGAGGCGGATTCAGGGGTAGGCAAAGCAGGCAGCCGCCTAGGGCCCCCAAGCAATAAGGGGCCCCGTCCTCAATTTGGTGGGCAGAAATGTAAATATAGGAAAATATAGAAATTGTTCCCATATATCAGGGCCAGTAGTGCTGGAAACCTCAGCACTTTTCAGTCTGGCTCATCAAGGCAAACTATCATTAGGACCTATGCTTCATCTGAATTGCAGATTTCACCATTATTTGCCCATCACCATCCCATTGACATGCTAAAAAAGCAGGAGCAAGCTCTTTGTGACACCAGTAGACAGCACAATAGCAGGAACTTTTCCAATGGTCTCATCTTTTAGTTCCTCAGTGTGGCCATTTATTTTGCTATATTTTAATCCCAACTGTGAAATTTTGCCTTTCCTTTTTTTTTTTTTTTTTTTTTTAATCTGTTCTTCTTTTAATTTTCCTTTGCCTTTGTGACAATTTTTCCTTTGGCTTTGGTTAGCTCATGTTACCAGGTGGGTCCATATAGGCTGCTACCTATAAATACAGTGCTGCACTCAAGCAATCATTACAGCTCTGCGTGATGTCTGTGCTGTGTATTTTTCTTTTGGGAAGTAATTTTTTAGCTTCTTTTGTACATACTATTTAATATTTTTCAGAAATGCCACTGGCCCTGGAAAAGACCCAAGGCGTGGTGCGCTAGAGACTTGGGGCTTGTGTGCTGACACGGCTGCTGCTGCTGTGGATGGCCAGGTGGTGGACCCGGGGCTCATGCGCTGGGACTCGGGGCTCGAGTCCTGTAAACCTGGTGCCAGCAATGCCCCTGATATTTTTGAGGGGGCCAGAGTCTTATAAATTTGAGTACTTCAGAGAATTTCATTGAAATTTGGTACTTTTCATTTATAGCTACAGACTAGAAAACTTCTTTTCACTTATTTTCAGGGCTGTAACTATGGTGGAGCTGATGGGGCACAGCCCCGGGCGGCCCAAAGCAGCTCAATAGAGCTGCACTATTAAAGGAGAGGCTTTGTTGCACTGGCTCTAAGCGCCTCTAATGGGAAGGGGCGCGCTCCAATTGGAACCCGCCTCAGGCGGCAAAACTCCTGTTATGACTCTGCTTATTTTTATTTGTTATAATTGTTTTTATTAAACTTCTAGTGCACATAAATTAAAGCCTATATAAAAAATTTAAGATTTGACTGCCAAACTTTTATATGTGGTATTTTAGTTATTTTTGAGCCATGATTAATTTTACCAGCAGTGTTGCTGGTGCTGGGCTTACGGGGCTCAAGCCTTGAGTGCACTGCTGGGCTGCCCACAGCAGTGGCTGCAGGGGCGGTATGTGAGCCCCGAGTCTCAGTGTCCAGAGCCCGGGGTCTTTTCTGGGGCCTGCGGTGTGCCTGAATTTTACTGCTTTTTACTTGTCAATGAGTGCATGTTCTTTTTAAACCTTCATTTTAACTTTGTCACTCAGCATGAGCTCATTGACATTAAGTGAAAGAGGATCAACTTGCAAGCTCCAGGATGGAAAGAGCTTTAAAAAAATATCATAGCCACATGACCAGCTCAAGGGGTTGTGGCACCCCAAGCCAAATTTTGACTTGGCACAGCCCCCCCATCTCATTCATGGAGGTTGAAAACGGTTTTCCAAAGCTAATAAATCTCCAGCGTTGCCTGCAAAGGGATTTAAAGTGCACTCTGCCTACATGACTTAAGGTGCAGGTTGACTAACAGTGCCTGTGCTGCTAGGAAAGAGTTGAAGAGGCAGGAGCCAGCCTGATCTTCAGGTGGGCTAGGCGCCCCTAAGAACTGTCACCTGAAGACATGTCTGTCTTTTGCCTCGCAGTAGAGCTGGTGCTGCATAGCCAGGAGCAATGTTCCCTCTGATTTTTCATAGGCTGTGTGCACAAAAAATTTCATTTGTGCAAATTTTTGGAACCAGTGTCCAAATTTGTGTGCACCCCAGTGCAGGTGGTCAAACTTGTGAGCGCAGTGAAGTGCGTGTGATCCAAATACTATCTCCATTTGATTTGGATACAGTGATGCAAACAATTTTATAAATTACAAAACTTTATTTGCAACATGCTACTTGACATCACCTTCTTAAAGTTGCATACAAATATTAGCCCTGGTGAATTTTTTTGGGGCACTCTTTATTTCACTGTGTGCACGGCTTTCACAACCTGTGTGCGTGCGCACACACGCACAGCTTAGAGGGAATGGAGGCTAAGAATAATTTTTGTGTTCCAGAGGGATAGTTTGTCTGGTTCAGAAAAACAAACAAGGAGTCCTGAGGGGTGAGGGGGAAGTGGGGCCGCAGGGAGGGCAGCAGTGGGGGCCTATAGGAGGCTCTTGGGTTGGGGGGGGGGTCTGTGCCTATGTAACCCATGTGCCTGAAAAGGAGTACAGCTAGTCCTCACTTAGTGACCTACTCGTTTAGTGACCCCTCAGAGTTATGACCGGCTCTCTGATGAGTTGGTATTATGGCGATGTACGAGAACTCACATCAACTCTCTCAGATTACCTATATTTACAGTACACTATGCAAACTAAGTTCAGTACATTAGAGCTTAAAACATTTAAAATATATATTAAAAATGTTATAAATGATGCAAAGGTGACATTAACACTATCTACCGATGGTTGAAAAACCCACTACCAGTAAAGTACATTATGCCTGAAATACCGGTAAGGGCTGCTCCTCGTTTAGTGACCAATTCGTTTATCAACCGGGTTTCAGGAACAGAACCCGGTCACTAAGTGAGGACTACCTGTAATCACTTTCAGGGATCCCTTGTGGCTGGGTTACGTTGCTGGGCAGATTTTTGCAACCCAGAAACCAGACCCTTCTGGTAAGAGGGTGTGGGAGCAGATTGAGCATGCTCCCCAAATTTTATTGTTACGCTGGAGTTGCATGTCCAGGGAGAAGCCTGAGAAGAGCAGCCTGCAGTGTCCATGTGCTCATGGACTCAGTGAAAGGAGCTGAGTGACAGTGGAGTGCAAGATGTTTTCTCCCTGCTTTGGACAGTTTTGCAGGGGAGTTGTCTGCAACAGAACTGAGAGCTGGATGGCCGGTGACCTAATTGTGTGGTGCTGGCTACACAGGAGGAAGAAAGGACTGCATGATGGCACTCACCTGAAGATTGCTGCAGCTAGTGAGGATGAGCATGGCTTCTTTTGCATTTGAGCCTCAAGGACTTAGAGACTACAACTGAGCTGACTCCACCTGCACTTTGGGACTTCTGGGTTTCTTCCTGTTTTGTTTAAATTTCATTTGGGTTCTTAGGCTAACATCTGTTTAGTTAATAAAACTCATGTTTATGCTGAGTAGCAGTTCCGTGCGGGATGGGAACTCGGAGCAGTCTTTGCTGCGAGTCGGGTGCAGCCTAGATCCTGGCTCTCCAGCTGCTTTCTGCAGAGGGGAAGCGCATGCACTGGAGCCCAGCCGCGGAGGAGGCGCGCGGTGCAGGCTGCCGGCGGGCCGCGCTCCCAGCAGGGCCGGCTCTTCTCAGCGGCCGCCTGCTGCGCGCGCGCGCGCGGCTCCCCGGGGCAGGCGCGCGCGGGGGGGGCGGGGCCGGGCGCTGTCAATCAGGCCGGGCGCGGCCCGGTGATGTCAGCGCCTCGCTAACAAAGCGAGCGGCTGGCGCCCGCCTCCGCCCCGAGCAGCGCGGCCGGCCCGGCCATGGACAGCGACGAGGAGACGCTGGAGGAGGCGGTGGAAGGTAACGAGCCGGCCCCTTCCCGCCCGCGGGGCGCTGCACGTGGCGCGGCCCCGGCTGTCTGCGGGGAGCCCTCTCCGCTGGCTGCGGCTGCTTTGGGGGCGCGTAGCAGTGAGCTGGGGAGGGAGCTTTGGCCTGGGGTTGTGATGCTTTTGGGTGGAGAGAGCAGCCCCTGATTTTGGTTTTTTCCCCCCAGCGCGGTGGCTTGCCTCTGCTCGGAAAGACCTGCTGCTCCCTGCCTCTTTCAGCACAGCAGTAGCTAGCTAAGGGAGTGGAGTCAAACAGCCGGCTCGAGGGGCTGTGGCGCCACAAGCCAATTTGTGATTTGGCACAACCCCCCCAGCTCGTTCAGGGAGGCTGAAAGTGGTTTTCCAAAGTGCCTAAATCTCCAGCATCTGCCTGCAGAGGGGTTTCAAGTGCACTCTGCCTACATGACTTAAGCTGCAGGATGACTAACAGGGGCTGAGCTGCTAGGAAAGCCTTGAAGAGGCAGGAGCCAGCCTCATCTTCAGGGGGCTAGGCACCCCTGAGAACTGTCACCCAAAGCCGTGTCTGTTTCTTGCCTTGCAGGAGAGCCGGCCCTGCAGTCAAATACCTGTTTTGGTATTTGAAGGATTGGGGCTGTAACCTTGTTCAGTTGTATAGACTTTCACAGTGTTAAAATGCACTCCTGTGATTTCAAATGTTATGCTCTTGGGGAGGAGGCTTTCCTGAAAGAATCTAGTTCACTTGACATCTTAAGGATGTGGTCACCTGTATTGACTTCCGTGAAGCGCTTGTGTTTTGACACTGCTTGGCTCGAGGCTGTGGCAACAGCAGCACCTGTATTATGTTTAATCTAATGCAAGGGTCTCAAACTCAAATCATCCCAAGGGCCACATGAGGACTAGTGTGTTAGCCCGAGGGCTGCACCGCTGAAGCCTTGTCATGCAACAGTATTGCAGATATCGATAACGATTGTGTCACTGCAGGCCTCAGGAAATAGCTCTGTGGGCCGCATGCAGCCCGTGGACTGCGTGTTTGAGACCCCTGATCTAAAGTAACTGGTTCTGAGTCTCTAGCCCAGTGTTTCCCAACCAGTGTGCCCTGGTGCCTAAGAAGGTGTGCCACACAACTTTTTGAAAAACGACTCAGAGCGCTGGATTGGCTCATGAATGTTCATGAGTTTATTTTAAGACTATAGAGTCGTGTGCCTCAAAATAATTAAAGGTATCAAGGTGTGCCGCAGCTCAGATAAGTTTGGGAACCACAGCTCCAACCTGACATCTTATCTTGCATTCTGATTTGCTAGCCTGGTTTGTTTTGCACACAGTTTGTATTGGTGTAAATGACTAGGCAAAGTCTTTGGGGTGAAACTGTAAAAAAGAGAGAAAAACAGTGCCCTGTCTACTCTGTGTACATCTTAAAAGAGCACCACACCCACCGTTTCCACTATTATTCCCCGCTTTTAATCAATCAATCAATCAATCCATAGGGCTGGAAGGGACCTCATGAGATCATCGAGTCCAACCCCCTGGGAATTGAACCCAGGACCTTTGTTGCCTGCTCCTACTTCAGAGACAACTGTTGTAGCATTAATGTGTCATGTTTCTAGTGACTCTTAAGTTATTTGAGATCCGTCAGGATGAAGGCACTATGTGTGTGTGTAAAATATTACTGTACTTCCCATCTGCATCCTCCCTCCCCCATATCTCTGCAGTGTAGATGCAGGACAAAACTGGATGATGGAGAACTTGTATTAGAGTATCATCCGCAGGGCGGTTTCCATTGCACTAGTCTCTCAGTACTAATACACAATGAGAGATGGCTCACACCCTGGAGAGCTGGTAGTGTAAAGAGCTAAGACAGAGGTTGGACAGGGAAACTGGGGCCCAGACAGTGAAATGCTTAGGGTCACACAGGAGATCACAGCTGGAATAAGTTCCAAAGGGGCAGCCATGTTAATCTAGTTCAGCAAAATCAACAAGGAGTCCTGTGGCACTTCTAAAGCCTAACAAATATATTTATGACTTTAAAAGTGCCACAGGACTCCCTGTTAGTATAGTGGGGGTAGAATCTAGGTCTCCTTATGCCTTGTTCAGTGCCCTATCCCTTGGGCTTCAGTGCGTCCCTGAAGCATACCATCTGGTGGGCACATTTTGAGAATCAGAGAAGTGTTTTGAGCCTGAGAAATGGTATTAAAAAGGCATTTCCAGAATTTCCTGTAGTAGCACAAATGACATCCTAAGTAAAGTGCATTCTTCTTAAAGCATTTAGGAACATTGTCAGGATTTACTTCGTGAGGCTTGTCAGGTAAAATTTGTCAGCTGAAAACAAATAGCCCATTCCTGAGCACAGCTCTTATTCCTGAGACTCGGTGGTCCTAGATATGCAGATATCACGGCTAAGAGTGCACTGTTGGAATTTGAATGTGCCAGGATGAAAGTAATTCCCATCTGTCAGTGGCAGGTTATTTGTATCTTGTGGCAGGCGAACAGGGCCCAGTGCGTATAGTCACATAGCTGAACTTGGTCCACCAGCCTAGCAGTAGATATGTGACACTGTGTACTGTGCAGCTGCTGCTAGAATCTGGCTTTATTTCATTGCTAAAATATCAGTTGATGGGGGCTGTGCAAAACTACTAAGTTATATAAGGCCTTTAAATTACAAGGGTGGATGGAGGGGCTTCTTTAAGTGTACAGTGCTGTGGATGTGATGTGTAGCCTACATGTGCTGATGCATGTACCTCTGTACAAACTTGGTGGTGTATCCGTGCCAAAAATATTTGTAAGGATGCTATTGTTAGTTGTGCTAAGCGTCACAATACTGCTCCTGATATCATAGATACACCATGCTTCAAAGGAACTAGTTTCACATAATGACTTGTTTCTCTGTGGGCTCAGAAGCAGAGATGGTAAAAAGAATTTTAAGGCCTTTAATAATCTTAAGTCAGTGGTGGTGAGATAAGTGAAGAAATGCATATGTTGACAGTGTGATCTTTTAGCTGACAGCATCCTTTCCAGGAAACATGTTGCAAACAAACTTGCTTTAACATGACGGATGGGGCTGCTTGGCTCATCTCCCCCCATTGTATCTGCTATTTATTGCTTCTCTCTGGGTGTAGAGCTTTACATTTATGAGTACTGAAGTGCCACCTGTTGCCTGAAGCCCCCTTTGCTCTGCTTTAGTTCAATGGCTTTGCATTCTTCTGTTCGTCTGCATGTCTGCTTAAATTTCTGTGCATTCAGCAGAGTCTGATCCAAAGCCCATTGAACTTGCATCCAACAAAGGGCTTGATCCAGACCCACTGAAGTCAGTTGAAGTGTTATCTCTTGATTTCAGTGGGCTTTGGATCCATCCCAAAAAGCCTCCAAATAACAGGCGTCAGTGCTTAGGTACAAGGGAGCTTTGCTTGCAATCCAGGTACAACTTGTGCTTTCTGCTGTGAAACACTGGGATTTAGTGAGTTGCTTTCGTCACCTTGGTTTGATACTTATGCAACATGTTTTCCTGAGCTCATAGAAGCTTTATTCATTCTCCTTCCCTCACCCTGTGTTGTCATCTTTCAGCTCTACCCTGGATTGTAAACTGGGCAGGGCCAGGGTAGGACAGTCGGATCACCTTCCAAACTGTGAATCTTAAGTGTTAAGCAGTGATGTGCCTGCTTTCTTAATCTGTAGATAAGTGACTTTGCTTTGTTTTTTGCTGCTCCTGGTGTTCCAGCAATATGCCCCAAATCAGAAGCTGGGGGTGTATAGATTAGCGAAGTATTCCCCACTCTCTGACAGGGTGGATAAAACTCAAAAAAACCTAACGGATGTTTTTGATAAAATGCTTTTTGAGGAAAGAAGCCTGTCTAAAGATAGTTTTAATTAAGATCCATTATAGCTGAAAGATATCTCATCATTGAATAGGGATTATAAACTCTAATTCTGTGGTACGAGGCTATGTTCATGTAATGTTTTAAAGAAAGTTTTGTAAATGAGTTCTAATAATTCATGGATTAGGGACCCAAGATTATGGGGTTCCAGAAGCTTCTGTATAGATTAGAGGAAGGTACCTACCCACTGGGACTTGGTGCTAAGTCTAGAAAATACCATCAGAGATGCTTAGTTTTGCAGTTCTCTGACTGTGGATTTGTGTTTCCAGAGATAACATGCTCATTTACAGCAAAATAACTTTTTGCATAAATTAATAATGGAGGTGAAAAATAAGACTTCAAACCCATTGTCCCTCTGCAGATTTGTGTGCACAGAGTCAATAATCCCTTTACTTCTCTCTAAAAGTGCAATTAAAAAAAAATTCAATAAGATTGGTGGGGGTAGAATAGATCTGGACAATTTTTTGTCAAAATATTCTACATTTGCTATTGAAGAAAAAATTCCAGAATACTTAATGTTGATTTAGTTAAATAAAACCATTTAGCTATGTCTGGTGATGTTTTCTTCCTAATACAGCAAAACAGGAAAATCCTCGAAGTATTAATGATTAAATTGTTGAGTGGGGATAGTTCACCTCAATGAAATAATGGAACAATCATTTATTTTCTGATATAGCTATAAAACTAATTGTAAAAGTTTTCAAAATAAATCACTGTTTAAAAATGTATAGTGTGTACCTTCTAAAAATCAAACCAAAACCATCTCTGAGTTGTGAAGCATATGTAGTGAGGTTATAACAACCAGCAAGCATGCATTTTTATGTGGAAAACCATGATTAAATTGATTCCTCCTATTAATTTAAATCAAATCCACCCTGCTTTCTGAGCATTCAGCAGGCTGTGGGGTAGTAGAGGTCTACTGGAACAGTCAGATGGGGCTGGGAGGGGATGTGTGTCTGTGAGGAAAGGGGGAAAGATGCCTACATATTTAAAAAAAAAAAAAAAAAAAAATTCCTGTTGGGAGAATTAGAAAGTACTGAATTTTCTTCAGTTTCCTGTAGGAGAAATACTTGAGTAGCTTTTTGAAAAAAGAAGCAAACAAAGACAACTCACTGAAAACTTGGTTGAGATGTGTATCTTGTAGGATTCCCTTCCCTCTGCGCCCCCAGATTTGTGTTTTTGCTGTCAAGTAACTAACCACAAATAGTCCTGAATAGATCCCATACTTTTTAAAAAAACAATATTTTGACTAATATGTTTGTTTACAATATTTTTGGGGAGCATCAATATGTGAAAGGGATGTATGTGTAGCTTATGTGATTGCAGATGTTCTGATGGTGTACTTTGCTCTTCTTTTTTTTAAGGGCTTCTTGATGATGATGGGTTGCCGCATGGATTCTGTACAGTCACCTATTCATCCACAGACAGATTTGAGGGAAATTTTGTGCATGGTGAAAAGAATGGCCGTGGCAAGTTCTTCTTTTTTGATGGAAGGTAGACATTGGCTCTTTCCTCTTCTTCTTCCATTCCCCCTCCCTCCTGTTTACGCTGGTATGTAACTAATTTTTATTTTGTTGTTGTTTTGGGGTGGGGTTTGGTGTGTATTCCCCATTCCAACAGCTACTTTCTCATGACTGCTTTAGTTGAATAGTTTCTCTTTTCTGTGCTGGCTAGAATAGCAGACTCCAGCGTCTCCATCTGCTTGTGAACTATGAAGATAAAGGAGTGACCCCCAGGGACTAGTCCTTTAATATGAGAGTCAAGTCACTGTGGCCCTGTGTAATATTAGCCTTAAATTAATTCAAGACTGCAAAAAAAGTCTTACAATTTTTAGCCATACTTAGTTTAAAAACTTGCTGATACCTGTTTTTCCAGTCTGGTTCAGTGAATTTATTAATATTATAGTGGTGTCCTGAGGTTCCGTGAGGATTGTTGGTCTGTACAAAGTTACAGAAAGACATGGTGTCTGCACAGAAGAGCTTACAGTCTTGTTAGTCATGAAACTTAAGTGGCTGTGGTATGGCCTAGTGGTTACAGTGCTGGGCTGAATTAAGCGTGGATTCTGTTTCTAACTCTTTGGTCTTGTACAAATCACTTATGACTTGACTCAGAAATGCACTTACAATGACAAGCATCTTCAGTGGGAGTTGTGCTGTGAAAATCAGGCCAGTTTTCTCATTTGTAAAAGGTGGAAGGTCTCCATTACTTTACCGCTCAAAGTAATCTTTTATTTTCTCTTTCTTCACAAATTAGTCTAGTAGCTCCCTTTGCTGTTGCTTAGTGATGTCCTCAGAAAGACTGCTGATACACACAATATGTATCTTTTTTTTTTTAATGGCAGCTGCATGCCCTACTGTGCATAGTGGGGGTGAAACTGACCCCAAACTCCTGTTAATTCCATTCTGATCATGCTTGGCAAAAGCTCTCAGCCAGCTCAGGAATGCAGAATGGTCTGATTTTATTTTTTTAATATGTATCTCACACTAGGAAGTTTATTTTCCTAGCCATAAGGTCCTGAACCTTTATTTTTTCTAAAGAATAAACTCTGCCAAAATGGATTTCTAGGGCTTGCATGCACTCTAAGGAAGCAGACATAATTGTTGCTAACGATTGGTTATTTCAAGTTCTGTTCTGAATGACTGAAAAGTGTTGCTATCTAACAGCTGGCATGTGTAAAAGGAGGTTTGATTAGTCAGAGAAGGCCTCAGTGTAAACATAATGCTTGTTGGAAGTCTCTTCAGAGAGGCCAAATATGGTCTAGTATGGAAAGTGAGCTCCTGTTTCACTCCTAGAAGTGGTCCCTCCAAATGCCAGGGTGTAGTCAGGGCTGCATGAGGAATCTGACTGCCAGTGTTTATACCACACCTCTTCTGTAACTCTTCTAGAGCTGTCAGCTGAGCACCTTTCATGAGCATCAAACTTTTTGAGAAACAAAACAATTTGTGTATATTTTTAATTACTCTTAAAACCAAATAAACAAAAGTATGTATGTGAGTATGTTGTTAAAATAGCTTTCGGTAATGTGGATAAGGCCTATACAGGTTTGAGTTTAACTAAAGCAGGCATGACTCAGATGCTGCCAGCTACTTTTGGACAGCTTTAATGATGATTTTGCGGTTTGCTGCACAGCTTTGGGACAGCTAACAAAAGAGGATTCTGCTTCCAGACATTCATGTTTTAAATGTCGGGGTGTGGCTGGGAGGGGGACTGAAGATTTGATTTTTGTTTCTTTAAGGATTTTTTTTTTCTTAAACAGGGGAATTGCACCATATTTTATGTTCCCTGGACTTTGCCAGAATTCCCTGTGCTGTGTGCTCATCAGAGCTCAACCCTCTGTTATGGCTCCCAAAACATTTCTTCCCCCATACTCTCATGTGATTTAGTTTAGCAAAAGTTAATTGTTTGACTTAGCCCAGGCAGGTTTCTTCCTTCCATGGACAGGTTCCATTGTAGTCCTACAAGTGTAGACTGACAATTGCACTGTAGTCCTGCTGAGGAGTAGGTTGTTCCTATCAAATACCAGATAGGGCTCATAGACAAAGTTGCAAATATTCTCATTCTTTTTTTTTTTTTTGGGGGGGGGGGCGGGCCGGAGTCGAGGGGCTGAATAAAATGGTCCAAACAAGCACTTGAGTATTAGCAGAAGTAAACCTTTCTGCTCATTGTCAGCGCTGCTGTCCTGTGTTCACTGATTATTTAGAGACATGAGCAATTGGATCAAATCATCATTTTATAGAAAATTGACCACGTTGGATTGGAAAGAGTGAAACTGCGACTGCGGTATATTCAGCGTTTTGTGTCCGGTACTTATGCTTTCCTGCTAACCTTTGAGCACAGTTTGTAAAATCTGTGGTGTAATCATTTGTAAATAGAAAACCGTGGGGTAGCATTGAGTTACACAGGACTCCTGGCTAGTTTTGCTGAACTCGACCAGTCGTACCCAGCTGGTGTGCCGCAGCAACACCCAAAGTGTACCGTGAAAATCTGGGAGAGCTAGAGTTAGAGCACCCTCCCTGTTCAGCCCAGCCACGTGGGCTGTGCAGGGCTGGCAAAAAGCAGTGACGGCTTTTGGGGTAGGTGAAGCAGGCAGCTGCCTAGGGCCCCAAGCGATAAGGGGCCCCGTCCTCAATTTGGTGGGCAGAAATGAAAATATAGAAATTGTTCCCATCAAGCAGAGCTAGTAGGGCTGAAAGCTTAAGCACTTTTCACTCTTGGCTCATCAAGGCAAACTATCATTAGTATCTGTGCTTCGTCTGAATTGTAGATTTCACCACTATATGCCCATCACCTTCACACTGACGTGCTAAAAAAGCAGGAGCAAGCAACAGACAGCACAATAGCAGGAACTTTTCCCTTGGCCTCAGCTTTTAATTCCTCAGTGCGGACATTTATTCTGCCATTTTTTAATTTTGTGAAATACTGTCTTTTCGTTTTCTTTTTTTTACCTGTTCTTTTGCCTTTTTCTTTGACTTTGTGACAGTTTTTAGTTTGGCTTTGGTTAAATCAGTTTACCAGGTAGGTCCATATAGGCTGCTACATATAAATACAGTGCTGCCCTCTTAGACAATCATTACAGCTGTGTGTGATGTCTGTGCTGTATCTCTTTTTTTTTTCTAAGTAGTTTTTCAGCTTCTTCTGTACTTACTATTTAATGTTTTTGAGGGGGCAAGAGTCTTATAAACTTCAGTACTTCAGAGAATTTCACTGAAATTTGGTGTTTTTCATTTATAGCTACACACTAGGAACCTTTTTTTTTTTACTTATTTTTATTTATTATAATTATTGGTATTAAATGTCTAGTGCACATAAACCCAAGCCTATATGAAAAATTTGTAAGATTTGACTGCCAAAATTTTAAATGTATTTGTTATTTTTGAGCCATCATTAATGTTACCACTTTTTATTTATTAATTAATGCTCATACTTTAAAAAAAAAAACTTTAAAATGTTCATTTTAACTTTGTAGTTCACCATTAGCTAATTTATGTTAAGTGAAAGATGATCAACTTACAAGCTTCATAATGGGAAGATCTTTAAAAATATCATACCCAAGAATAATTTTTGAGTTCCAGAGGGATAGTCATGTTAGTTCAGTTCAGCAAAACAAAAAAGGAGTCCTGGGGGATCGTGTGGGGTGGTTAGGGCGGCAGGGGGGAACTGGGGCCACAGGAAGGGTTGTGGTGGGGGCAAATAGTGAGCCCTTTAGGGGCCCCACAAAGTAGTTTGTGGCAGGGAAGCAGCTCCTATTCTGTCAGCCAGTCTGCAAACAGCCAAGGTAAGGGCTTTGAGGGGGGCCACTGGTGGGCGGTGGGAGGGCAGGGGGTATGTGTGCAGCAGAGGTGGGTGAGAATGAGTGTGTAGCAGAGGGTGTGTAGCTGAAGTTGTGAGTTGGCTGTTTGGTTGGGGGTGTGTGTAGCTGGGGGGGTGAGCTGGGGGCTGGAGGGATAGTTCTGGCCCCTGCAGTGATGGGAGGGTCGATCACAGGCAGCAGGGGGCTGGGGGAGAGGAGGATGGGACCCACTGGGGTGGGAGGGAGCAGCAGCGGGTGAGGATTTGCCCTGGGTGGCAGGGAGCCACTGTGGAGAAAGGGGGAAGCGGGTGCTGTGCTGCAATCCTGTGCCCTACCGTCCCACTCCCCAGGTTCCCCCCCTGCCCCCCTACAAAGCCGCTCTTGTTCTCCCTTTCTCTCTCCTCTCTGGGCATCCTTGTGCTGTTCCCCACATGGCTGCCCTTGTCCTCTTTGGCCACCCCTGCCCAGGAACGGTGCTACCATTTCTGGCACTCCCCTGCAAGCAGAGCAGACTTACCGGTTGCACTGGCCCTGGCCCTGCCCTGCTCTGCTCCCCACACTCACTCCTGCCACTGCAAATAACTCCTGACCTCCCCTGTCTTGCCATCCCTGCTCTGCTACCCTTACTACCCGACATAGCAGCATTTCCAAACCACTGTGCCATGGTTCATAAATATTCATGTTATTTTGAGCTAATTGGAATATTGATGAGTTTTTAATGGTGGTGTGCCTCAAAATGTGAAGGTATCAAGGTGTGCCATAGCAGAGAAAAGGTTGGGAACCACTGAACTAGACTAAGATGGCTACGCCTTTGGAACGTGGCAACTGCTGTTCTGTTCTCAGTGAAACTAGAACCATTTTCTCAACTGGCCCTTTTCTACCATGTGCTGAGAACAGTGTTGCAAAAGAGAGAGGTCTACAAGGCCTGTATGTTTGGGAATTTCTAGTAGTGGGAAAGCTTGATGCATTACTGGGCCTAGAGAGTAAGGGTGAGAGGTACCTTTTTTAGGTTGTAAAGGTACTTCAGTTGGAGTCCAGGAAAAAATGGGGGTGGGACGGGGAGACAGTCCCCCCCCACTAAGTGCTACAGAGCTGTTGTAATGGCAGTGACATGGAGCGTCAACATTTTAATTTATTAAATTGCTGAAAATATGCTTGAGATAACATGAAGACTCCTCCCAAGAAGCTAATTTTCTTAAAATTCAGGTATGTTAGCTTCAGCATGTTAGCTTCAGTGCCATATGTTAGCTTCAGAAATCTTGCTATAAGCAGTTTTTTACTGGAGGTAGAAACAAGCAAGGAAACTCATACTTTATACGTGAGGGAAATTGCCTATGGTTGACAACTGGCCCCTTTGAGGTTGTTGACAGAAGTTTGACCCTGTCCACTTTAGCAGCCAAACCATGTTTGTCCGTGATGACATTTAATTGGTCTTCCTGTAACTGAGATTTGGATTGAACAAAAAAGCTGGGGGTCCTGCGGCACTTAAAGACTAACAGACTTCAAAGCATCTGACAGAATGGGATTTTGCTCTCACGAAAGCTCTTGCGATAAATAAATGTTAGTCTTTAAGTGCTGCAGGACTCCTTGCATTTTTTTGCTGAACTGGACTAACACAGCAGGCCCTTTGGAACTCGGAATGAACAGGTTCATTTCCTTTTGCAGAAGTCCAGCTGCAGTCTGAAATACTGAGTGGTGGGCATTTTGCTTTGTGTTGTTCCAAAGGCTTAGCCATGTTTAGTCTAGGCCAGCAAAGCAGCAAGGAGTCCTGCGGCACTTAAAAGACTAACAGATTTATTTATCGCGTGAGCTTTCGTGGGAGAAAATAAGCCCACTTTGTCAAAGCATCTGTTAGTCTTTAAGTGCCAGAGGACTCCTTGCTTCTTTTGCTTTGTGTTGTATCAGCAAAAGTACCTTTCTTACGGGGGGGACAAAACACTGTAGAAGAAAAGAGAAACTAAAACTCAAGAGTTACTTTGAAGGCTGTGTCCAACAACAACACAAATATCTGAAGTTTTCTGAAGTACATACAGCCTTGTATTCCCAGATAGATCGCTTAGGCTTTTACCCTTGACAAGTGTATAACTTATTTTAAAATGTAATGATAATACCTTTAGACATTAAGTGGTTAACAGCTAATATGTTAATTAAATATCTTGAGGCAAAGTGGACACTTCCTAAAAAATGGTTTTAGCTTGTAAGAAAAGGGACATTCATGAAAACTTTTTTCTTGTAATCTCTAGTTAGTTTCTATTAGCACTGTTCTTTAAAATAAGAAACAGATTACAGCATATTCTAACACAGCACCATTGCTGGTCTTTTAAAGGTGTTGCAAGACAAAAATGAGGTGACATCATCAACTCACTAGTAAAATGCTGTATGAGTTCTTCTTGACAAAGTACATTTACATTTTAATCACTGTGTAAATGGTATATACAAAAGCAAAATGCTGACATGATTCCAATAAATCTGGTTAAACGCTATTGCGTGGTTGACCTGAACAAATATGAGGCTGACAGTATGTTAAGGCTTGTTTAAACTTCCAATAGTGCATCTGCTAGCCTATGCCGGCAGGAGAGCTTCTCCGATTGGTGTAGGTGCCACCACCTCTCGGGGGGATGTAGAATCATAGGCTTGGAAGGGACCTCATGAGGTCGTCTAGTCCAACCCCCTGCCAAAAAAAAGCAGGACCACTCCCACTAAATTATTCCAGCTGGAGTTTTATCCAGCCAGGCCTTAGACATCTCCAAAGACAGAGATTCCACCACCTGCCTAGGTAGCCCATTCCAATGTAGTTAGGCTGGAGGAGATGGCGTTGTGGTGATGGGAGAAGACCTCCTGTCAACATAATGCGGCTCTACACTGGGGGTTACAGTTGCATCACTCACTGCTGAGCATCATAATTAGACCAATGTAAGTGGGTAGTGTAGACCAAGCCTTAGGGTAGAATGGCACTGAAAAGATGTGATCTGTAGGTCTGTGCATGTGGTTGGAAGGAAGAGAATCCTAATCCAAAAGCAGTCTGCTTTGACAATAGTTCCCTCTTTGGCCCTAGGCAAATCACTTCACCTCCCTTATTCACTCTTCTTCATTTTTCTTTCCCTATAAAATAGGGAATATGTAGCGATGGGGATGAAGAATGCTGTGTCAGTGCAATGGAATGAGTTAATGTTTTGTAAAGTGCTTAAAACATGAAAGTATGATGCAAGTTTTAAGTGGAGACAGGCTTTTTATATGTTTTTATTGAGATTTTAAAATGATCAAACAGTATGCAGCTCAGAATTTTGGCAAGAGTGTAAGGTTTGTACTGAGTATACAGTTCAATTTAAGTTTGTTTGGTTCTCAAGAAATCTATTTCCAAAAAAATGGAGATTATCGCAACATTTGTGTTTCTCTTTGTACCAGCACGCTGGAAGGATATTATGTTGATGATGCTCTCCAAGGCCAGGGACTCTACACTTATGAGGATGGAGGGGTTCTTCATGGCACATATGTGGATGGGGAACTTAATGGACCTGCTCAGGAATATGATATTGATGGACGACTGATATTCAAAGGGCAGTACAAAGATAATATTCGACATGGAGTGTGTTGGATATATTACCCGGTAAGCCTGATTGCCTGCTTTTTTTTATATATTTTTATTTAGAGAATAAAAGAAGGGCACAGGGGCCATATGGGCTGCAACCTGTTGCTACTGTGTGGCCTAAGAAGGAGGCTTCTTTCCAGTTGCTGCAAGACATTTTGCTAGACCAGGCTTCATGAACTTGACCTAAAGAAGGCCCCCCTGCCCTCTATGAGAGGTTTTTTTTTAAGGAGCACAAAACAAATACCTGGTTCCAGAAAACAGCAAGGGTTTCCTGTTGGTTCTGTCTCTAAGTAAATGCTTGGACTTTTCTTTGAGAATCTTTGTCTAGGGAATGCTCTAAAATGGAACTTTTAAGTGGTGCTCAACTACGGGCAGTGATGTTCCTTCTATTTTTACTCATGAATAGCCCAGTTCAGCGCTTCCTTACTCAGGCCACCAAGTCAGTAGAAATTTTTTCCCTGAATAAGTGCCGAGTACAGCCTGAAGTGACTGTGTGTATGGCACATTTATCTGTAGCATGCCACTAAAGGGTCTGAGAACTTTGTGTGTGGAAAAGAAGATGCATTGTTGGAGTCTATCCAGTAGATTTCATTCTCTCTGAGCAAGAAGTGGTGTCCTGTGTTGCAAGAATATGTATATTTAGTTACTTAGATCCTCTTAAACACTGACCATTTGGGTATTTCTTAGAGGAATTAAAAATGTAATTTACTTAACTCTCACACTCAACAGTAGCTAAAACTACAATTGAGGCAGTCAGGGAATTATGCTGCCAGCAGGGATTAAGCCAAGCCTAAGAGTTGATGTTCTTTATGGCTGTGTTCAGACGTGAGTTTTCGAAACAACAGCCGTTGTTTCAAAATAAAATTTCTCATGTCCACATGGTGTACCGTTATTTCGAAACCGTTAAACTTAGCAGGAAATTGAAATAGCTGTTTCAAAACAACACGTCCGAATGGCCTTATTTCGAAATAACCATTTTGAAATAACAGCCATTTCGAAAGCAGGCTTTCCCTTAATTTGAATTAACAAACTGTTGATTCAAATTAACTTATTTTGAAATAAGGATTTTATTTGAAAATGAGTTATTTCGAAATAACAGTTACCGTGTAGACATACCCTATAACTCCAGCCACTTCTTTCCACCTGAATGCTGGGAGTTGTGATTCGAAGTCTGTAACTGACAAAATTTCTCTTTCTGGGGTTTTGGCATTTCACTCTCACTGTGTCTCGAGTTTTCTTGATGTGGTGTTTTGTCTCCCCCTCCCCTCTCCATTATCGTCTCTTCCCAAATTCATTGCCTTCCGTCCTGATCTGTTCTCTTACTATATCTGTTACAGCTCTTACTTAGTTCACTCCTTCCACCTCCACTCCTTATTACTTCCCAGGTCCCCAGTATACAACCATGATGCCTTTTAGGCTCTAGTCCTGATGCACTATCGGACAGCAGTATATAAAGTAGCTGAATACAAAGTAGCACCTCCCCTCCCCCGCCCCCCCCCCCCAATCCCCTGGCACTGAACCATTTTAGCAAAATATGACACAGTAGTGTTAAGTTTTTAGTGGCCTGGGCTGCTGCTGAGCTCTGCTAGCTGTACTCGTTTGAAACCTTTTTAAGTGGAAGGGAAAGCCTTGTTGGGTTTACTTGACTACAGGAATAATGGAAGGCCTGATTCAGATCTCATACGAGTTTTTTTGTTTGTTTGTTTGTTTGTTTTTTTTATTCTGGTTGTCTCCATTGATTTGAATTACCCCTGGCACTGAAATAAAGAAATGAGCTTTAATTCACACTTTTTTGGTTGTTTCATTGTGTGTCTGTGTGTGGACACTCTCTTGGTTTGGAATAAAAATATCTTATTTTAATCAAGATTACGTAGCTTCCCTAATAATTAATTTTAACCATATCAGTTCATTACATCAAGGAATTTCTCCAACACTTTTTATTTTTATAGCAATTTCTTCCATATATTTATAATGAAGAACATATTTCTTTTATACACACGCTCAGGATGGAGGCAGCCTTGTCGGAGAAGTGAACGAAGAAGGGGAAATGACTGGAGAGAAAATAGCTTATGTGTACCCTGATATGAAGACTGCATATTATGGAAGATTCATAGACGGAGAAATGATAGAAGCAAAAATTGCAACTATTACATCTGTAGAGGAAGGGAAGCCACACTTTGAACTCATAACAGGCAGTAAGTTTCAGTTGATGTGCAGCTTGCATTCTGACAAAAAATGTCATTTTTTGGTTTGTGTGTCTCAGACTTTCTTCACATTTTTCCCCATATTCTGAATTATTTCCCTGGAGGATTTGTAAGGTCTGATTGATGAGGAGGAATTGATTACTGGGGAGAACACTACATTCTTATAATTTAGATATGAGGAGTGTGTATAATAGAAAAGTCCTCATGAGTGTTCTGTATTGCCAGTGTTCTCCACTGCTCTGAAATGTGAAGAAATACTGTGGAAGGTTATAGTAGGAAGAAGGCTGAGGAACGCTCTGAAAATCTGCCCTATCTTGTTCACTCCCAACGTTGCACTCTATCACATTTTTCCCTATCCTGGCTGGAAAATTAGCTTGTAATGACTTTTCAGTTGACAGATGTGGTATTAAAATGGGGGGGGGGGGGCAAAAGCAAGGAAAGGGTCATGCTTCAATCCTAAATGCATTTCTGTCTTCTGGTTTGTGCAAACAAGGAGTAGCATTCTTGGGTGCCATTAGGTATTGTGTTTAAAAGGGAGCCTAAGATGCAGATGTCTGGATTAGAGTTTGATTCAGTAAGTAAGTATGCATCTGAATCAGCATTGCCCTGTGAGTTGTTTAGTCATTTACACTAGTTTGAGGATATAAAATGATAAATGTAGGAATGATAGTATCTTACACTAATTCTCTATGGGTGTAAATGATTATACACTGTATCTGCCCCTTTGTGTTTTGGGGAGTTTGGGTCTGGCTTTCTTTACATATTTTTCTAGTTGTAAAGGAGACCAGATCATCAGTCTGAATATGAACTATCCTAGCACTGTTACTTTTGTACCCCCAAAATATATGTACTTAAGCAGTCCAGAAATAAGAACTTGAACAGCAGGGGAAGAGGAATGGGGGAAATGAACCAGAGTATGGCTGTGACCGTCTCTTTTTAAACATTTTAGATAGTGTAGTATAGATAAATCTTTGCATTGAACAAATAAAAAAAGAAAATCCTTCTGAGAGGGTACAGTTTGTGCTTTGTAAATAGGATACAACTACCCTGTGTAAAGCTGAAAGAAGAGAACGATTTTACTAGGTTGCCACGGACAACAGCTTTTTATCAAACTTTCAAGTACTTCGTTCTTTTCCTGCCTTTTCCACCTGCATCTTAATTTTGTCCAAAAATAAGCATCAGACAGTTGATTAGACAAGCAGTGTAAGAATATAATTTACATAAAACTATCTCTTTGGGTGGTTTAGTCCTGGCAGGAAATTAATTACTCTAGCTAGTCTAATGTGTGAGATTGTTCAGAGTCAATATCAATCTTGGGACTGGAGAACTTTGTGTATCTGTATACATGCATATGTGTATATATACTCATCATCGTAGAAGAACTAGGCCACAATTTTCAGAACTGGTTAATTTTGACTGCTTCAGTTTGGGTGTCCATTTTGAGACTTTAAAAGGGCTTACTGGTAACTGTCAGAGTGGTGCCCAGCACATCTGCTAAGTCAGGCCCACTGGAAGTGTCTGGCTCTATAATCCTTTTAAGTATGTTTATTCTTGTTATCTTTCAGACTTGATTTGCTTTTGAATATCTCAAATGCATGTCTCTCTAACAAGAGACAAATACTTGTAATATTGTCCATGAATTTAATTCCTGTATTGATTTTATTTTTAGGCCCAGTATACAGTTTTGATAAATCAACTTCATCTTGCATTTCTACAAATGTACTTCTTCCTGATCCTTACGAGTCAGAGAGGTAGAACTTTTTTTTCCCCCCCCATTTAAAAGCTTTTAGTAAACTTCTTGATCTGCTGTGCATTTAGGGACCCGATCCTGCAAACCCTTATTCATAGGAACAATTGCAGGACTAGTCAGGTGTACAAGGGTTTGTGAGGTTGGCCCTTTAACTTGACTGATATGGAGCACTGAATTGAAGTTTTTTCTGGATTTGTATAGAAATCTGGCACTCTAGTAGACAGAACATGGACATGATGTACTTTTAGTGTAACTTTTAAAAAAAAAAAAAAAAAAAAACCAAAAACAAAAAAAAAAAAACCCCACAGCTGTAAAGTCAGGCTCAGTGAAATCCAGATCTCTTCATTAAGGGTCCAGTTCTACAAAGTACAGCTTCAGGGAAACTGAGGATCCTCACCTCAGCATTTTGTAGAAACTGTTGCAAATGCACAATTCCCTTTCTCTGAACATGGAATTAGTTTCAAACTGACACATATGCAAAGCATGATGGGTCAAATTTTGCTCAAGTGAGTAGTCTTGTTGACCAGAATAAGATGAACAGGATTGTATTTATTTATTTATTTATTAATGAATAGAAAGCCCTGGGGAAAGGGAAGACTTTCCACTTCAAACCTCTACTGTTCACATGCCATGTTTCTCTACAGAATGCTGGATTCCAGTTAGTCAGTAACATTGCCTTTTTATATTTCTCAGATACAGCATATAGAACTGCTGTGTCTTCACAGCTTTAATCCCATTCATTTTAAAGGGTTTTGCTGTATACCTGTCCCAATTGTGGTAATCCTCTTCTGGCATTATGAATGTCTAAATTTGTAATTAGTGAAGGATTCTTGTTGACTGTAGTTTAGAAACAGGGAGATCCCAGTCATGATCCTGAGAATGCCTTCTCAGGTGAGTAGTCCTTACACACATGAACAGTCCTACTGAATTTCAGTTGGACAACTAATGAAGTGTTCTGCATGTTTAAGCATTGTTAGAGGGAGATTGGAAAATAATGTCATCTGAGCGGTAAAATAAAATAAGTGACTGCTTTTTTCTTAAGAATTTATGTGCCACGAAAAGTCCTCCTGTTTCTTTAATAAAACATTATTAGATTTTTGGGCTCTCTTCTAAAGAGCATGAACTGTTAACCCCCTGCACCAGTAGTGTAGATTCGTGTGTAAAGAATTGCAAATGTGACGACAAAAATATCCAATTTGCATGCTTTCTTTTCATTTTCTAGGGTATATGTTGATGTATCTCTCATTTCCAGTGCTGGCGAAGGGTTATTTTCTAAAATAGCAGCAGGATCTAGCACAGTTATGTCCTTTTACAATGGAGTGCGAATTACACACCAGGAGGTAAGTGGGGGAGGAGGGAACCAGTCTGAATTTTCATAGCTTCTTTTGAACCATTTTCTTTTAATTGGATTTCTTTCTACCCACTGGATTTAATAAGAAATAAATCTTGGGAAAATTGAAGAAGAAAATCACTATTTGTTACTTTTTGAAAAGTAATGACTTTTTTTTTTTTTTCTTGTGAATTTATCTGTGTGCATATACTGGAACCTTGGAAAACAAACGGTGACAACGTGCACACGCTTTTTTTTTTTAATAACCCTGCAAACCAGGTGGACAGCAGGGACTGGGCCCTCAATGGAAACACTATATCCCTGGATGATGAAACAGTCATAGATGTTCCGGAGCCCTACAACCATCTCACCAAATATTGTGCCTCGCTGGGGCACAAGGCCAACCACTCTTTCACTCCTAATTGCATCTATGACCCGTAAGTATAAGCTTGTCTTTCAGACCAAATGCTACAGATGTGACACTGCTGTGCTGTTGTGTGCTATGCTTGTACAGTGTTTTAAGGCTGCTGGATATCTCTTTGGATCCAATAGTCTTCAGGTTCACACGCTGTCTCTGTGTACTAAGGCTCAGACTTGCACTGAGTGAGCATTTCAGGTGCTCAACATCGCTACAATTTTAGAGGTTAGGTACAGGCTTGGAATTATATTGCATGTTTGTTATGAGTCTGTGTCTGACCATTAATTCTCAGATAAAACAGTGTCCTTGGCTGAGAAGTACATCTCAGCTATCCTAGAATAGAGCCCTGTCTGTCTCACTTCTTGTGTTTCCAGATTATGTTCTACAGAGCAACATTTTGGAACATGAAGCCTCAAAAATAAGCTAAAAAACTGCTTGACGTCTACTGGTGTGAAAATCCTTTCACACAATGGGCTCCTTGTATCCCTCCACTCCCACAAGTTTCCTATGTGCTACCCTCCCATCCCCCTCTGTTTCAGGGATTCCTCTCCCTTACATTAGTGGCCCTCTGTAGCCCCCATTCTTCTTTTCTCCTGTATTAGGGTCCCCAGTCTCTCACTCTAGGTTTGATGCCACCTTGTGCCAGGATTATTCTTCTTCCTGCATGGAGGAGTTCGGGGGGGGGCCTGTATTCTCCCTTATGTCCACAGTAGGGCCCTCTTCTCCTCTTGATGCCAGCAGCTATGTGCCTATCACCTTCCTCCCTCACTTTTTATCTGAGATAAGTTATTCAGGATGTCAGTGTTTTTTAAATTCTGTTGGAAGAATGGGGAGAGACAAAATGGAGTTCTGTTTAAGACAGCAGGTATTAATGGGTGCTATCAACAAGTTCCTGGGTCTAGAGACTGTTGCAGAGGCACTTAAGCCTGTAGCTGAGCTGGGTGGGGCTTTCTGTGTCTCCCATTTTGCCCCAACATCAGTAGGCTTCTGGCCATTGATTCTTAGATGATTACCTGAAACTTTGGACTATGCATCATATGTAGTGGTCAGCAGTGTTGTTGAAAAATCATTATGATAAAAAACAAGTCGCTAAGTGTTGTGCGTAAGATGTTTGTGCGTCTTGGCTGAAAATGTATGTAATTTTTTTTTAAAGGGACACAAAAGGAGAGTTAATTGTTTTGGGTGCTGCTAACTGTTTATAGGAAATAGTGAAATTTTCTGTTCTAAGCACTGTCAAAGTAAAGTGTAAAGAAATTCACAAAAAAATAAATGTTTTTTGCATCCTGCATCCCAAAAGATATAGTTCTCTTTTTTGTTAAAACTATATTGCATAGGACATCACAGATACAAATTTGTGGTGTCCCTCTGAATAAAACAGCCTTTGCTTTCAGAGTCCTTAGAGAAAATGAGCAGAAATGTGCTCTTGTAAACATTTAACTAATACCAGGTACTGGATGAAGATAAATAAGTGATTTCCCTTGTTGCAAATAATATTCATTGTTTTCCTGTTGTGAAGGTATTCACCATGTAAGCCCTGTAAAAATTATTAATTTTTCAAGACCATAAGCATCTTTCAAGAAATGCTGAGAATACTTTTTTCATTAAAAAGACAACTTGGACACTATAACATCTTTGTATTTGAAACATGTTTAATCTTACATCAGTCACTCTTGAAGTTCAAAGCTATAATTCCTTATGAATACCAGAGAAGTCAGATCACACTCAAGTCTTTGAACAGATTTTTAAGATTCATGTAAATGAAGGTCTCATAACTCCTGAGAGATGCAAGATTGATTAGATTCCCGAAATATTAGAGGGGTTTAAAAAAAAGCATGTGTCTATGTAACAGGAGGTTGTCAACTTAGTTAAAGGGCTAGTAAAAATGCAGTTTACTAAAGAGCTAGGTTTAACAGTGCATACTCATTGTTTAGGTTTGTTCATCCTCGTTTTGGGCCAATCAAGTGTATACGCACCATCCGGGCTGTGGAGAAGGATGAAGAGCTAACAGTGGCTTATGGATATGATCACAATCCCACTGGGCAGAATGGGCCAGAAGCACCAGAATGGTACCAGATGGAACTGAGAGCCTTCCAGGCTGCCCAGCAGAAGTGAAATGCAGACAGATTGACAGCTCATCAGGCTGAGATGGAAATTTTGATCTATGCACTACCTTTATACTGAAAACTGGACAAGCAGGGATTTGCTCATGCTGTTGCATTATAACCTCTCATTCGGTGTTAGAAATAAGTTTCCGGCATACTAACTAGGTTTGACTGTGTTACTTGTAGCAGCTTTAAAATTAGCTGAAGTTGCACCAGTCTTATCTGAAGGTTTGACTAAATATTTTATACAAGGCAGTGTGATATTCTTTGGTAGCTTTTATCTAATTCTGCACCATATACAAAGATGCCAAAAGATTAGACAAAAAATTAAAAGGGGTAGATGATTCACTTCTAGTCAGCAGATTTCAGTGTTGCTATTTTTATGGCCTAGGCATTTCTGTGCAACTGAGTTTTACATACATGCCATTTGTGATGGTAATGATAATATTTTGATATTCTCCAATAGTAGTGTAATTTGCCTTTTTAAACCTTTGATCTCAATCTTGCAATGGAGCAGTTTGTTTATTGGTGTATAGGAGGCTGGGTCTTTAATTCCCTTGTCCTCTTATTTGAACACTGAGGTTTTTTCTATGATCCCTCTCTTACAGGAGAAAACCTTTCTAACAAATGGAAAAGGTTTGTGTACGTGAGAATGTGTGTGTATGTGTATGTATAGGGCTCTGGTGCTTCATATGAATAGTTCTAGTGATGTCTGTGTCTAAAACAAATACTCATTTGGCCTTAGGGGCTGGGATACACTATTTAATTATGATTATCACACATAAATTAAGATGTATGTGCATGAAGATGTTCAAAGAGGAGAAAGTGGTTTGTGTTTATTATTCCTAAGATTGATATTCAAGAAAGAAAGCAAACCCTTCAGGTAATGTCTGTGACATTTATTTTCTGTGTCTCACTTACCAGAGTTGCTAATTCATAGGGATTTCTGCTTTTGAATGCACATTTCTCCATTGAAGTCAGTAGGAGAAGTGTATGCATCTGCATGCAGAAGGGTATCCTGCATGAGTATAGAGGGTCATGGTTGCCACTCATGTAACATTGCAGAGAATACATCCCATACAGGTCTTAGTCATTTGGAGACCTGGTAAACAAATACAGACACAGGTGAGGTACTAAGATTCACATAGCAACTGAGAGAGAATTATACTGAAACCGAATGTAAAACATCAGTTGCTATTAGATTTTTAGAAAATATCAGCTTGTCAGGGTTTTTTTTAATAGAACTACTTCAGCAAATAGCAGAGGACCCTGAACGTTGATCTGGAAATAACCAAAAAACCTTCAATATTTGAAACATCATACAAGTCTTGCCTCATGTTGTAGGGGAGATTAAGAAAGCCATCGTATCAGTTTAGATTATTTGGGCCTTGTAGTGGTGTGAGGGAGTGGTCTACAATCCTGCCAGCCTTTTTTGTTTTGGGCTTTACGTAGTTTAGGAACAGTTAAAATGCATTTGCAATATGCTTGCTTTAAATAGTGTGGAATTGTGTGTGTGAGAGAGACAGACAAAAGGTTTAGGGAGAATTTAAATCTAATTCCACAGTAGCATTAGCAGCTTTAATCTGTTGCATTCAGAGTTCAGAGCTACCCATGCAGTTGTCTTGGATCTGAAGACTACTATGAGTACAGGTTTCTGATTCAAAAAGGGGAAGGTTTCTGATGGTACAAGAAGCTAAGTGTTTTAGAGAATGCATTGGGATGGACCATCGATTAAGAAGAAAGATGTTGCCATTTTATACTGTGTGAGACTTCTCAATGTGGTGTATGCACATATTTAGGGAATTAAATAAGGGCCTCTTTCATTTGGGACTCTGTTTATTTAGCTCATACAAATGTTGATCATGTAGCCTTTTCATGGCTTTGATGTTTAGGCTTGCACCGAAGCTAATCTTTTGTGGGTGGACGTATGCCCCAAGTTCCATAGCTCTCCCAAGAAAGAGCTGAATGTAGGCGTTTTCAACACCCACTCCCTGACTCTGGAGATTATAGCCACATCTGTGTTTCTTCATGTATGTCAGGTGGCCAGCACAGATATTTTGGTGACTCACCTGGGTATGCTGAGAGGCAAAACTGATCCTCAAGCATGGAGGGGAGTTGTCAGAGGCTGATTAACAGTACCACTTCAGCAAATGAACTTCAAAAGGAAACATGAATATTTGAGAACTGTCACTACCTGCAGATCTACATTTTAAAAGCACCACAAGGGTGAGAAGTAACTGCTGTTTTATTTTAAAAAGGTGGGGGGAAGGGCAGCAAGGAATCTGGTGGCACTTCTAAAGACTATCATTAATTTATTGCATGAGCTTTTGTGGGAGAAAAATCCCACTTTGTCAGATGCTTGAAGATGGGGAAACTGACAGAATGGGAGCAAAACAAATGCAGGGGAGTATAGTTCATACAGTCAGGGCAGACTGGTACAAAGCAAGTTTCCTGTAGTAGACTTAATTGACATCTTCAAGTGTCTGAAGTGGGATTTTCTCCCATGAAAGCTTATGCGATAAATTAAATTTAATAGTTTTTTTTTTTTAAGGCTATGTCTTCACCTAAAAATCTTAGTTTGAACTTGGCTAGTCCGAACTACATAGTTCAAAGTTAGTTCAAACTAACTTTTAGTTAAAACTAGCTGTACTTTTTATAGTTGAAACTAACATAGTGTGGCTAATTCAAACTAAAAGTCTTTGAACTAAAAAAAATGCACTTGGTCTGAACTAACCACTAGTTTGAACTTGTTTAGTTCAAACTAGGATGTCTGCATTGGGCTAGTGCAAACTAAATATGCAAATTAGTTTCAACTAAGCAGTTCAGACTAACTAGCTGAACTAACTAGTTCAAAATAAAAATTTTTTTAGTTTGAACTAGGCAAAGCCTGGTGTAGACAGGGTTCAAATCTGTTTGAATTAAGGCTCCTTAATTTGAACTAGTTTGCTAGTGTAGACACAGCCTAAAAGTGCCACAGGACTCCCTCTTGGTTTTGTTTTTTGTTTTTGTTCCCTGAACTAGATTACCACAGCCACCCCTTTGGAAATGGCTGGTTTATAGAAGCTTTTCTTCCTGTAAACTGTTGGAAGGGCTGAAAATTAGGATTGTGTTTCAGTGGGGAAACAAAAGTGATCTGGCTGAACGCTGCTATGAATGAATAACAAATATGGTTTATTCTAGGTAAGCAGCCTCCCTATGCCTGACTGGCACTTAGAAATTCTTGTACTGTATAAAGTGTTCTGTCACCTACAGTCCTCTGGCTTCGTTTTGATCCATCATCCAGGAACTTTGTTCACAGAGGTGACTTGTTTTGGCTTTTAGAGCATCCATGAGACAAATGCTTTCTGGTAATTATAGGCTCTTGTAGTGCAAAAACAGAGGATTAAGCCCTCAGGTTGCCAAAATCATGGTCTTAATTCTTTTTTTAGCTAATATCATTCATTTTGGTGTTGGGCGAGCATATTGTCATGTACTGATTTGAGGATGTTGAAGCCTGAGGATATACAGAATCATGATAAGCAAATGGCTGGTGTGAATACCCATTTTTTCCCCCAAAGGAACACAGATTTGGCCTGACATGCAACATGATATTCAATTTTTTTCCAGTGGCCTTGTTGGCTCAATAACCATTGATTATTCAGAATTATATGGATAGCGTCAAAATTTTAATTTATTAAACCCTTCTAGACCTTGCAGATAACCTTCTAGAGGCTTCAGGTAAAACTTGCTTGAAATGACTCGTCAGTAGTCGCACTTAAGCGACCTAGAGCAGAACTTTTCTCTCTCTGGTTCCAGACAAATAGTCTTTATGTAAAGTTACCCATAGGAGAATTGATATATAATTAAATCAAAGTCTGAGTAGAGTTACTTGCATGAAGGCAGTGAACTCTTGTGTTCAGAGCCTAGCAAAGATGCCCTGTTACAAGAAATTGAAGGCTGATGAAGTACAAATGGAGACATGCGCTAACCAGGAAACACTGCTCGACTATGGGGTATTGTATCTTGGAGAATGGCACAGCAGAATTTGTAGTCCTGCCTAGATGCTCATCATGATTTGGGTGAGACTTGGATTCCAACCTCCTTGTTTGTGTCAGGGTCTGCAAAAATCTTTGCATGAATAAGGGTCTGTAACAGGATTATTGTCCTACCACATTCTTGTGAAGGAGCAGCATGTAAAGCAGTTGGGAAATCAGTCTTCAACTTAAATACTATAGTGATTTGTGCCCTAGATTTTGTTTTGTGTTTCTGGCAGGTAAAATGGATAGGACTAAGCACTGCCAAGACAGCAACTTGTCATTGTAATCAGGAACACAGTAGTTTGTACAGAAGTAGCATCAAGTCCCTTACGAAGCTAGAGGAATTGAGGAAGCAGAAACTGATTCTGCCACAATTACCATGTGTTTCAGCAAAGTATCATGATGAGAAGGGTGCTGAACTATAGCGTCAGCTGCTTGGGTGTCTCTTGTGGCAATCAAGCACAGGGAAATGGATCAGTCATGGTCAATGCACGCTGCCTTTTAATGATTGTAAGGGGTTTCATGGAGAGTCTGATGCCATAATTTGGCCACCTTGATTCCTGTATCTGTTGATCTCTGTTTTTGGCCATCTTGGAGACAGATCTGAAGATGATGTTTCACCTCAGAGGAATTTAATTCATGACAGTCATTCAGACAAATCTGAGTTGCAGTTAATTTTGAAAAATAAAAATCATGTAGGAGCTCACCATCCCTCAATCTGAGTGGAAGGTAGAATAGGTCAGACGGACTTAACTGCATGAATTTTCTACTTCATTTTGCCTTTTGCTGTTCTGATCTATTGTAAGTGCTCAGTGAAGACAACAGTCAAAAGACCTGGGTCCCTGCTTTGAAAAATGTGGTCACCACCATCATGATGATCAGTGATCTGAGTGTCTAAATATTTTTTTGGTGCGAATAGAGCCTTTAAGCCTCCCCTGCCCCTCCCCAGAAGAGCTAGGTATATAAATTGACAGCAATGAGATATTCAAGCCATAAAACCCCAGGTGTGGGAAAACGTTTTTGCAGTTTTAGAGTTTGTATGTAAATATATTTATATGAAATATTTTCATGATAAAATGAATATATTAAAAATTCCCCTCTGTTTGAAATCAGATTTACAAGGTGTCTTTTTTGTAAGAGCTGGGTGTAACTGAAACCTAGTACATGAAATTTTTAAAAATGTGGAGGTGCAGCATATTATTCTTAAGGTAACTAATGGGCATTTTAGCTATTGAGAGGGAATATGTATGTAGCATTGCATATAAGTGATAATTTCAGTAGCATTGCCAATCACATCTTTAAGACATACTTTTCAGTTGTCCCTTTATCTGTATTATATAATAAACACTCCAGTCTTTCTTCTCTTATGAAACTTTTTCAACTGTAATTTTATTTTGAAGTAGCTACTGTATTGAGTTATTTAAAACTGAGACTGGAAACAGTTCCATCTAAGCTACCAGCTCTGATGGCTTGTGCTCAGTCTTCTGCTATTTTCATACTTTTTAGGCCATAAATGTTTGATCTCTAAATTCTGAGATATGCTAAAGAATCCACAGTCTAGGGGTAAGCTTTTATGTGAATTGGAAAGCTAACCCACAACAACTAGCTTGTATATAGAACTTGGTAGGTGTTTTATTGACATTTGTACTAGAACTGTGAGCCTTAGTGAACATCATTAGATTTATTTATGACAATAGATAACTCTAAAAAAAAAAAAAAAAAAAAAAAAAAAAAGATGTTTACACGAATGATGTCTGCCGTTCCTCTCATGTTATGAATGAGGTTTTTTTATATCGCGTGTTTGGGTGCATGTGCCAGGATGTAAGGAGGTTATGGGGGGTGGGGGTGTGAAAATGTTTGTAATGAGAAGTGACTCTTACAGATTGCATTTAATTGCGCTCTAAAGACAATGCAGCTATTAAAGCATTCAAAAAGAACAATCTCTGTTGTCTTGGGTTTTTTTTAAACATATGTTGAACTTCCATCCCTCTGCCTTGTTTTCTGTTCTGATGCAGCTGTAATCTCAACCACTCTATCTATCTATCTATTGGTAGTGCAGAGGTAGAATTTAGCTCAATTTCTTGCACTAGTTCCTATCCCACAGAATTTGGTTTCATGTAAAAGTAACATGTAGTGCAACTGTCTGTCTTATGGGTTGGAAGAACTCAGCACACTTTTGTTTACCCAAAACATTTTTCATACATTTTTAAAGCTAATAGTCTTCAGCTGGGGCTGTTCTTACTGGTGCAGCCCATGTCATGTGCCAGGGAGCAGGGGCAAAGAAGAGGGGATGAATCACAGAAGCTTCCTGCCTAATGTAGTCTGAATGGTATAAGTACTCGGGGTGCACATTTCAAAAGTCTTTGACCCCCTTTATGCCCCACTCATTCATGCTAATACTCATTTTCTGGTGGGTTTTATTTGTTTTTGTTTTTAAAGATGCATTCTGAAAGTTGTATGGCCTGTGTTTTATATAGGTCAGACCAAACAGTCATAGCAGTCCCTTCCGGTTAGGATCTATGAATCTGATTGATGGGAAGAGGGCAAGGCTATTGTCCTATGTGTCTTGTGGGAGAGTGGAGCTCAATATGATTTTTTTTTTTTTTTCCTGATCCTTGTCATGCTGTCTGCTGTGCAAGTGTACAAAGACTACTTGGGCCTGTACCTTTTTCTCTGCTCTGTGTGGCTTCTGCCCCCCTACCTATTGAACTTGCACAAGTGGAACTCTGAAGAAGTGGGTTGTTACACTTGCCCAGTACCCAAAGCATGAAGCAACTTGGAAGATCATGTTAGTGACAGAACTTAAAAAGGACTAATCCTTTTCATGCAAAATTACTATGGAGATGTATGTTAAACTTTTGGGTGAGTATTAATCCCAAGCCTACTGCATGCATGTAAGCAAAGGGTCTGCCTTTTTTTTAAAAAAAAAAAAGTGTCAATATTCCTTTTTTAAACCTTGACACACTCCCTGACCAGTGTGGTGGTGTAGCCTTTAGAAATTAGAAAACTTAGACCAAGGGTCTCCAACTAAAATCACCATGAGGGCTGCATGAGGACTAGTATGTTAGCCTGAGGCTCACACCACTAAAGCCTTTTCATACAACAATATTGCAAATATCAGTAAAAATAGTGTCATTGCAGGCTACAGGAAATAGCTTTAGGGGCCACATGCAGCCTACGGGCTGTGTGTTTGAGACCCCTGACATGCCACTGAAAAATTAAGCTAAGTCAGTATTAGCCATTCTCATTCTGGTTGTAAGAGTACTCACACCAGTGGATCGTACTGAGTAGGAATGTTTTTAACTAAGTCTGTAGTTTTTTGTGGTTATAGATGGTGCTCTATGGAGGCTTAAACCTGCTGCTGTGTTACAGGGGACTGAAATCTTGATTACAATGTCTTTAGTCTGGGTTGGAGACAGTGCATTTGGCATAAGGAAAAAGGAGAAAAATAACAAAGGAAGTGATGGGAGAAGTAGACCAGCTGGTTATGGAGACTACCCTGTGCCTGCAGAGTGGAGGCGGTTAGAGTGACACAGTAGATCAGAAGTGGATAAGCAGGGAAGAACTTAATAGTTAAGCTCCTTTCAAAACAAGGTTTCTGATACAATGTAGAAGACAGCAGTGCAGGAACTCGGAAGGATGAGCTGGTCAGAAGTCTGGGGGAGGCAAACGTTCATAGCATTCTGAACTGAGCCACGGACCTTTAGAGAAGGCTAGGTTTTGAAGCATCTGTGCACAGAGATGGGGGGGGTGGTGATGTGAATATTACAGGGCTGAACAGGTAAAAAGGGTGGTGGTATCGATAGTAACCAGCAGGTTGCAGGGGGAGAGTTTGGACAGGAATACAAGGACTTCAGTTTGTGTATGTTAATTTTGAATTGATGGATCTCCAGATGATAGAGAAGCCAATCATGGTTGGACTGGCTGGAGGGAGACCAGCATAAAAATAGCACTAGAAGCTCTGACTGACTACAGATAATGTCACCTGAAGGGGGGTGACCTGACATCAAGTTCTTTAGAAGATCTGCAGCCAGTGATGGAGAGAAGAGGAAGACTGCACTGTGGGAGTACAAGAAATGTCCAGAGAAAGAGGATGCTGAACACTGCAAAAGCCTGGGACGACACCTTTTAAGGCATGCTTTTTTTTAGTTTTCCACAATGGCAACCTGGAGCCGGAGTGCCCAACTTCACTACCCAAAAGAGCCACAGCAACCTCAGCGCAACATGTTGTTTGGCTTTGGATAGGGTTACCAGATGTCAGGCAAAAGGAGGATATGTCCTCCTTTTTATTTTCATGTGCTTCATCCTGCAGGCATTTAAAAAATACATTATTTTGTCTGGCTTTTTAGTTACAGGGGTTAAAGCATGCTGGAATACCCCAGCCCACCCTATTTTTAGGGGGAAATGTTCCAGGGCCCCCTAAAAACAAGTATATTACATTAATACTACATTTTCTCCATGGGTCCTCCACTGTCCTTTTCACGCTTCTCTGTCCTCTGTTCCACGCTTTGGTATCTGGGTAACCCTAGTTTTGGATGTAATGTACAACATCTCTTTACACAGTGTGCAAACTATAATAAACAGCAGCAGGAAATGCTAATGAAGTGGCTGTATTGAAGTAAGCTACTGGCTTTATCATATGCAGTAGTGGGCTGCAGCTTCAACACCTGCCTTACAAGCAGCGCACTATAGCTAAGCCATACAGTTGCTGCCAGGGATGCCCAGGGGATGAGATTTAATCTGTCAGCATTTTGGCAAATAGCTATTAATGGAGCTCTCTTCTTCTTGAGCTCCATTGAGTTGTGGCTGTTGTGCTGTCCTTTAGCAAGGAGTTCCACAAGTTGTGTGTTGCATGGAAAAGAAATCCTCTCCTTTATTTTAAAGCTGCTGCCTCCTAATTTCACCGGGTAACCCGTGCTCCTTGTGCACTGGAAGGGAGTCAGAAACCTCATCAGTGCCTGTTTTGTCTTTTTTCCAAGCGGGAAAGCCCCCCTGCTGGGCACACAGCGCTGGGAGTGGCTGCTCCGACGCCCAGGGCGCGTGGCTGGAGCTGGGGCCGGGTGTAGGGAGCCGGTGGCGCTAGGACCACGCAGCTGAGCGGGCCCCGCCCCTGGCGCGAGCGGCGGGGGGCGTGGCTAGTGAGAGCCGGGGGCGGGGCCGCGCTGAGTCACCTGCCCAGGTGCGGCGGTTGCGGCGGCTGGTGAATGGGCGGAGCCGCGGGGTTTCCCGGCGCGCTGCAGCGGCGCAGGTGAGTGAGGGAGCTCGCGCCCCCGGGCGGCACTGCGCGCGCGCTCCCAGCAAAGGGGAGGGGGAGGGCTCACTGGCGGGGCCCCCCGTTCTCGTTGGGTTTGGGGCACGTGGGCTCCCCGCCCGGCCCCCGCCTCTTCCCAGCGCCGGGCTCGGCTCTGCTCTCTCCCCTCCCCCCTCAGCAGCTTGGGGCGGGGCCTGTGCCGTGGGGCTGCCCTGGGCGCACCCCCCCCCCCCCGCTCCTCTAACTTGGCCTCGCCCTTTGCGCCTTTGAGGTGGGGGAGGGGTCCAGTGCCACCTCCTGTCATGGTGGGGGGGGGGGGCCCTGTTAGTCTGTGTGCAGCACAGCTGGAGTCCGGTGGCACATTAGGCTAACACATTTCTTCAGGCGTAAGATTTGGGGGCGCCAACCCACTTCAGCAGGTGCATCTGATGAAGTGGGTTGGCGCCCCCAAAAGCTTATGCCTCTGACGAAGCGGGTGGAGCCCACGAAAGCTTATGCCCGAAGGAATTCGTGCCACAGGACTCTCGTTTTTTCTGGGATTGTAAAACGACAAGTAATCCTGCGGCACTTAAAGACTAGCAAATGTATTTATCGAATGAGCTTTTGTGGGAGAAAATCCCACGTCATCAGACGCGGGTCCTCTGGGCTAAGTGGACTATATAACATCAACTTAAACAGATGGCCCTCTCTAAATGGACTTGGTGAAGTCGACTTTAAGTTGAACTTAAATCAGCTGACTTAAGCCGTCTAATGCAGGGGTTCCCAAACTTTTTAAGGGTGGGGACCCCTTCCCATTCTTCAAAAATTTTGTGGGCCCCCCTCCTGGCTGCAGCTGGCATCCAGCTGGTGCCAGGTAGCATGGCAGCACCGCATGGGGGGGGCACCCTGACGAAATCCTGCCCCCTCTGCTGAGCCATGGTGGGGGGTGCCGGCACAATTCTGCCTCTGCTGCAAGCGGAAGATCTAAGGCGGGGGTGCCCCAGCAGAATCCTGCCCCCTTGCTGGGGAGCTGCGGGAGGTGGGGGGGGCACCAGCAGACTTGGCTCTTGCTGCGAAGCAGCAGTACCCATGGTGGGGTTCAGCCCCAAGTCATCCCACCCACTGCCTAACCCCCCCCGTCCTGCCATTGGCTTCCCCAGGACTGACCCCACCACCCTGCCCCCTTACCTTGCCACTGGAGCTGGGAATGGCCATGCCACAGGCTTGTTCCCTCCCTGAGCAATGTCAGGGCAGCACAGGAGTTTTAAAAACTCCCAGCCTGTGGTAAACCAGCTCCCTCCAGGTGTCAGGCCCCAGCTCTCAGCCTGTCTGCAGACCACTTTAAGTGACCCTGCGTACCTCCCCACCCCCCAGGGCTCTGCAGATGGCAGGTTAGAAGCCACTGCTCGAATATATACATAGCCTGGGACTTTTCCGTATGAGATGAACAGACTTGCAGGATGAGTATAGCAAGACCTATGTTTTGGACCAGACAGGCTGTTCTCATCTGAGTTACAATGGGTGGGACTCTTCTAGGCTGGAAGACCTTTCTGCTGGTGGGAGTAAAGCTTTTCTGTGGGAGAGTCAGAAAACTTTGTGGAGAATTGGTTCAATTAGCCTTGTTGTGTAAAAATCAAACATCATAAAGCTCATACAATAAATTTGTTAGTCTTTGAAAGGGTCACAGAACTCCTTTTTTTGGTTTAGAATAGAATAGACTCATAGGGCTGGAAGGGACCTCATGAGATCATCTAGTTTGCTGAAGTATTCTGTTGCTGCTTTGCCTTTCACACTTACCAGAGATGCTCCAGGCGCAATGAGCTCTGTTAGAGAGACACTGAGCTTTGAACTTCTTTGATTTTTTTGTTATTTATCACATGAGCTTTCATGGGAGAAAATCACACTTTTTCTCCCATGAAAGTTCATGCAATAAAATAAATGTGTTAGTCTTTAAATGCCACATGACTCTTTGCTTATTTTGCCAAACTAGACTAACACAACTGGCCCTTTGGAACTTTGAATTTTGTTGTCAACTTTCTATAATGGGGGGAGGAGAGAGAGATCAAATGTGGAAGGTGAAGCAGCTCACCGTTACTACTCCTTGGTTACAAGGTTTTCTTTAAAGATATGAGTATGTAAAAATAAATAATTTTTCAAAGTTAAATATTGATTACTGTTTTAACAACATGGCATAAAAGGTCAAATACCAGCAGCATATTCTTGTTTTAAGATCCTCTTCAAAATAAAATCATCACATCTTAACCAACATGACAGGTGGTAAAAAAAGGAGCGAGTCTGGCCCAATAATATTTTGTAGTGTGTGTGCACCCAGTTCTACTCCTAGAGTAGAGAGGACTAGAAATGTTGAACATTATTCTCTGTAAAACAAAGACGGAGTCCTGTGGCAATTTTAAACACCCACCAATTTATTTATGGCATAAGCTCTCAAGGGCACGACCACACTTCAATTTGTTTAACTTTAAAAATGCCACAGAACCCCTTTTTTGCTTAACTGAACTAGACTAGCATGGCTACTCTGGAACTTATTACCCTCCGTGTTGGGCTCAAAAAGGATCACTTGTATCCATCACTATGAGTTTCCTTTAAAGAAGTGTCCTTAGGTTTAAAAAATGCCTTATTTATACTGCTAACTTCTTTTAAATTTTAAAACTGTAACTTTATGTTGCTCACCAAGCTGAAAAGCACAAAATAAGTGACATCAGTTTCTTTTTCAACTTCTGTCACACTAGCAAAATGCTGTAATATTCCTGATGCTTCCAGAATGAGCAAAATTTAGTTCCTTAGTGGTAGTGGATTCTGAAGGTCAAACTAAACTGCACTGGAGGTCTTATGAACGGTTCTACAGTGTCTGCTTTAAAGAGGGGATTGGTATTGGAGTGAATCCTTCCTGTAGGTTACATTATGATAGCTTGTGAATGTTTATGAATGTGGCCAAGATCCAAATGGGCAGCCACATTAGTCTAGTTCAGTAAAACAAACAAGGAGTCCTGTGGCACTTAAAGACTAACAAACATATTTATTGCATGAGCTTTTGTGGGAGAAAATCCCACCTCATCAGGCTCTTTGAAGACTTTTCCCATCTTCAAAGCATCTGATGAAGTGGGATTTTCTCCCACGAAAGCTCATGCAGTAAATAAATGTTAGTCTTTAAGTGCCAGCAGACAACTCATTTGTTTGTTTTATATGAATGTGATCGGACATTTGTGTTTATTTCCTAGTTGGGAAGAACTGAGCTAAAGCAAGACTTACAGAAATGAAATTCCCAAACTCAGATCTACAGAGTACTTGATGATTGTGAATAGAAAGCAGACTGTTTTCAGCTACAGAATTTTATCAGTATAGCTAAAACACTTGCTTTCCTATTGTTAAATGTCCACATGAGCAATTGCTGTAATTGTCTGAGGAAAGGGATGCATTCTGTGTGATTGTGAAGGGGAGGTTCATGAGACCCTGTGTGAAACTGTGGACCACAAAGCTTGAGAAAGTCTGCCTACATGCAATTTATTTATTTGGGATTTTTGCATATCACGGGATTGACTAGGATAGTCAATTTACAGCATTCTGCATCAAGTTGGCAGCTTTAAGTGTATCATAAGGTTCCTAATAAGAATGCACATGATGTTAAAAGTTAAATGATGTTTAGCTTCCTTAATGTCAGGTGGTTGTAGTGTGGTCAGAACAGCATTAGGTTAAACCCTGAACTTCTGAAGATGATGAATTAGTTGGATCCTGACGTTCAAAATGTACGAAGTATTGCTAAATAATATAGTAGGATAGAACTGTAACATCATGAGCAATTCCTTTTTAATTAAAACCTATTTTCTAAAATGGACAGAATATTACAGTATTAAAAATTCAAATAACATGGAGACAATATATTTAAACACGTGGAAAACGTGCTACAGTATGCATCTTGTTATAGCAGAGAACAGTTATTAGCAGTTTTGTTCTGTACTGATTCTTGATCCCAGGAGTGTCCACTCTAATCAATGCTGAAAGGGAACAAAACCTGGTTTCTAAACAATATTTAAGAACAAACTGGATCTTGCATGTACTCCTGGTTGTCAAGGATAACGATAAAGGGGAAAAAATTGGCAGCAAAGGTTACAAGTAAGACTTACTTATCCAGGTAATTCTCTATATCCAGAAATACCTTCATGTGTGCATTTAAAAACAAAGCTTTTTGTTGTGTGTGAATCTCTGACTTTCACTTTTCTCATTCTTGTGTTTTTCCCCATATATTCTGGCAGCCCTAAAGAGAGAAATTCCATGTACGTAGCAAATGTTTGCCACTGCAGTGCTGTAGTAGGTCCTCTGGCTATTAATGGCAAGGTATGCCAACAATTTGTCAGATGAAACTTGTTGAAGTGCTAATCCTCTTGTACCTTCTTCCTTCTGTTTAGGGGAAACTGTTAGCCTGACTCTGTTCCTGAAGGATCCTTGTGCTACTTCTTAAGATCACACGGTGTGTGTGTGTGTGAGGACAGAGATTTGCATTCAGATTAATTTTAATGGATCGCTACAGATATTTCATCTTTAACCAGAAAAGTATGGTTGTGCTGGGGTTCTTACAGATAGCCTTTGCTACAATGTGTGTTGTCAGTGGATTAATGGATGGTGCCTTCAGAACAGAATCAGCCTTGAGTAAAACCAGAGCACCCATCTGGGCTGGAGTGGTAAGTTGCACATCTTGTTTTTCTGTGTGGCCATCAATACTATTGGGGATTATAGTTCCCATGTTAGTTCCCTCTGGGAGAACTTCCTTCTGACTCTGTCCCACCACCTCTCTTGGAACCCACTGTTCAGCAAGCATGAGAGTGGAGAGGAGCTGGAAAAAGAATATAAAACAAACAAGGAGTCCTATGGCCCCTAAAGACTAACATTTATTTATTGCATTTTCCAAATCCCATTTTCTCCCACAAAAGCTCATACAATAAATAAATTTGTTAGTCTTTAAGTGCCAGAGGGCGCCTTTGTTTCTTTTGCTGAACTAGACTAACACAGCTGTGCCGCTGGAACTTGGGAAAAGAATGGGGCATGGTGGGTGGAGAATGGTGTGCTCTCCAGCAGGGACAAGAATAGCAAGACCAATTTTAATTGAGCTTGCAAATAGTGTAGTGGCTAGCCCCTCTGCTTAATACGCAGAAAGTCCTGGGTTCAAGCCCCAGGGGGTTGGACTCGATGATCTCACGAGGTCCCTTCTAACCCTGTGCTTATATTCTATTATAGTCTTTTTCATCAGGCACTGGATGATTTGGTAAATGATGGGGCTGTGGAGAGTTGCCATTTTAAAGTGGCAGCCAAAACAAAAATGTATAATAAAGTTAATGGGTTTCAGTGTAGTAGTGAGAGACGGAGGACTCTCTCATTTCGTAGGAGTGACATAATGCAGCTCAGCTTTTCACTGTGAATTAATATAGCGAGAGTACAGCTGTACTTTAATTGATTTTTCACCCCATGGTTTGGGGGCAGCACTGCTTCCATTCACGTTAGAGTTGAAAGTGTAATAATTGCACCAAAGCTTGATAAGTTCTCTTGGCAGCTCAGATTGATATGGTTTCCAGTGTGAAAATATACCTAGAATTTAATATACCAAATGCTAAGTTTATGGAGGTGATGGTATGATGGGACAGCCTGCTTTGGAGACTGGCTCGTCTTTGACTACTGGTGGTGAATATGCAAGTGGCCTGAGAAGGGATGGTAGATGGGGTGAGTTCTTCTCAGTTGTTAAGGTGAATATTTCTTGGGTAACTGGTTAGTGAGACTTGCCCCATGCCCAGTGTTTAACTGACAGGGTTGGTGCAAGTAGGGAAGCACAATAAGCACCGCAGGAGGGTGCCGCTTCAGGGGTCCCCAAGTGCCCTGTGGTGCGGGGCATGCATCCCTGGCCTGGCTGTCCCATGCCAGTGGGCACCAGCAGAACCAGCCAAAAGGGCGCCCCGTTCAGTGCTGCCGGTCTGCTGCCCCCCGCCGCCGGCGCTGCTCTTGGCTCTGTGCCCGAGCTGCACAGAGGGGGCTGGAAGCAGCGCGGAGCCAGCATCACTCCCCCTGCCCAGCCGCGCTGGCTCTGGTCCCCTCCCTGCTGCTCACACACAGAGCCAAGAGCACTTATCAAGCTTTGGCAGGGGAGGCAGACCAGCAATGCTGAACTGGGTGCCCTTTTGGCTGGCTCTCCCGGTCCCTGCCAGCAAGGGCCAGCCCTAGGGTAGGGCGACCCAGGCAGCAGCCCAGGGCCCGCACCTTGGGGGGGCCCCGCGTGGCCACACCACTGCCCCCTCAGTCCCCCATGCTGGGGAGATGCTAAAAGAGCAGCTGGTGCAGCACAGCTGATCTGCCTCCCCCCCCCCACACACGTACACTGTTCTGGGCTCTGTGCCAGAGCAGCGGGGAGGGGGCAGGAGACATTGCAGAGCTGGTATCACTCCTCCTGTCCCCCCACTCCAGTCACGCTGCCTCCCACCCCCTCCCCACTGCTCCAGAGCAGTGCGAGTGGTGGGGAAGGGGGAGGCAGATTGGGAGCGATGCATCGGCCACCCTTTTGGCTGCTCCCTAGTCCCTGGCATGGGGGGGGGCAGTGCAGGGGTCTGCCCATCCCCTGGGCTGGCCAGCCCCGCCCCACCAATGTGTGTGGGGGCTCTGTGGAGGGTTCATTTGCATGGGGCCCCTCACTCCCCCCAGGGATGGCCCTGCTCAGGGAGAGGGAGGGGGAGGGAGGAGGGAGCTCTTTTATAGGTTGCAGGGGGGAGCCGGAAACCCTAGCACCGGCCCTGTTAACTCATCACCATATTGGGAATTGGGAAGGAATTTTCCCCCAGGCCTAACTGGCTACAACTCTTGGGGTTTTTTGCCTTCCTCCATATCATGGGGCATGGCTCACCTGCTGGTGAATTCTCTGTATCTTAAAGTCCTTAAATCATGACTGGAGGACTTTAATAACTCATACATAAGTTATAGACTTTATTGCTGGAGTAGGTAAGTAAGCTTTTGTGGCTTGCTTTGTGCAGGAGGTCAGACTAGATGAGCATGCTGGTCGCTTCTGATCTTACAGTCTGTGAGTTTGTAAATGCTACAGCCTAAATGATCAGAAGTCGTTGCTGCAGAGTGGTGGTGCTACTGCCTTGGTATTTTTTGTTGGGTTACTGCTTTAGAAGAGTAGTTCACTAATAACCTGACAACCTGCTCTGACTGTGCAACTGGTGTAAAACTGTAAATAAACTGTACACAAGGGGTGAAATCCTGGCCCACATTCCAGAAAATTGCAAACTTTCCATTGATGTCAGTGTGGCCAGGATTTCATCCCAGAACTTTAGATATCCCAAAGACACACATTTTTAACCTGGGTTTAAGATTGGGGCAGAAGAGGGTTGGGAAGGAAAACCGGAAAGCTTTTCCCAAAAAGTATATTAGGGTACCGCAAACAACTCTGGTCTTTTCTTCCTTTCTATAAGATGAGGAACATTTGGATTATTTCCATGCTTTGCAGTATTTGAGTGCAAATGTAACTTTACTGTGAGTTTCTTGACTTCTACCATTTTTATGGCAAAATGTCATGTTTTATCTCTCAAATTACTGGCATGCATTATCTGTTCAAATTTAATAGCTTTATTAAGGGAATGATTTTCGTTTCATGGTGCCTAAAAATACAAACAAAATATTTAAAGTACAAAATTACTGTTTCTCTCCCCTGCCCCCCCATTTCTTACGTGTCCCCAGATCTCCCCTTCTCATTGTGCATATATTGCCAGTCTACTGGGGGAGTTGCTGACCCAGAATGCCATCTTCTGTTCTGGACTCTTACCTGCCCCCTCAGCAATAGCTTGTTTCTCTTCACAAAAGAAGCAAAGACCTACTAATGTGTGTTGGAGCAAGCAACTTTTCAATAGCTCAGTGGTGCCTGGACATACATTGTTGGCTATTGCATAGCTTCAAAGCTGCTCTTGAGGTTGCCAACACAGGAGTTGCAATATTGGGTCAGACTCTTGCCCACCTAGTCTTAAATCCTGTCACTGACGGTGGCTAACCCTAGGTGATTCAGAGGAAGGTGTAATAACTTAGCAGTGGGATAATTGCTCCACAAATTAAATCTCATTCTGATCTCAAGTACTTAAAATGGCTGAAGTCCTGAAGCAAGAAGCTTGCCACCTTTGCTTGAGGCCTAGAGGGCCCAAACTGTACCCTGTCCTAGCCTTACCATCCTACCACAGTGAACCGCTTTGGGCTTGGTCTCTGGGATACTGTGAAGGGCAGTTTGTTCTCTGCCCCTTCAAACTGGGATTGCCAGAATATGCTCTGGTGTCATCAAGTGACATCAGCAGCAGGTTTGCGCTTTTAATCATGATCTGTTTGCGCAGTCAGACGCACAGTGACTGACCTGGAATTACAATGCAACTAGGAATCCAAAGACCTGGGTTCCAGTCTTGGCGCTGGCTTGCTGTTAAAGATGGAAATTTGAGCAAATTGGAGATTAGAGAAAATAACTTAATGCCCTGACTATAGATCTGCAAAATTGGCCTGAGTAACTCAAATAGCCAACAAACAGGCTTAACCAAAAATAGGCAAAGGAACCAATCCTTACTGAGTTCTGCTAAAGAAACCAAGCTTGGAGTTAATTCAGACATGTCATCTAAAGTGTCTTGTCATAAGAAAATATTAACATGGTAAAACACCACTTTGAAAAATGCCTTCTCAATTTATATGCCTCTCCTCCAACCCATTATATACATTCTCATAGTAGGAGCAGACATGGGGTATTACAGGAGGATTGGCTGAGGGCTGGCAAAGTTAGGGAGAGCATCAAAACATGTTGCAGTGGAAGGTTATCAACAGTCCCTCTGTAAGATCTTAGCGTATGCTGCACAGGATGATGCTCTTTAAACTCCTCCCTATAGTATGTAAATATATGTGTAGCGATAAGTTTTCTGACACAATATGTTATGCACTAAAGAGAGCTGTCAGTTTTTCAAAAGCAAATGGCCTTTAATTCCCTTGACTATTATGTGCTAATTACACACTAAGTGAAATGTAATACTGCTGAAATGTGAACTGACTCCAAAATTGTAAAGCAAGGCTGAAAAAGCAGTTAGTTTGATACTAATGTTCAATAGCAGAATATTTTTCATTTTCTAAAGAAATGGCAGGATGCCATTCTTTAAAACTCTAGGAATTGCACCATAAAACCACAAAAACTGAAATACAGCAATTACTGTAGTCTAAAATGTGTGGTTTCTCCATAGGCTTTTTCTTATTATCAAATGGGTGCAAATGTCCAAGTTCTGTAGTAACTATGAACTTAAATAACCTTGTGCCTGCTTATAATTTAAAATGGCTTTTTATCAAAACATGTTTTTTTTAGACACTTGTCATCCACAATATAGTAGCATAGCCTTGTTAGCACACTTTCTTTCCACTTGCAAAATCATCTCTTTATTTTTAACCTGCAGGTCATGGGTGTTCCTGGAATTCTGGCATTATTTTCTTCTCAGAAGAAAAATCCAGTTCTTGTAAGTTTATAGAAATTTCTTCTTTGAGGGGTAGATGAGGAAGCGACCATACACAACTTTTATAAGCAAATTAAGTAGCAATGGCCTGCCTCACTTGGTTGCATCTTGGCTTTAAATCATGCTGCAGCATCCTTACTGTTTGAGATTAAATTTTGTAGAAAATTGAGAATTCTGGAATAAATTATCAGGAAATGCTGCTAGAATATGTGATGAATTTTTTCTTATTGATCAACTAATTTTAAATTGTTTCAGGCACTGTATTTTCTAACGGTTGCTTTTGAATGTGCTAGAGAAATATTTTCATAAACTGAATCTATTTTACTGAACAATACAGTGTAGAATTGGAATTAAAATGGAATGTTCAAAGAGCTTGCTTCTTGACCATAGCCTCCTTGCCAGAGAAGCTCCAGAGGGGTATGTTCTTATTTGTAAATGAATAAACTGCTAAAAGACCTTGTGGCTTGTACTTAACCTAATTGCTTTAACAAACAAATCTCTGTGGTCAAGATTTGATTATAGGGCATATGTAATGGAGCAATGACAGTATCTTGGAGACAGTTGCTAAGATTGGCCATGGTTTCAGGATAATTTTCTGAGCTGCTGTTCTCCATTACCAACCTATCATTATAAAGTTTTAGGAGTTGCTGCAAATGATTTTAAAGATTGAGCCTGATTATTTTCTTTGCCTCTCATAATATCAAAGTCTCAAAATTGGAAAGCTAGACCTGGAGGGCAAGGTAGAAATTTTTTTCTTTTAAAAGGAAGTGAATCAGACACGTGGTTCTTGAATTGTGGACACTGTAAGAGGGGAGAAAAGCAGCAGGTAAACATAGTAACAGGTATTGTGGGAAGCTCTTGATGCACTAATTCTTGGTGCAAAGTCATTGGGCTTCCATATGACTCCAGTCTATCTCCCAAACTAGCCTCTACACAATACAATTATGGCAGAGCTACAGGTGGTGCTCACAACGTTTGAGACTGGTCAAGTGTGTGGTTAACACCTTTTACATCGGCTTATTAATTTTAAAGGGAAAATAGACAATGCACTGATTCTTCATGACCTTATCCCCACATTTTTATTGGATTTTTTCCTATGCAGGTGAATGCAATGATGATTGCTTCTATATTTTCTTGTTTTACCACCATCATTGTAGTTGTCTATGCTTCCCTAACTCTAAGTTATGGTGAAGAAGATGAGGTGTTCATGCATGATTCGGTTCACGTTACTCATACGGTAAGTGACAGTCATATTTTGTGACAAACATAGCAAAATGCAGGCTGCCTGTGACATCTCAAACTACTGGTGAATAAGGTTGTTTTGGAATATTCAAAACACTTGTTCTTGGCAATAGCACAACTGTGAGTGCTTCCAAAGGGGCAGCTGTGTTAGTCTAGTCCAGCAAAAAAAACAAGGAGTCCTGTGGCATATAAAGACTAACAGATTTATTTTTCAGATGAGCTTTTGTGGGAGAAAATCCTGCTTCATCAGATGCTTCAAAGATGGGGGCACTTACAGAATGGAATGAAAATAAATGCAAGGGAGTGTAAAACATGGGATCAGTAACAGCAAACTCCCTTGCATTTATTTTCATTCCATTCTGTAAGTTCCCCCATTTTCAAAGCATCTGATGAAGTGGGATTTTCTCCCACGAAAGCTTATGCAAAAATTAAATGTTCGTCTTTAAGTGCCACAGGACTCCTTGGTTTTTTTTATAGGAAACATGGGCCCTCTGACTTCAGCTCAACTTATCATGATATACCTTCTTCTTCAAGCGCTGCTCAGATACATTGAGGAATAGGCATGTCCGTGCTGCAGCATGCAATTGGTCAGAAACTTTTGCTCCAGCCTGTCAGCAGAGGGCTGGCAGCCACCACCCCTCACGCCACCCCATGGCTATATATATGGCTGCTGCCTGGCCCCTCCTTAGTTCCATTTTATCCGCCTCAGCGTCGGTTGTGGAACAGCTTGCTACGTACTCTAGCAAGCAGCCCATCTTTTTCATATCTTATGAGCTTCCCGCTCAACCGGGAGCACTTGTTCATGGACTTGGTTCCACCGAGGAGTGCCCTCTCCCTTGAGCACTCAGCTTCCTGTGAACTGTTGTTGTCTGCCATGCCAGGGTTCAAACCCTGTGCCAAGTGTGGAAAGGCCTTCCCAAAGGACAATCCCCATGAGAAGTGCTTCCGGTACCTGGCGAGAGCCATGTGGTCACTGCTTGCTCCATCTGGCTGTCCTTCAAGCCAAGGACAGGGAGCAAAGGCGCCGCACATTGGCCTCTGGGCAAGTGCAGCAGCCGGCCCCCAACACTTCGGGGCCCCATGTGGCACCGTGTGCCAGTTCAGCACCAGAGCCCTCTCGGCACTGCTCCCCCAGGGTACCGACATTGGTACTGCACCACTGGTATCACTCCAGGTCCCCCACTCGGGCCCCCTTGGGACCAAGGGGAGTCGGTACCGCTTCTCACAACCTCGGAGGCATTCAAGGCAGTTAAGGCGCTCCTCCTATGGCCAACCCCACCACCCATGCGGTGGGGCAAGCCAGCCTTAATTTCGAAGGTCTGAGCACACCAAAAGCTGCACCAATCGCCATCTCCAGTATTTAGTACAGAGTTCCCCGTCACTGGAACCTGTTACCCCCTACAGCCTTGGTACCGCAGAGCTGTCTTCCCAGCACCGTGACACCCTGTCATCCCCAACGCTGTTATCGAGGTCCAAAGGGGCTTCCCCATCTTCCAGCTCGGGAGAAGGGGCCTCAAGGGGTACTAAACAGGCCCATTGCTGGCCCATGTTTCAGTCTCCATTTCAGTACTGGTCCCACGAATTGTCCCCGCAGGAGACTGCAGTGCCGAGCCCTGCACCGATGTTGTCGGCGCCAATTCAGCCATCACCAGCTAGATCCCTGAACCTGGTGCCATGCTCATACACGGGGGATCTCTTGGCGCATTGTGACCTCCTGCGCTGAGTCTGCCCGTATGGGTGTGGAGGTCCAATCCTGTGAGGGGCCCACTGATGTGCTGTTCGGGCCCATGTTCACGTCAGCAGAGCCTATAATTGTTCCCGTGAACCCTGCTGTGTGGGATTTAGCCTCCTCCCACTGGCAGAACCCTGGTTCCATCTCCCCAGTCTCAGACATGGCAGGTTTAAAATATAGAGTCCCAGGGTCAGAGTTTCCCTTGCTCTCATACCACCTGGCCCCATCTCCAAAGGTGGTGGAAGCTGCTTTAGGACCAGGTCAAGTTCCCAAAGACCCCCTCAGTGAGGGAAGAATATGACACCTTCTTCAAGGAGGGCAGGATAGCCTCACAGGACCTCCTCCTCTCAGCTTGGGATGCCATGGACATGGCGTCCCGCACGATAACCTTAGCAGTGACTCTGCATTGTGCAGCCTGGCTGTGGGAGGTGAGGGTGCCCCAGGCCTCCCAACAGGTCGCCCTAGACCTGCCCTTCAGCGGGGATACACTCTTCCTGCCAGAGACGGACACTATTCTGGGCACAGCCCACAACACCCGGGGAGAGAGAAAATACATGGGTCTCCTCCCCTCGGGCCCATTCCTGCACCCCTGGACCCCAAGGTGTTAATGCTGAGCCTAAGCTCAGATAGAAGAATGGGCAGAGAATAAGGAGAACTTAAGGCCATGGACAGCAGGGGCTAACCCCTTTTCTCCCCCGCCTCCCCCCCCAGTCTTCTCCAACCACTGACTACCACCTGGCAGGAAGCGGAATTAGTTCTTTCTGGCTACCAAGTCCTCTACCACACTCAAGAGGACTGCAAAGCTCCGGCTTCAACAACCTCTTCATAGCGGATCCATTCGGCTGAGCATGTTCTCTAGAAGCCCTGGCCTAGGGTCTTCAACCCTGAATCCGTCCAATGAGTTGCTGACAAACCCTGCTCCCAGATGGGGCCACTGTTTATCCCTGACCCTTTTTTCCTTTCACTCCTATAAGAGGCCTAAAGCCTAGTTATGCCACCTCACACGGCGTTCCCTCGCTCCTCCTGGGACATTTAGGCCAGAACCAGACACATATTACTGATATCAGCCACAACGCCTTCCCTCGGTCATCCCTAGGTACACTGGCGCTCTTCCTTATGTACCCTCCCCCTTCCAGGTAGTCATGTGCGCACACACTCCTCCGGGGTAAGTCCTTAACTCGCGGCTTGCAAGTCCTCTGCACCAACTACCCAGTGCTAGTCTCCATAAAGGGATTGCATCTCTGTTTCCCCTCCACCGCCCACCTGTTCTCTACCATTAGGCACCAAACGCCAACTAGCGGACACTGGGACGATTCCCTTCACAGAGTTAAGTTATGCTACTTTGACTCGGCTGCACCTCAACTGCTAGTCTCTGAGGGCAGCTCTGGTCCTACCCCACCAGATTCTGGCTGCACACACCGGAGTGGGTCCCTGGACACAAGCATTGGGTTTAGCGGGTTGTGCCCCTCGTTCAGTAAATCAACCCTCCCATCAGTTGGTGCTTCAGAAGGGCTTCAGTCCTATAGAGCCCAAACCCCCTACCCTTTCTCTGTCTTCCTAGGGGGAAGAGCCATAGCCATGTTCAAAAGGGAGGCTCCCTGTTGTCTGAATCCCAGCCCTAACCTTCACGATGTTGCAGGATTTGGTTGCCCAGTACTTGGGACATTGGTCCTCATGACCTAATTCTCACCCCTACTTTGGGGGTTTAGTTGCACGTCAACGGGCTAATGAGGCTATGAACGCTGCAGTAGCACTTGAGGCCCCACTCTGCCGCCGGAACACCAGAAGGCGTTTGTGCCTGCACTGTCCCTGCCCTGCTTTAGAGTACCCAACCTTGTCTGATTTCTAAGTCAGGCAGGGTTGGGTCTAGTCAGCTCTCAGATAGAGGCTTCCAGGATTACTGGGTGCATTTGACTGAGAAAACCCTGAAACGCTACCTTTCCTTTCCCTGAGTTTGCTTGGCTTTGTCATATTGCTGATTGCCAGTTTCCCAGCTACAGACTGGGACCAATAGGGCAGACTTGTTATAACTCATAGTTGTTTTCTGGAGTGCCTTCCCTCTCAAGGGCCCGCTCTTAAATTCGCCCAAGGACAGCCTGAATGTGGGGCTGCCCACAGGAAGGCTTAAAGGGCTCCTATAGGAGCACCATCGAACAATGTTCCTTTGATTTGCTCCAAGACCATTCCTGGTCCTAGCAGTCGTCCATCGACTTACCAGGCTTGCATCCTGAGGGAGGGTGAGAACCCCTGCCCCCCACCTCCAATAGAGCCTGCAATCAGGCCAATTCGAAATCTTAGGCAGGGACCTCAAATCTTGAGAATTCCTGACCCTGACAGAGGCCTTTCTTCTAGCAATAATTAATATCTGGTGGCAATTGGATCAGAAGGGAGGGCCATTAAGGTATTCTAAAGGAAACCGGGATTGGCACCCTGGCCATGAGGGTATCCCAAAGGGAAACCCAGATTGGCATCCTGCAGGGTGACATATCCTCATTCCACCCCTCCTAGAGGACATTCCTTCTCTCCCTATGCCGGACCAGGAGGTCTCCCTCGTGGTCCTAATTCTGCACCACCCACAACCCTTACGTGTCCATTATCTGCATTCCACCCCTTCCCACAGTCCACCACGCGAGTTGTGGCCCTCACATATTACAGGGCCACGCATGCCATAGGAGTGACCATTCTCATAGACTCGGGTCCCGGGTTCCTCGTGGGACATAAGTTTGCTATGGCCCCATCCCATGCTGGCGGCAGCCCTGCAGTAACCCACATCTCATGTCCTGCCGGATGGCCAATTGTTAGCCAGTGGGTTATTTTTTATATAAAAAATTCCCCTCTCACCCCTAAGGGTGGTATGTGTCTTCCTCAACCTCGGGTCCTCTACCAGAGGCCTGGGAGTTTGAGGGTTCTGCGCAGTATCTTAGCTGTTCCTAGCACTGCACTCTTCTGGACAGAGAGCTCTGATGTTGTTCCTGGGATCTGTTGGAGCCACTCTCTCAGCCCCGAGTGCTCCTACCACCACTGGGACCACTTTGGCCTTTACTTTCCACATCCGCTCTAGTTCCTCTTTCAGGTCCTGGTACTTCTCCAGCTTCTCATACTCCTTCTTCCTGATGTTGCTGTCACTTGGTGCTGCTACATCTATCACCACCGCTGTCTTCTGGTCCTTGTCTGTTACCACGATGTCTGGTTGATTGGCCAGTACCTGCCTGTCCGTCTGGATCTGGAAGTCCCACAGAATCTTAGCCCTGTTGTTCTCCACGACCTTCTGTGGAATCTCCCATCTGGTCTTGGGAGGGTCTAGCCCATACACTGTGCAGATGTTCCTGTACACAATGCCAGCTACTTGGTTGTGCCGTTCAGTGTATGCTGTTCCTGCCTGCATCTTCCATCCTGCCACTATGTGTTGGACTGTCTCTGAGGCCTCTCTGCACAGTCTGCACCTTGGGTCCTGTCTAGTGTGGTAGACCCCTGCTTCAATGGATCTGGTCCTCAGTGCCTGTTCTTGTGCTGCTATGATCAGCCTCAGTGCCTTCTTTTAGTCCAGCCCTTTCCAGCCACTGGTAGGATTTCCCAATGTCAGCCACCTCAGCTATCTGTCGATGGTACATCCCATGCAGGGTCTTGTCATGCAGTGGCACTTCTTCTGCTTGATCCCTCCCCCCATGTCTTCTGCTGCTGCCTCAGGCATTCTCTGAGCAGCTCATCTTTTGGGTGCCATCTTACTGATGTACTCCTGGATGCTCTGGGTTTTGTCCAGGACAGTGGCTTTGACACTCACCAAACCCCGCCCACCTTCTTTCCCGCTGGTGTATAGTCTCTGGGTGTTGGATTTGGGGTGGAAACCTCCGTACATTGTGAGGAGCTTCCGGGTCTTCACATCGGCAGCCTCTATGTCCTCCTTTGGCCAGCTCACTATACCGGCCGGGTATCTGATGACTGGCAGGGCGTACCTGTTGATGACATGGATCTTGTTTTTCCCATTGAGCTGGCTCTTCAGGACCTGTCTTATCCTTTGGTGCTACTTGGATGTTGCTGTCTTCCTTGTCTCCTCATCGTGGTTCCCATGTGACTGTGGGATGCCAAGGTACTTGTAGCTGGTCTGTATGTCTGCTATGTGGCCTGCTGGTAGTTCCACCCCATCAGTCTTGATGACCTTCCCTCTCTTTACTACCATCTGGCCACACTTCTCCAGTCCGAATGACATCCCAATATCCTCACTGTAGATCCGTGTCAGGTGGAGTAGTGAGTTGATGTCTCGTTCATTCTTAGCGTACAGCTTGATGTCATCCATGTAGAGGAGGTGGCTAATGGTAGTTCCACTCTTGAACTTGTATCCATATCCAGTCCTTGTGATTATCTGGCTGAGGGGGTTCAAGCCAATGCAGAACAGCAGCGGGGACAGCGCATCACCTTGGTATATGCCGCACTTGATGGCCACTTGTGCAAGCTGTCTTGAGTTGACTTCCAGTGTTGTCTTCCACAGTCCCATTGAGTTCTTGAGGAAGGTCCTTAGTGTCCTGTTGACTTTGTATAGCGCCAGACATTCACAGATCCATGTGTGCGGCATTGAGTCGTAGGCTTTCCTGTAGTCAATCCAGGCTGTGCTCGGATTGGTCTGTCTAGACCTTGAGCCCTGGGTGACTGCTCTGTCTATGAGCAACTGGTGTTTTGAGCCTCTGGTGTTGTTCCCAATGCCCTTCTGAGCTGTGCTCATGTACTGGCCCATATGGTCCTGTAGCTTGGCGGCTGTGATGGCTGATAGGACTTCCATGTTGTGGGGAGGCAGGTTATTGGCCGGTAGTTGGACGGTGCTGTTACCTTGTGGGGGTCTTTCATGACCAGCACTGTCCTTCCTTGTGTTAGCTAGTCTGGGTGGGAGCCTGCTGCTAGCAGCTGGTTCATCTGTGCTGCTAGGCGTTCATACACTGCTGTTGGTTTCTTTAGCCAGTAGGTGTGGATCATGTCCGGTCCAGGTGCTGTCCAGCTCTTCATGTTCTTGACCCGCTGTTGGATGTCTGCTGCTGTGATGGTGACTGATTCCTGTTCTGGGAGATTGCTGTGATATGTTCTCAGGTCCTGCAACCACTTTGCACTGGTGTTATGAGTCTTCTCTTCCTCCCATATGTTCTTCCAGTACTGTTCAGTTTCAGCTGTTGGTGGCTCTGCTGTTATTGTGTTGTTGCACTGCAGTTGGGAGTATACCTTGGATGGTTCTTTGGAGAACAAGGCATTTATCTTTTTGGCCTCTGCTTCTCTAGTGTATCTCCTTAGCCTGGTAGCTAGTGCTGTGAGCCTTTGTTTAGCAGTCTCTAGGGCTTCAGATGGAGTCAGGCCCTTGTATTTTTTCAGTAGCCAATTCTTATCCTTAATCTCTACACCCTTCTGTAGTTCCACCAGCTGACTAACTTCTCTCCAAGTTGCCTTGATCTTATTCTCCAACCGCATTTTCGGGGGGGGCTGTACTGCTTTTCTTCTTGATCGTGTAGCCAAGCATCTCCAGGATTACAGAGGCTGTAGCGTATACCAGTTCATTGGTTTGAGTTATGGTGGTAGTAGGAATTGTCGTTAGGGCTCTATTGGCATCTTCTAGCATACTATCTGATGGTACTTCTCCAACGAGCCTTTGTAATCAGTCTTGAGGGTTGACTGTAGCTAGTTTATCCATGATCTTATGCCTCATATCAGCTGCTGTGCTCTGTAATGGAGGGGGTGGCAGTGAAGTTCCATTTTCAGGTGTTGGCAGCACATCTAGTTGCTCTTCTGGGTTTTCTTGTTGAGTGTGGGATGTAATAATGTGGAGTTGGTCTATCTCAAGTTGTGAGAGCAGCTTCCTCTTTACTGTGTTGAAGCATTGGGTAATTGGCTGTTTCTCAGTTAGTGTGGATGTAGGTCTTTTGTCCATCCATAGTTCCTTCATACATTTCATATATCCTCTCTTATTAGGTCTACTGTTGTAGTAGCATTCCATCAATTCCAGGTTCTCTTGTCTCATCCATGTATGGTTTGTTCCAGTAGCCTACTTATCATCAGATTTTCTTGTTCCCCAGATGTGGGCCTTGTTAATCCGGGCGATGTCCGAGCCGGCGTGACTCTTCTAGTTTGTGTCACTCTCATATTCGAGGTAGGCAAATGAGGCATTAGGGGGTCTTTTTGCCCAAGGTCCTCTACTGGAAAGGTAGGTAGGTACCAACTGGGATTTGAACCCCCGTTTCCCGTATCAAAGGGCAGTGCTCCTAACCACTACGCTATCCAGTGTATATGTAATAACACAATGGAGTATAACATACTTACAAGACTTAATGTAATAATGATGACAATCATATTAGTAACAATAGGATAGGTAGTGTTACCACTACCTATTTCCAGCACATTGTGGTGGGTGTTAATGGCTCGCCCTACTGGACAATGGAAGGTCGGAGTGCCTACAGGCAACGCCAGGTTGGCTTTGGTTCTACCTTATACGGCCAATCTGCTCCATACTTATTGCTAGCCCCGTTTTGCCATAGCATCAATTTAGCATCCGCTTCTTCTTTCATACCAGTGGAGTGAACTGCTTGCTCTTCGTGCTGCCAGAGGGTGCAGCTCCTTGTCTTCTTGCATTGTTCCCCATCAGGCTCGGAAGAGAATAGTCTCTTAGGCCTTCCCTCTTCCTTCTTACAGTGTCACCCTTACTGCAGGACACTGAGCATTTGGAGTCACACTTTGACTCTGGGACAAGATCCCACTTGTTTTTTCCCTACTGAATGAGTGAAAGGGATGGCAGCACCATGTGCTTGCCATTAGTGGCCTACCAGTGTCAGGGTCCCTTTACCCTTTCACGGGTTTGTGCCAACCAGTGATGGTGCCAGGATACCTACCTCCTAACACTTCCCTGTCTATACACTCACAGGTGCTCTTCCTGGCGACGTAGTCCTCCGTCAGACTGTAATGTGTGCCATCTTTCACCCTCTGATGGGTGTTCCTAAGTTGCCTTGTCCTCACACTTTGACTGGTGCTCAGACAAGCTGGAACCCTTGTTCTCCCCTGGGTTAGTCCTGGCTGTCTCAGGCTGGTCTGGCCTGGCCCTTGGTCCTTAGGTCAGTTTAAGCCTCCCAAGAATCCTCTTGCTGGACAAGCCTCCCATGGTGATGTGCTGAGGGCGGAAAAGCCAACTCCTCCTGCCATCCGTCGGCACGGCTAGCAGTCACCTATTACTGAATGTATCTGAGCAGCACTCGAAGAAGAACGGTGAGTTACTTACCAGTAACCATACCTCTTCGAGATGGGCTGCTTGGATTCATTCAGGCCCCTCCTGCATCCCCACATCCGGAGTTGGCGGCTTTTAGGAACTGAGGAAGGGCCGGGTGGCAGCCATGTATATAGCCACGGGGTGGTGTGAGGCAAGGTGGCCACTGGCCCTCTTCTGACAGGCTAGAGCAAAAGTTTCCAACCAACCACGCACTGTGGCATGGATACACCTATTACTGAATGAATCAGAGCAGCCCATCGTGAAGAAGGACAGTTACTGGTAAGTAACCCACCAATCAATTACAGCTCTATAACATTCAAACTGTTAGCCTTCCCACTTCGTTTTGCTCCTTTACACAGCAGAACCACAATGGCCTCATTGCCTTTAGGGCCCTGTGAGACCATGAATATCAGGGTGGGACCATTAAGACTGATAATTAAAAAGGGAAGAGAAAAGCAAACTGTTCTTGTAGGAGTCTGTATGGTATTTTTATTAAAATCTTCAAATAACTTTTATTTTGCAAGCAAGGGAAGCCAACCCACTGGAACAAAAACAAACAAACAAAAAAAAGGCAAGTTCTAATTTGTAAAAATAACTGCAAACCCCCTGCCAAAAGCTCCCAGAAATGGTGGTATAAGGGGGTGTCCAAAGTTTTTTTGTTTTTTGTTTTTTTCTTTTCTTTTCTTCATTGGGTCTGTTGCTAAAAAACTCAAAGGTTGCTTGCCAATGGCCTCAGTTCTTTTCATGTGATCGGGGGATGCAAGCTGGAAGCTAAAGCATGCCTTGTGCCTTTCACCTGCGATCTGAAAACAACTCTCAGTCCCACAATCACTTGAGAGAAGCCTCCAAAAGGACACAGTGAATCAGAGAGAAGGAGGCATAGTGATTGCTTGAACGACCATTAGCACCCCATTGTTAATCCTAATGACACCTTTTCACATCCCTGGCTTTTGTCTCAGTGCTCTGCACTGAAGGCTCACGCTATGTTACGACATCTCCCCTCCCCCTGGCTCTCTGGAGAACAGCATGGGCCGGCAAGGGAGCCCCCTCCCTTCCCCATGCAGTGACCCAGTACCTACCAGTTTACAAGCCAGTACGGGGTTGCGACCCCCAACTTTGACGACCACTGGTCTAGGGCCTTGAGGAAAGAATGAGTCTCAGCACTGTCAAGACTTGTAGTGTGACTTTGGACAAGTCACTTAATCTCTCTGAACCTCAGTTTGTACACTTGTAAAAAGTGGGTAAAGTGTTAAAATAAGAAAACCTATGTCTATTAAATGCTTTCAAATTGTGGATGAAAGGCTCTAGAAGTAATAGGCCTTATCTTTTGGAGCTCTATATACTCAGATTCTCTGAATTTTCAAGCTACTTAGGTATCTAGATATAGGATTAGTTGGAGTTGTAAATAACAAGGAGTTGTGTGGCACTTTAAGACTAACAGATTTAAGTGCCACTGTTAGAGCGCAAAGCTCTGGTAGTCCCCGAGTTGGTCCAAGTGGTCCCAAGACACACACAGACAGAGGAGGTCACAAATGCATATATGCTTTATTACCTTACAGAGATCTCGTGGAGCTAGCTCCCAGAGGGGTACAGTACAGCAGGTTTTATAGTACAGTCTACAGGAAAAGGGGTAAGGCGGGCACAGAGCCAATCATAATTCAGGGTCGGGGGCTGTATACCTTATATGTCTGGTCACCTCACCTGGTCAGGGAAGGGTTATTTCCTAATATGGTGCATCACCTCATCTGATGCTTCTGGGCCCATGTGACTAACCCGGAGATGGTGAGGACAGGTGAGATGTGACTACCCTGGGTCCCTGAAATGGTGTCTCAGGACCCAAAATGGAGTCTGGTGACTCATGCTAACCCCTTCACCACACAACTCCTTGTTGTTTTTTTACTGGACTAGACTAACACAGCTATCTCTTTTGAAATTGACAAGAGTTTTAAATGCTTTCTTTGACAAATTGTCTGCTGATGTTTGGTCTCTTGATACAAAGTTCTTTTGGTAACAACAATATCTTTTTGGAATAAATATATTTATGAAAAAATGCAAATAGACCTATGCACTACATATAGCAGACCCAACTTCAGATGCTTAGGTGCGATGTGTCACGCTACAGGAGAAGATTCTAGGAGATGGTCCTTCAGTCCTACTTGCCCTTTTGCTGCCTCAAGAATAAAATTGTTTCCAAAGCTGATGTTAGTGAATGTTGGCATGCACTGGTTTTAAGACAAGGTATAAATAAGATGAAGCGTGAATAAAATGCCTGTTAATATCAAACTCTAAGATAAAGAACAAAATTGATAGGAAATTGTTGGCTCTTTAGAGGGTACTATAAAAAGATGATGAAAAGACAAATAAAGAAGGAAAATGTATCTGCTCTTGACATCAGTGATGTTGCTGATTTTAATCATGAGAAAAAAAACAACAAGCAGTTGTGTGGCACTTTAAGACTAACAGATTTATTTTTTGCATGAGCTTTCGTGGGATCGTCTCCCACGAAAGCTCATGCAAAAAATAAAT
>ML681966.1:37991367-38005765 GCA_007922195.1 Podocnemis expansa
AAAAAATAAATCTGTTAGTCTTAAAGTGCCACACAACTGCTTGTTGTTTTTTTACTGGACTAGACTAACACGGCTATCCCTTTGGAAATTAATCATGAGACACATACTTGGAGTATGTCACTATTAAACCAGCTATTGTATTCACCAGCTTAAATGTAAAAAAAGTAATGAAGTTTTTACAATGGAAAAAGTTAGCATACTTCAAATGATAAAGAATTTCAGTCGCTAATCAAGATCTTGTTTTGGAAGTTAAATTGCCTGTATTGTTTATCCATCTGATGTTGCCTTTGCTTCTCTTACAGAAGTTTGTGCTTGATAAACTTGTCAGAGGAGCCAACATAGCCATGTTAATTGCATCCACCTGCAGTGCTTTCATTGTGCTGGTTATTGCTTACCAGGGTTTCCGAAGTCTTCCACATTGTTCATGTTATGACAATGTAACTGGAATGGTATGTAAGTGCTGACTTTGTTTTTTAACATAGCTTTTAATTAGATCATGCTACGTGAGGTACATTGGGAAAACCATAGTGAGATGGAGTGAATGGATTAGTCATATATCAGACTGCTTTATCTGAGATCTATCCACTATCTGTCTCCACCAGAGCTAATTCTATCTATGCAGACTGTCAGTGCCATCCTTGTCTTCCTTTTCAAAAATTAAGCTGTCAGTGCTTCCTCCTTCCTTCCTTTCTGTTTCTCCCATTTAATCCATTACTTTTTAAGGAATTAAAAAAAAAATAATTATATTGGCCTAAAGAAGCAAGACAGTCCTGATGCAATGAAAGGTGGAGGGTGTGATGTCTTCTTACAAATGCCTGGAGCCTAAGATGTGCCTTTGTGACCTTGAGTTGAGGATGCCCCGTCCCAATGTTCTCAGACTTTTTGTCCTGGTCCTGGTAGATCACAAGACATCTAGTGCTAGAAGACTGATAAGGGAAAGGCATTTTAGAGGTTTCTAAAGTGTTTTAGTAATTACCTCACTTTCTTTTGTGGTCTGTACAGTTGCACTTGTAAATCAGGGTGCCATAAAAGTACCAGCTGATGGATTAAAAAAAAAAATTTAAACTGGGCTTCCTGTAAAGTGTAGCAAATATACAGTATGTGGGAAGTTATAAGGGTTTTACTAGCACTTATGGTGACATCCCAAACTTGTATCAGTAACACTTTTGTGCCATAAATATCTTTCTGAGTTTGGCATGTGCATAGACAATCAGGGTTGTAGAGGCAGTCAGGGATAAAGTAATTTTCAGGAAAACTGTCCTCCTCTTGTTAAAACTACTAACTTTAAAAACATTTGACCAGCACAAACAGTGAGTAGGTGGGTTTTATTAAGGATCTAAGCTCTTCTGTTATAAAATCTCCCTCTGAATATTGTGACTCCCCTTTTCTAGCTCCTGATTTTAAATTAATGCAGGGAGAAAGATTTCTAGTGGATTGAATAAATAACTGGTACAAAGTTACATTTTTCCCTGTTAGAACATAAACAAAAATTGACTAAATGTCATATCAAGAAAAGGGATTTGTTTAAAGTATCTGGTTATATTATGTTCATGTCAAGAAAACCATGTAAATCGGAGGTGCTGGAGAATGTTAAACTAAGCCCTCCTTTAGGAGAAAAGGCAATAACGAACTAAATCGAGTATTTCAAAATTAGCTTCTTTTCAAATAAGCTACACACAAATTCAAAGTTTCCTTTTGAAGATAAATTTGTAAAGTGGAGTGTAAGCTTGTGTTAATTTTTTAAACTAGCAATGGAAATGGAAATATGAATATACATCTTATTTGTAGGAATGGTTGCAGCCTTCTGAGGATCATCCGCAGACTGTGGAACTGGTTTGTACTAGGCAAAGTAAGTAACTTAATCCCCCCTTACAGCTCCTGGCTAGATAACTGGGGTTTAAAGTGATTGTTCTAAACACTGTCATCATTATAGCCAAATCATGAGAGCAATGCTGACTCAAAAGTCAGGGTTTGACCCAAGAAGCTACCATATGTTCAGTTATCTTCCTTTTTTCTCCCTCCCCCACCCCTACATAGGTCATGGGGACAGAATCTTTAATTCCTCAATGCAGTTTCCAGATCAAGAGCTAGATGCAGAGGAAGAACTATCCAAACCTCCTCCCTATATCAGACTTGCTTGAAGACCGTCTAAGAATACAAATGCTAATAGACTGGAGAATTTACCTTACATTTTGCTACCTTTTTAGAAGACTTTTTAAAAAAAACAAAATCTATGCACTTTTTCTTGGCTTCTTTAATGAGGAACTTGTGAATGCACAGGAAGTTCAGCAAAGACCACAATGCAATGGTTTACACACTCATGTGGATGAAGAAGATCCTGCAGGTTCTCAGATGGATTTAGGCCTTGCACACTAAAAATACCTCATCTCTTCTAGGATGAATGAAACAGTCTCTTGCAGCTTTTATGTATGATCCATGTTTTAAGGTTAAATCATGATGGCATTGGTCTTGTGGTTTCAGTGTAGTACTGCTAACTTTGAGCATTCATATATTAAATCTGGTTGAACTTTTAAAAATCTTTGCAAGTGCATCTGCATCTTTAGCTTGTTTTTAATCTTTTTTTCTCCTGCCTTTTAAACAAGTTAAATCAGAATGAAGGAGCTATTAACCATTAGACATTATTTTTTCTGTGGACTGCACTAGATATTTAGCTAGCTTCATCTTTCTTTCTTGGAACAGGCTGAAATGGCTGGTATTAAAACTTGAAATATTGAAGTGCCTTTGTCAAACTATGGGTTCAGTTTTATGTTTAGAAGATAAATTTTATTTATATTTTATCAAAGCATACATAGTAAAATAGGATTTTAAGTAGATTTCTGGTTGGTCAGTGCCTTGTCCTGGTGGGAGTTCTATCGCAGTGGCTACTCCAGTAGAATGTCTTTAAATAGTCCTATTTGTGAAGGACTACAGCTGTTTAACTGTTAGCATTTCTGCACACAGGCAGCTGTATTTGCACAATTGGATTTAGGTAAATTTTTTTCCACTTGATTATTATGGTCCTAACTCACTATTTGGAGGAAGAAGGGTGTTCATTTACAAGTCCTCCTTTTCTTGTATATTATGGCCTGTCTGCGATACACACAGTGCCAAGAACAAATGCTAACTAAAACTGTAGCTCAAAATCCATAACTGTTATTCAAACATGCTACCTTAAAAAGGATTTTTATATCATATAAGATGTTGATGTTGTATTGAAATAAAAGAAGTGATTTGATACTCTAATACAGCAGTTCCCAACCTTTTCCTTTACATGGACCACTACATAGTCATCAAAAGCTTTTGCAGACCACCACATAAGCGAGCTGTTTTAAACATTTTGAGCATAGCCTGTGGCTGATGGGAGTCAGACTTGTATATCAAAGAGTATTAAAATACAACCATTTATTACACTTACTCACAAACCTATTGCACTTGTTATAGTACATTTACCTGCACTAATTGTCTCCCCCCTCTCCCACTGACAGTGGTTCCCAATCTTGTTGGCTCAAGGGCCACAGATATCAGTTTTACAAGCTTGAAGGGCCACCAGCTGTTGCCAGCAAGCTTCCTAAATCTCTTGCTGTAACTACAGAAAGAGCTCGATGAGGCAGCCTTCTTGCTGACCTCTGTTTCCTTGGATCCGGCAGGTAAACTGCATACGTCCTGTAGCCCTGTGTGCTCCACCTGGGTCCCTCCTAGACAGTGGATCCCTTCTGCAGTCAGGAGATGGACGATCAGTGCTCCGCTCCCTCCGGCTTCAGCAGGGACACAGTGAAGGTGTTCCCCAACCACTCCTGAGGGGGGTTTGGGGTGGGGTGGAGTGAGCAATGCAGTGAGCTGACATGGACCTGGGAGATTTAAAATGCTCCAGCTGCCGCAGAGCTTCCAGGTGCACGTTGGCATCCTTCATCACCTTGTTCCTTTGCGGCGGTTGGGCATTGTAAATTTCTCACTCCTGCCATCACTCCTGTAAAATGCTCCAGCTACAGCAAAGCTTCCACCACTCTCCCCAGCCAGCCAGTGCTCTTAATTCCCTTATTTTCAGTTTTAAGTTGTGCATGATCATTATGTATGTATTTATTTTTTAGAAATAATGCATGTTACGTTTGTAAAACTGTATTTAATTTGGTTACCTAAATTGTTTTCATAGGAGAGCATGATATACAGATATTACAAACATTACAGCTGCTCTATGCTGGCTCTTTTGAGAAAGGTTTCATCAGGTGTTCTTTGTGTATTAATTAATACTGTTAGGGATTTCCAGAACTAGTGGGTAGGGGGTGCATTTTTGAACCTGACCTCGTGGCAAGGCCCTTTGCCTTTGTGATGTAGTCCCAGGAACGGGCTCCCTCCTCCTCTCTTGCCTGTTTGAAGCTGTTCCACTTTAGTTCCATGTGCTTTGGGCAGGGCCAAAAGCTATCTTTACCAGTGGTTAGGTTGCTCACCAAGATTGCGTTCAAATCCGTGAGCTTCTTGTTTGGCAGGGGTTTGCACTGGGATTTCCAGCCTCCATGGCCACTGACCTCTATGGTGGTCCACCCTTGTCTGAGCCCCCCTGTCTGTCTTAAGAGCCACTGTCGTCTTGGGAAAGGGAAGAGGGGTCTCTGATAAAGGTTGCCCACCAGTGACACCATGTGAGCCCCTACTTCATGCCCCTCAATGGTGAAGTGCCCTGGGGTCTGCCACCGTGTAGGTGTATATCCTGTTCACAGCAGCCAAAAATGTGTGTGTGGCATTTTGGTGTAACTCTGTATCAATTCTTCATGAAAAAGAAGCAAACAGGCCTGTTGAATGCCCTTGCCCTGCAACAGGGGCTGTCACCTTCTCCCAGGTGAGGTGCCCAACCACAAGACCAGTAGGGGATTCAAATAGGGGTTGACCATGCCCTCAGCAAGCACTCTAACCCCCATGCCTGAGAGAGCTCTACAAGGCCTCTGGGCTCCAGTTAATATGTAGTTGAAGAATTTGACAGGCTGCTCCCCAGATCTAGTCTGGTATGCCCCTGTGACTCTCCAGTTCCCATGCCAGAACCCCAATTCACCCTGCTTTGCCAGGAGACCACTCATGCCTGAGTCAGTCCGCTCTAGCCTCTCTCATGCAATTGGTCCCAAGCAGTGGGTGTGTGCCCTCTGGCTACTCAAGGGATGGTCCCCGATTGACACCCCCGGCTCCAGTTACCTCACGAGGAGTCACTGTCTCACGGGGATTGGGACCCACTCCCAGTCACCATATGCTCAAGTTTGTCCACTTAACAAAGAAACGGATCGTGCCCAGCCTTCTTCACTCACATCATCTAAAGACCACACAGCTTTAGATAAAACTACTACCAGTTTATTGATCAGATTGCAATTCTAAGTGAGAGTATGACCAATCATGGTAGAATCACAATATAAATGTTAGGAGTGACCACAAGGAAGTAAAAGGTAAAACACTCATATACTAACCTAATATCTGTGCCTAAACTGACCTCATAGTCAAAGTTTATGCTCAAGGTGTTTGGCTGTCAGAGGTTTGTACAGTCAGTCTGCCTAAGACTAGGCAGGGCCCAGATCTTGCTTGAAGTTGTTTCCTGATGGAGTTTCCCAGGCAAAAAGCCTCAAATTGTTCCAAGTGTGTCCCTCTGTTTCCAAAACCCCCTCAACTTCTCCCCTTGTGGGCAGAGGTGAGCTCTTTGTTGGGTCTGAGCCACCTCAATTTGCATATTCTTTACCTCCTACAGCAGTCTTGTCCAACCTGTGGCCCAGGGGCCTAACTCTGGTCCACCAAGGGCTTTCATCTGGCCTGCGGAGTGCTGCCAAAAGCACCTGGGAGCTGAGGCTGACTGGGATCCTTGTCATTTTCCCACCCTGTGCACAGCTGCAGAGAGGCATGGCATGGCCAGAGAGTTGTTCAGAGGCTGGATTTCCCTGAGCAGTGCTTCGCAAGCAGTGAGGAGAACAGAGTTGGTGGCGTGCCTGTCAGGAAGTAGCTGAGTCCTGGCACTCAGCTGCTCTGCTCCCCACCCATCTCACTGTTCTTCCCCTCCCCTCCTCTGCCATGCTCCTCTCTCCTGACTTGCCACTCTCCATGCTCTGCCTTGCTCCCCTCACCCAGGCACCCTGGCCCCACCCTTGTCCTCTGTACTCAGTGTAAGTAAAAACAATGTCAAATATCACACATCATTATTTTATTAAAGTTTATTAATAAGATGTACACATCAATCAAAAATTTTCTCACCCGCCCCCCCCCCCCCCCAATGGAGAGAAGAATTGCAATATGGCCCCTCACCCAAAAAGGTTCAAAGTCACTTACACCTGTGTCTAGTTACATGTTGCTGGGAGAGAGTTCTGTCTGTCTCCCATCCCCCTGTTATGCAAAACATGCTGCGCGCACGTGCACACACGGACACACACACGCATGCACACACACACGGCTGGAGGAACCATCATAATGTAACCCTTCTGCCAGGGTGAGCTGCCCAGGTTCTATATCTAGGGGATTCCAAATGATGTAGCACCACTAGTCAGCTTGAGCCCCCACCCAGATTTCTGGGAAATCATGCACCATTCCCTGGGCACCCCAAAGGGGTAAGACTTTTCCACTCACAAGGATGAGATGAGTGTAGTAAACAGAACTTTTAATAGTAGTGAAACAGAATGTAAAAGGCCAAATGACAGAAATCAGCACTGATCTAGAAAAATCAGTACAGAGCAAAGTTCCCAAAAACCCAACGCATAGAAGACTTAATGCAAAAAAAAAAAAAAAAAAAAAAAAAAAATTCCAACATGATCCCACCTATCATAACAGCAAATGCAAACCCATTAACAAAATTGGCACTGATCTGGAGAATCAGTGCCAATTAGGCTCCCAACGCTAGGGTACATAGGGAGTGTCTTTCATGCCAACTGGCCACCAGTGCCAACCACTGGTTACTCACTCTATTCTCTAGCACCATCCCTTGGCTCTGCCTGCTGTCAGTCAGCTCCACCCACCAGTCACTAGTGCTGCCCAGCTCACTGCTGGCGACGCTCAAGGTCCATTGGCTCCACCCACTGTCCACCAACTCTGCCCATTGGTCACTCACACCGCCCAGCACATGGCTGGCTGCTCTCCCCGGCTGCCAGCTCCACCCACCAGTCACTCATATTACTCAGCTCACTGCTGGCTGCTCTCACCATCTGCTGGCTCCTCCATCTGCTGCTTTGTTTCAGTGATTTCAGCTTAGAAGGAGAGTTTGCCTCTCTCTAGTAAGTTCAGCTTTTACACCGCAAGTAGCTGCAAACAGCTACTTTTATTAAAATAACAAAGGGCTCAAAAGAAGCTTAGCTAGCTCTAGCATTTGACAGTGGGGTTGTTGGGGGAGGGAGACAAAATGCCTCAGGCACTACTCCAGAAGAAACTATGCAACCCCCCCCCCCACACACACACACACTCTCCTCTCGTTAACTTTTTTCAGGCTGAAACATGCAGCAGCTTTGCTTACAAGTCTCTTTTTAACTAAGGCTAGCTTTTACTCTTTAACTAACCCAGACAAACAGAGAGTAGTAATTCACCAAAGACAGTATTTTATATTTCTCGTCAGTAGAATTACAGATTTGTGCTCAGATTAACCCCGAATACCATTACCCACTATGCGCTGCACCCAGTATGCTAATACCTACTTGTGTCGTTCATGCCAATACAGGACCCATGCAGCTTAGATGCCCCCCTCCCTCAGAAGCTGTTAGGTATAGCATCTAAACCTACCTTACAATAATAATCATGTTGAATAGGTTATAAGCAGCCATAAAGAAACCTTGCCTGGCACAAACTCATACAATCACAGTGCAAAACAGGAACAGAAAAAAAATCATATAGATGATAACACAGGGTGCACACCTGTACATCCTATGCCATTCCTCCCCCCATCCCCCCCCCCTTCCAAAAATTGCTGGAGGATTAGGCACTGTCTAATGTGGAGGCAAAAACCTTTAAAGTCCCTGTGAAATGCCATCATAATGATGAGGCTTCCTGCCGCAGTTCCCCCACTCATCACTGGGTATGTCTACACTGGAGCCTTAAGTCAACGCCACATTGGCTTTTAGTAAGTCGACTTAAACACTTGCTTAAGTTGCCTTAATAACGCCAGCCCTTAAAGTTAACATAAGTGTTACAGTCCATTTTATTAACTCAACTTAACATGGTGTAGATAGGGTCAGCTACACTGTAGGCTTTGTTAAGGCAACTTTATTAAGTAGCATGGATGTAGACTGTGTTGTCGACTTAACTTTTAAGTTGACTTTGTAAAGGTGATCTTGTTAAGTTGCCTTACCTGAGCCTGCTAGTGTAGCCATAGCCATTCGTAGTACATGCACAAAACTTCAGCAAAAAAATCTAAACCCAGAACACCGAACTACAATGATTGCATGCACCTCTGACTCATCACCACTGTTACCCCTAACCCTGGGATTCCAAAAACCACAAGGGGCCAGGAGGCTGGTGGGGAGTTCAAAGGGTTAAACCCATCAACCATGTAACCAGACTGCCTGGCCAAAAGGTGCAGTATGAGCCTTTACTTATAAGCACCCATCTGTGAGGACAATTTGCTACTAATTTTAGATTAAGTGGTGATGGTGTCTTTAAGGCAATGGGTCGCTTGGCAGCCAGGACTAGGATCATCACAACTGTGTGTTTCAGGTGTTGTAGGATGCTCTGGACTATGTGGAACGACTGCGTCACTGACCCTCATTCTCTGGTGGCTTCTTTCTTCAGCTTCTCTGGCTCTCACTATACCCACCCTGAGCACCTGCATCACGTCTTCAGTGTTCCCTGCACCCGCCCTAATAGGAGCCAGAGCAGGGATTTTCCAGGGAGCCATGTGCCTGGGGACTCCTTTCTCACCTCCCCCCCCCACCCTCACCCCAGCACAACCACATGAGCTGAAACCAGCTGCCCTGCGGCAGGCTAGCGCTGGCAAAGGGGGGGGTAGGGTGGGGTGGGGTGTGCGGGCAGCACGCACGCCCTCTCTCCCTCCCTCCCTCTGCTGGCAGGGTGGAGCAGAGGGGCCCCACCTACCACCCAGTTTTCTCTCCCAAAAGCAGCCAGGGGGCACTGTGGCTTGCAGTGGCGGGACCATGGAATGGCCCCCCCCCCTCCTCAGAGTTCAGGCTGCTTTGGCCTGGCCACCCTGGGGCTGAATGGGTCTGCTCCAGGAGCTGGGGTGGCCAGGTCAAAGCAGCCAGAGGGGCCATTCCAGGGCCCCGCCTCCACAAGCCGCAGCTCTCCCCCAGCCGCTTTTGGGAGGGATGGCTGGCTGGTAGGTGAGGCCCCTCTGTGCCACCCTGCCAGTGGAGGGAGGGCGTGTGCACTGCCCGTGCACCCCCCCCCCCCCCCGCCCTAGGGAGCCGCAGCGCAGCCAATGGCTCTTCTTCGCTCCTCAGTTGCTGACCCCTGAGCCAGAGCTTCATCTGCCGGCTTTAACTCCAACCCACCTCTGTGTTTCCTCTGCCTCTTTGGTGCATCTGGCTGCTTCCTCAGGCTCTCTAGCCATCGCATGACTTCTCACTCTCTCTTGCTTAGCCTTGGAGTTTCATTTCTGCTTGCCATTTAGCAAATTCACGTGCTTTCTTTCTCGTTCCTGCCACTCTCCCATCATTCTTTGTCCTTCCTTCTTCTGCTGCCAACCTAGCACTCTTTAATTCTACAACTGCCTTACTGATAGCCTTTTTTGCATTTCCCTGTGCTTATTGCCTTCATGCAAAATAAACAAACACCACCACACTGTGGCCTCCTGGCTGTTCAGTCACTACACCTACAACTCACTTAATGTTGGGGGGGGGTGACCATCGGTTACCCCTGCACTGCATGCTTAAGGACTGGTTCTGCTGTGGATTGGGCTAGTGCTAAGGTGGCTTAAAGCCACTCCAGTGGCACAGTACACTGGGGACTAGCTAACCTTGAACATGTTGTTTATAAGCTAGCAGGTTGGTTTGTGCCAGAGCCACCCTGGAAACGCATCCACTTCAGGGGAGAGAGAGAGAGAGAGAGCGAGCGAGCGAGCATCCATGTGTGTGCCTGTGTGTGAGAGACCTGGACCCCCCCCCCCCAATACCTGCAGCGTGCCCAGCACTCTCCCCACACTGGAGCAACGTTTGCTACAAGCCCTTAGGTACGGGGAATAGAAAGTCAGAGCTGCCCCATAGTAGAAGAGGTGTGAGCATTTGATCCTTGGCTGCCTGCTTGCGGGTAATGTATACTCTGTAATGCTAAAGTGCTGAATGGCTTATTATAGCAACAAGGCCATGCATCAGGTGTGGCTTCACTGAGTGGACCTGAGACTGAGGGAAGGGACTTTGTACAACACATGGCACAGTGAGCAGGTACACTTGGTGGCACCCTAACCTGAGGCAGGATATGGGTCAAGCGAGGCTGTGTGGTTGTGGCCACTGCTCAGAAAGCAGTTTGGGGTTGGTCATCCCACTGGATCCCGGTGGCCAGACTTTTGTACTGGGCAGCTCCCCAGTTGGAGGGACGCGCCCCTCACCCTAGCTTGCTTTGCTGAGCAGATGGTTGAGGCAATAGAGCTGGGGTGGCCAAACTCATGGAATGCAAGAGCTGCACAAGTCAATTATTAAACCTTCGAGAGCTGAACTGAGGCATATACCCACATACTTTTACCTACTCCAGAATTATTAAGCTTAAAATTCATTGCATGCTTCAATTTTATTGTAAGAACAAGGCAAATATTGATCCTACGAATGTCAGATTCTAATAATTACTTAAGGTTACCGTGAAAACTAGGCCTATACAGTAAAAACTTAGCTGTCGCTGGATGTAGAACACTGCAGGCTAGTGGTGAGGTTTTGTTTTTTTTTTTTAAATCTGGGCACTAGCTAGTAAATGTAGTATGTAAAAGCTCTCTCCAATCCCTAAGTATTGCACAATGTTTCTATTTAACAAATTTCATTGTGGAATACAACGCTTCACAACAGTAAATTGTGCCAAAAATTGAAAGTAATCTACATTCAGTTTTAAACTTTTCTCCTCTATAGTTTCATTTCTTATTATTCTGTGTCATATTTAGGACTTGTAAAACACAATTTTATTTCAACAAGGAGTAAACTGCATTAGGGCCTATGAGAAAAATCTAAACATGCCACAGCTTCCCAACCATTGCCCCCCCCCCCCCCCCCCCCTCTGGCCGCGCTGCCACTTCCCTGTTGTCACTTGCCATGCAGCTGCTTCTCTTTTGTCCCCAGCCATGATGCATTTCTCCCCCAGTCCCTGACCATGCTGCTGATGCTGGCCTCAATCATGTCACACACACTGCTGCTTCTCTGCTGTCCCTGACCATGCCACGCTTCTCCTCTCACCCCCATCTGCTCTTCCCTGCTGTGCTCTTCTGCAAGCCTCACTTTTTCTTTCAAGCGCCACATGCAGCTCACAAGCTGCTGTTTGGCCACACCTGCACTAGAGCTATACACCCACAATAGGCGCTATGTGGCATGGGAATGGTTGTTCCTGATTGTGCTACAATGTTAACAACTGATGTTGAACAGCTGGAAGAGGATGTTATTGTTCTGAAGGATAATACGTGCTCTCTTTGGGAGAGAAATACTATGCTGGCTGAGGCTGTAGAAGCTGCCCAGCAGCGCGATCACAAGCAACAGGTGGTGGCTGAAGAAGTGGTGATCTGCTATGCCTGGGATCGGCATCATCACCTGCTACAGACTGCCCCCAACCCACCCTGTTGCATGTGACGGTTCGGGCCCTGATGGGGACGCTGAGATGTGGGACAGCGACACATGGGAGTCCAGCAATGAAGTGGGAGAAAGAAGTTAAGCCAGCAGAGGGTCTTGCAAAGGATGTTTGACCCCTAGTTACAAATGAAGCTAAGGGACACTCCCCCCCCTGCCTGGGGTGGCCCCTCAGCGGATACAGACCAGGCAAGATTACATCCAGACAGAGCACAAAGGGCCCACATGCACTACAAGCAAACAGTGGGTGAGGCCGTGAAATCTTCACAGCTCTGCTTTTGGCAGCAGGGAGCTGATGCAGTGCACCTGCTCCTGGAGGAGGTAATGAGGCTGGGGGGGCCTGCTCCATTGATTCAGGGGGATGATGGAGTGGCTACACCAGAGGGTTCCCCCCCCCAATGCCTTCCCACCCATGCTTTTGCACTGAACAACCCCCCCCACCCCCAGCAAATATACAGCTGAGTCTGTCTGCATGCTGGGAGGGGGCTGGCAGCATCTTTCACGGCTTTGGGCAGGCAGACCAGATGTCTGGGCTGCTTCTGAGTGTTTGCTTTTGGGGCACTAGAGGGGAGCCTGAAGGGCCATCCCCACCCACTCTGAGCTGGGGGGGGGGTAGTGCGGGCTGGTCCGGCCCTGCACTGCCGCCTCTCCCCTGACCATGGGGGGGGGGGGGTGGCGTGGGCTGGTCCAGGGCCTGGGCTTTGCTTTGCTGCTCTGCCTCTGGGCCGGCCTTTCCTGCCCCCAGGGTGGAACAGCTGGCCCAGGGCAGGGGCCCGAGGGAGAAGCCTGGTCCCTGGGCTGGCCCACTCTGCCACTGGGTTGTCGCCTCCTGCCCCCAGCGCCAGACAGGAGCAGAGGCCAGCTCTGTGCCAAAAGCAGTGGGGAAGGGGGGGGGGGGGACCGCGGCTGGGGGGGGGGGGGCAGGACAGCAGTTCGGGTCCTGTGCTGCCCTGCTCAGGGCAGGACATTGAGGGCCCTTGGGACCATGGGCAATTGCCCCCTCCCCCCACAGGGATGGCTCTGTTGCACTGTGTGCCTGGTGCCAGAGATGCCCCCAGATTGTTCACTGACGCCTGAGCAGTGGCTCAGGGACTGGCCACTTGGCTGGGGTACTGGAAGGCCCAGGCTTGGGCCATTCACAGTAAGGCTGTGTGGGGCGCCAATGTTCCCGCGTGGCTGATGCCACAGCTGGGCGACATAGATGAAGCTGAGCAACTTATAGCTGCCGCTGAGCAAGTTCCTTCCCGGTTCCCCAACTCAGGACCTGGCCACTGGGCCACTGCACCAAGTGCAGCCATAACATGCTCACTTGCATCATCAGCTTAGAGAGGCAACGTTGCTTCCCCATGGCATGGATGATCCCCTGCTGCTGCCTCTGCCCCCCCCCCCGCCTGCTTCCCCAAGGTGCGGTTCCTCCAATGATGCCTCTGCCTGAATCCAACCAAGGACCACCTCCTTCTTTCGTCCCTAACCTACCTGCGTACCCCTTAAACCCTCCCTCCATTACCTGGCCACTCAGCTGATGCCATTGCCTACGTGACCACTGACCACGCTATTGCCTATGTGACTGGCACCTGACCCTCCAGCCAACCCTGAGCACTCATCTGAAGCATGCGTAGGTCAGCACTGGCGATATTAAAACCCCCCGTCTCCATGGCACCATGGAGGTATGTGTCTGGGGCCAGGCCGGGGGGGGGGGGGAACCTGCATGAGGTTTGGTGTTGACTACATGAGTAAACAGAGGTGGCCGCACCACCACTCACCCATGCAGCCTACAGGGAACATTGTGGGGCACCCCACCACATGACAGGACTTTTGCTCTGCTACACAGCCGTTATTGATTTATGTATACTTGGTGAATGTCCATTACAATCATGCTCAGGACTACCACTGGTACTTTGCAGTGGACTCTGCTGGCCAGTGCACAGTAGTCCCTGCTGAGGCTAGGGAGAGCATCTCCTGCTTCGCCTCCTGGGCATTTGGATCTAGCAGGGGCATGCTCCTGGGCCTTTGCTGGGTGTTTCGTAGCCCCAGGGCCAGGGCCATAACTACAGCAGGGTGAAAAGGGCTTTGTCCCGGGTGCCACGTTAAAAGGGTGCCAGAGGGAAGCAAGCAGCCCTGCCACCTCCAGCCACAGCAGTGAAGTGATTGCCCCCCCCCCCCCCCCGGCGGGGGCGGGAGCCAGTTTGGGGCGGGGGGGGGTGTGGGGATCACTTCCCTGCTGCGGCCAGAGGCAGCAGGGCTGATCCCTGCCCCTTGCTGCAGCCAGAGCCGACAGGGCTGGTGAGGGGGGGGCCCCCTCCCCATTGTGGAGGGCCGGGATTCCCATTGCTAGCTCTGACTGTGGCAGGGACGGCTCACCCCTCTCCCCCGCTCCTGTATAGATGTTGAGCCCTGGATCAGCGTTTTGGGGGGGGGGGGGGGGGGGGCCCTTTGAGGCTGCATGCCCTGGCTGCTGCCCCCCCCCTTGTTATGGCTTGCCCAGGCAGCAGGCATTGTACCCAGCAAGCTGCTGAAGCAGCACCTGTGGGGCCTATCACTGGATAGCATGCTCAGGGGGTAGGATGGGCTATTAAGGAAAGCTCATTTTAGTAGCCGTTGCACTGCTGTTATGGCCTGCTGCCAACGGTACACCAGCATGAGCGTGCAGACAGTGGCTGAGCAGTCACGACCCCCCCCCCCCC
>ML681966.1:38005865-38027777 GCA_007922195.1 Podocnemis expansa
GGGGGGGCCCCCTCCCCATTGTGGAGGGCCGGGATTCCCATTGCTAGCTCTGACTGTGGCAGGGACGGCTCACCCCTCTCCCCCGCTCCTGTATAGATGTTGAGCCCTGGATCAGCGTTTTGGGGGGGGGGGGGGGGGGGGGTGGGGGGGCAGGCCGGGGGGGGCGGGGGGGGGGGGGGGGTGGAGTTGTGCACAGTTATTTTGAATATTATTAATTCTGGCATGCAGAAATTGCTCGCATTGAGACACAGGTACAGCTATGTAAGGGATGTTTGGGGAGAGTACCCTAAGCGTCAGGGAGCGGTGCAGGGATTGCACTTTAATTTGGTAATAGCATCTGTGCAGCTGCAGCCTGGAGCCTGAGTGGCCCCATTGGACTATGAGCGAATTGCCCACCTGAAGGCACAGTGCCTGAACGAGACTGAGCTGCTGGAGGCCGCCCATGGATTAGGCGAATTTAAGACCACTGATGTAGCAAACAAGGAGGGTGGCTGGGCTTGGTGACGGTACCCTGGGTGGCAACTCGAGCCAGAGGCGGGCATTGCCTGGAGGCCAGGGGAACACCTGTTTAATCATGGTTGCTGGCTGTGATGGTCTCGACAGGGGCAAACTAACACAGAGGTAGCCTGCTTAATGTGTACAAAGTACGCGTATGAAGTGGACTGATGCGGGTGGCCAGGGCTGGATAATCACACTTGTATTAGACTTGCACAGCACCATTCACCTGCTCTTCCCATCATTTGGGGGGAGGCGGTCCAACCAAACCATTGGACCCTTAGCTGTCCTGGCACTCAGCTTTGTGAAGTTATGGCAATTCACATCCTGCTTTGCATGCGGCCATGACTCGATTTGTTTGGCCTCCTGAGACAATGACAGGTAAGACGCACCACCTGCATGTGATGACTTTGCCGGCCATGTGCAACCTGATTATTTTGAGGTTGCAGATTAATGGGCATGTTGCTATAGACGTGGTTTGGTTGGAATTTGTAATGTAAGCCAGTGGTTCCCAACCTTTTTCAGGGTGGGGACCCCTTGGTAACAAAAAAAAAATCTTTGTGCCCCCCCCCGGCTGAGTATGTAATCTGGCCCACACCAGTCTGATGGTGCCACTGGGACAGCCAGCAGGCAGCACTGCCACCACCATGGCCCATGCCACTGGGGAGCCAAGCTGTGGCAGCTATGCCCCCCCCTTGCCCTTGCTGGGGAGCTGCAGCGCCCCCCCCCCCCATCCCCCTGCCAGGATCTGGCCATGGGAGGACAAAGGCAGCCCTCGCTGGGAGCATCATGGCTGTAGTTGGCTTCCAGCCCCTGTAGGGAGTGGTTCCATGGACCCCCCCCTCAACATGCCTGTGGACCCTGGACCACAGCTTGGGAACCACTGTTGTAAGCTGCTGATTTTGAGCAAGTGATTTGTGGGAGTAGTGACAGGCATTCGTTGTTCCCCGCGCCCCAGGGTGGCAGAGGAAATATAACATGCTGGACGCTATCTTAGGGTAGGAGGGATGGGAAAGGACCTTCGGGATTGTGTTGCTGTTGAAGCCCTGAGCAGACGTTCATGTGGAAGTGATAAAGTTGTAGATTGCCTGGCTCCCCCCTTCTTTGGGGTCCTTGGTCCCAGATTGGAAGGTAAAATGGCAGATGTGGCAAGCCCTGAACCATACTGGTTGGGAGCGAGCCCAGCTTGGTACTACTACTTTGCAGAGCATGGTTTAATGGCATCATGTGTAATTGAATAAAGCTTGGCTTTAATGCAAATGGAGGTTCTATGGTCAACCCTTTTGCAGACAAAACCCCCTGGGCTGAGGCAAATGCTCCCCTCTATTTTTTGTAAGGGACATTGAGAGATTGGTTTTTGGGTCAGTGCTGGCCAGAGCCAATGATACATCTAAATATTGGGGGGGGGCTGGCCCCCACCAGCTGCCAGGGCCCAGATGTCCCCCCCCCCGGTCCCGCTGTTGGCACCCACTGCCGCTGGCTGACCCCTCTCCCCCTGCCCTTTCCCCGCTGGGCTAGCATGCCTGCCTTTGGAGTCCCCCCCATCCCCCCAGCTCCCTTGCCTGGCACTGGAGGAGAGCGGGGCTGTGGCACAGGTTGTGGTCCTGCTATGATCCTGCTCTGAGTATGCTCAGTGCAGGGTCAGGCCAGGACAAGAGTTTTAAAAACTCCCAGCCCAGCCTGTGGCACCTCCCCCCCAGCTGTGGCCCAGCAGCATTCCCTGTGCAGGGGTTTGCTGGTGCACCCCCATGCAGTTTAGCGTCAGGCTACTCAGGGGGCTACCCTGGTGTTTCCGGGGGGCTGAGGCCCCTGAGCCCCCCCCTTCCCCCCTCCAGTGATGCCACTGGTGCTGGCCCAGGGTTTTTTTTGATAGGCGCCTGCATGTCCAGTTTCAGGATGTGCATGCATATTTAGGACAGAGATCCTTAGTGTGGTGTGACTACGTGGCCCTGCTGTGGCTTAGCAGCATCAGTCTATGGGTTCTCAAGATCCATGGAGGCAAGGTGATGCTTGGCAGCAATAATAGCTATGTGACCTACAAGTGCCAAGAGTGGGGCTCCGCCTGGGTCTGCTCACAGATTCCCTCCCTCCCCCCATGCGTTGGAGCCTCTGGTATGTTGCAGGCATGGGGCGGCCAATGGCTGACAATTACGCACAGATCTATAACAATGGCTAGGGCTGTGTATGTGAACGCACTCCATCACTCTACATCACCCCTTGGGATGAAGGGAACCATGACACCCCCTCGGTGGAGCATTGCCATTGCAATGTTGCCCCTGTGCTTGACCACACCACAGATGTTGTGTGCTAGGCCACCTAACATGGCCCCCTATGAGCAACAGCTTAAGTTTGGGCCCTGGAATGTTCCCATGGCACTTGGGGTGACCTTTAATAATTTGGAGTACTTTATGTAGCAGCACCCTATAGTTACACAGGTGCTGGCTAAGCAGGGCACAGTGCTCTCACAAAATCCAAGTAAAAAAGGGTATATGACCAGAATTTTCTTCTTCACATGGCAAAGGTCAAGTTGGAGCTCACTGTTCACCATTAGTGGGACACATTTTTGTATTTCAGGTCACTTTTTATTTTATTTGATGCTCTCCTTTCCTGGACTGCTCAAAGTCAACCTTGTCAGCAATTTCTCGACAACCCCCCCCCCCACATGACCCACAGTAATGATCTCTCAATGCCCTCCTCTGCCCTCTCCCCCCACCATTACCCATGACCAAACTTCACCTTTTTACTCTTTGACCTCTCTGTAACACCCTCAACATCATTTCTTCTTGATGATGTTGAATGATCTCACCTCCATGATTTTAATTGCCCCATATGACCCCAAATGTGCCTTAATTGACTCTTCCATGACCCCATCTTCAAAAAGCTTACTTTTCATGACCACAAATGACCCCTCCTCCCCATTTGTTGGTGCCCCTCATTGATCCAAACTTCTTACAGATTACTAGACCCTGGCCTCTGTAGGGCCCTTTGGTACTTCAATTGTTATAGATGTCCTTAGGTGACCCCTCTACCTTGCTATTCCTGATTGAGGCAAACTGCCACCAAATTATTCCTCTTTGACACCACAACCACATGCTGTAAATACTTTTGAGTATTTCAAGTTTTACACTTCTTGAAATTGAGCTGCAAGGGTCTTGGAGGCACTTCACAACATTTCATGTTGTTCCTAGTGGCAAAAGTCCTGTAGCTCACAGACTGAGGCAACAGCAAGCTAGAGTGGGAGCCAAGTCTGCCTGCTTCTCATTTCTTGCTTGCAGTAGGCTGCTGCATTACTCCAAATACCCTAAAGCAAAGTCCAGTAACTTTAATTATTGGATTATGAAGCCAATTGAGTGCACTAGCTGAGATTAGGGTAAATGCAGAGGTGTCTAGTTCATGTAGTGAGGCAGTCACTCTGCAAGGGAACAGGAAGTAGTGGTCCAAACACTTAAAATCTCTTTCACTCCGTTATTGTCTCAGTAAAGACAGTGAATTCCTTTTGATCTGGCTACCACCTATCTAGTATTACAGATAACCAACAAACACCTTCATCATGTCCCCCATGCAAGCCCAAATGAAGAGAATGGACAATTGTTTGCAGCAAAGCCCATTTATTAGGTTGCTGGGATTGTGCTAGTGTTTTTTTTTTTTTTAAACAGACACAAAACAACATGACTATTTTGGTAGGATGAAAATACATATACAAAATATTCAGTAACCTTGACATCCTTTCTGTACATAGAACATTATAACAGAAAATAAGGAAGCATATTGGATACTGAATTAAAGAACACAGAGTCCTTAGGGCAAGAATATCAAAACATGCTTGGTGCTGAAAAGACCAGATTACATAGCTAAATAGTATCTTGTGTGGTTATGATTTTGTGCCCTTATCTACAAATTGTCAGTAATCTGCTTAAATAAAACTTATGATAGACTCCCAGCTGCTTATTACCTGAAGGTTTATATTTATGTTGTGTCTACAAGATTTACTGCCTTACTCTTAGCCCTCTGACTGACGTTGGAATATTAAAAAATAAAAAAATTAAGATTAGAAAGTTAGTTGAAATACTTTAACACTATACAAACACTTCAGATCAATCCTTTGAAAGAGGATTAAGGACGTGAGTGAAAAAATAAATCCTCCAGGAGGACTGTAAACCATATTTATTTGTAATAATACAAATAAATTTAAATCCATCCCTTTTAAAAAATAATTTAAGGTCCCTAGTGTTAAAAAGCTAACTGTTTCTAGAAGGACTGTAAATCAAATGTTAAGGTTTGAAGCAGATAAAACAGAGTTCCCTTTCTCAACTGTTGCATAAATAAAATTGTTGAAGTTGTGGCTTTACAAAAATAGATACATCTATTTAAAAATAAAAAAACCTGCTAAAAATCCTTAATCCCAATATGATTAGCCCAAACCAATCTTTCTACACCTAGATAGAAAATCCATGGTCTTTCATCTTTCACCAATGAATGCAGCGTGCAACAGAATTACAGCCTTTATTACTTTTCATAGTTTGGATAATACAATTTCCTTGTTTCACTTATTTAATTATCATAGCAGGATAACCAGAACAACAGACAACAAAGCCCTAAAATGACCTTCATATTTAGTTTTAAGTCAGCATCATAAAAAACAAATATTATAAGAGTTCCTCATTTTTTATTTTTTTCTTTGAACATATAATCATCAAGCACACTTATGATATCACTGCATATGAACGTCATAAGATAAATTAAATTCTATGGCTTACATTCCCTTTTGATGTAACCATACAGTTATGTGGAATCCAGAACGCTTTCCAAAATTAAACATAACCTTCAGACAAACATAAAAAAACAAAACAAAAAGAATCCACAAATCCTGAAATGAAATGGTTGCACTACTTTTCCAACACCAAGCAAAGACAGAGAAAGAGGAGGGTTCTAAAAAATCCAACCCAAACAGGATTTAGCCTGAAGATATATTAAGGAACATCTGTTTGGACGTGAATAAAATGACACAGTAGATCTTCTCCATACATATCATTCTGTATTAAGCATATTTTAAAGAATTCTTAGAGTCTCTGATCTTTAAGAAGACTATAACATTCCATTATTATGGAAGTGGGCATGAAATGAGCACTATTATGGAAGTTTACAGCCAGCTTCAGTTACACAAAAACAAACAAGGAGTTCTGTGGCACTTAAAGACTAACAAATTTATTTAGTGCATGAGCTTTCACGGGAGAAAATCCCACTTCGTCAGATGCTTTGAAGATAACGTTTGAAGCTCAGTTACACAGAACATGTCCCTTCATAATCATCCAACAGCTTACCACTATTAAAATGAGCAACCTTGATATTTCAGAAGGTAAGGTTTCATGTGGCAACTGGGCACGAGAGACAGCACTTTTTCCTAATACTTCAGTCCCTAAAAAGCATCCTCCTCATTCAAATGACTTTCAGATTTTTAAAAAAATAACAAAAACCTAAGTCAGTATTTGCATCTTGCAATCTTGCTCATATTTAGACGATCTGAATGTATATATATTTACCTTGAGATATGCAATTCAGAAACAGCACTTGTTCTTAAAGTGATTCATGTGAGGAAACTTTACTTAATTTGGAAGCTGTGGTGGGAGAGTTATAGCTGTTGATGTTAGCCGAACATTAGATGTGTACAATACACCATAAAATTACCTACTTTGAGAGGAGAACATGCTGCACAGAGATATTGCTAACTCTACAACTACTCACGTGTTGTGTGGCACTAAACTTCTTCACTGAAACCACAGGAGCAACATGAGCTCATCCAATGTTACTGCATAGCACCAGTGCCCCAACCCCCATTCACTTTTGATGAGAGCACTTTGATTTAGATCTGCTCCCTATTCTACAGCATACAAGCACAGGAAGGCCAGAATCGAGATTAGAAACCTAGATGCTCCCTCAAACCCCATCCCTGTGCTTTACTCAAAACATCTAAGAAGGTGGCCTGTGGGATAAAAATGTTCAACCACAAAGAACTTACTATGTTTTAGGCTTTAAAAAACAATTTGAGGACAGGGACTGTTTGGATTCTCCCCACTTTGCTGTACGTGAATAGCCAGGCTTTGAAGTAGAATGACAAGCTCCTGAGACCAGTGGTGTTCCCCACATTCTAGGCTGATCTTTATTGATGGCTCTCTTTTTACAGTGCACGTCTACACCTGTAGCTGGCTTTGAGATGTACTGGGAATATCTAAGACAAGTCTTCCATGTCCTTACACAAGACATCACTTCACAGCATTCACCCTCCACTGGTCAAAGAGGCAAGTTGTCTGGCTACTCTAAAATTCTGATCCTCTCACATTATACCTCTGAGCTGCTAACTAAAAATAAATCCACTGATTGATTAGCCATATTATGAGTGATGAAAATATTCTCATGCAGCAAGTGACTTAAGTGAGCTTACTGTGACAAACTTCTTTTGAAAGCCCGTCCTTCCAGATATAGACAGTGAAGGTTCAGTAACTGAGACACTACAAAGTGCAGAGACATGAGCAGGGCACATCTATACAAGAAAAACACATTAAAGTGCTAAAGAGATCATACGTAATTGCTACTAAATCCTGGAACTTTCCCAAGATCATATTTTTAGAGTATCTGCAAACAAAAACAAAGGTGATGACTGTGTGAATGCCATGACCTAACACCAGCAGGTCATGGCAGGTTTTGGCTCAGGCTTTAAATGGATCTTACCACTCTCTGGGGGTTGACTAAGCATTAAAGGCTTGTGGCTCTTCAACTTATGAGCCAGTGTCATAAATATGGCTTCCACATGGTCATTGTCATTGGGGTTTTTAGCAGAGGTTTCAAACAGTGGCATACTGTGAGTATCAGCAAACTTCTGGGCCAAGTCTGTAGGCACCTGAATAGCACTTCTCAGATCACATTTATTTCCGACAAGAATCCGTGGTATATCATTGGCAACCAAGTGCTGTTTGCATTCTTCTATCCACGAGGGCAGACTATGAAAACTGGCAATGTTGGTCATATCGTAGACAAACACAACAGCATGTACATTCCTATAATAATGCTGCACCATGCTCTTTCTGAAGCGCTCCTGTCCTGCTGTATCCCACAGCTGGATCTGAAAGGGCAAAAAAGGAAGAAAAAGAGAAAAAAGCATTGGTTTCAATTCATGTTGAACAATAACATAGATCAGTTTGAACTATGAAAGCCATGTAGATATCTGTATTAGTCATATTATGAAGTCTTGAAAAAAAATTCTATGAGAATCACAATTTTAGGTTACAAAACATTGTATACATACTGTTTTCAGAGCCTCGTGCTCACAAATAAAGATACTGAAAAATGTGTGCTGCATTTAGCTTGATTGCCACTGCAGACTTCTGAAAGTTTACTAGCACTGATGTGTCATAAAATCCTACACAAAAGAATATTAAAATCTGCAACGATAAAAGCCTTTATCTGAAGAAACAACTACACATCTCTTGGTATACTTATTATTTTGCTGAAGAGAGTTTCTTCTGCATTAACATTACAGAGCTGGTCAACGGATAGAGCTCTCTGTATCAGACAAACTCTACACCTACAACAACTTTTTCAATAACTGAAAAAGATAAAAGTTTTCAGGGTATAGTGTTCAGGAGAGTTGGGGTTTTCAGAGACAGGCATGCATAAAGCCAAGCTGTTCACAATGGCAGGTTACAGTTAACTAGTCAAGTTACACAGTTAATGTGTAGCTTTCCCCTACACACTCCTCCCCTTTTAAAAAAAAATCATTTATCAGAAGCGTTCAGAAACGAAAGAAAGTTGAGAAACTGAACTTTGGAACAAGCTCCCACCATGACTGTCTACACTGAAAGCTGACTTTCTGGTTTATACTCTATACTCTAATTTTGGTCAACATCAGGAGATCAAGTTGAACTAACTTTTTTTTTCTTCCTTTAACTTCCTAGAAGTTCATGTCGAAAAACTACTTCTAACAGAAAAAGAGATTTTCTATTTTTAATCTTATTTACTTTGGCCACTTGACAGTACCTTCTGTAAGGTTTGTTTCTCTGTTAAAAGTGTCCTTCACACAGGAATAAGGGTAAGCAACATTTCTGAAACAGAAATATGCAACCACAAAAATGGGCAGGGAGACTAAGGTGCAGACATAGTACTGGAAGATTTATTTTTTTAAAAGCTGACTAAGTTTTAGATGCACATCATTTTAAGCATCTTTTGTTCACACTGCATTTCTCTATAAACATGCCCATCAAATGCTTTTTACAACAGTTTGGTTGTTCAGGAACTAGGGCTCTAAGTGGTCAAAGGCACTTGATATTCAGATTTATTACAAAGCTATGAGATGTAGTATGTGGAATAATATCTACTATGTCATTGTTAAAACATGTCCAGTTTAAAATGTACTGCTATTTAATAGTAAAATTGTGCACGGTCCCATGTGTTTTAGCTACAGAAATAGACATTTTTCAGGCAACTGAACTGAGCGTAAGTGAGAGTGATCATTTGGTATCTCACATTTTATACCATTACTTTGATGTTGCCCGACACGCACGCAGTACTCTAGGAAAGGAACTTACTACTGCAATATCACAGGATGCCCTAGGTTATGATCTATACGATTTTTCTGTTCATGTGTGCACTGTGATTGTACGATCTGGTGCCAATTATGCCATGCAAGGTTTCTTTATGGATGGTCATAACCTATTCTACACGATTACTGTGATATCATGTTTCCTGCAGCACCATGTATGTGCACAGATGCGTAGCACGTTTCGCATGGCTCAGGGGAGTGGGGGCAGATCAAATTCTCTTCCGGCAACATGCAAACTACCAAAGCTGTGAGTAAGCAGTTACCTGCAGGAGGTAACAAAGAATATGCACATTGAGGCCCCTGGCTCAGGTCAGGCAAAAAGATCACCTCTGCCCATAAAGGGAGGGGCCATGGGGGTTTGGCAGAGCCATAACCAGGGCTTCAGGCATGTGGGGCAAGCAGCCCAAAGGCGCCCCCCAGGGCCCAATCCATCCCAGCGGGGGGGGGGGAGTGGGGGTGCTTCACCCCCACTGGGAGAGATTGGCCAGGGGCCTGCTGGGGGGCTGCCTCCCCTGCCACCAGGTGAGCGAGGCCAAAGACCCAGTGGGGTCTCCAGAGAGCGCAGCCAGCACATTTAAGGGCAAGGCAGGAGAAACTCCCCTAGCCCCTGCCTGGCACCAGGACGAACATGCCTTTCTCTTCAAGGCCAAGTAGGGTCTGGCAGCGCCCTTTAAAAGTTGGTGCCTGGAGCTTTGACTCATTCGCCCTACCCTAGTTACAGCACTGGGGTTTGGAAACAGAGACTCTTGGAGGAGCTTGAGGCTTTTTGCCTGGGAAACTCCATCTTGAAACATCTACAATAAGGATTGGTCCCTGCCTCAAAAGAGCCAGAGAATGGCTAAAACCATCACAGCCAGACTTGAGGGGTGAGATGAGCATGATTATAACAGCGTTATTAGTTTAGTATGCGTGTTTTATCTTTTATTTCTCTGGGGTCACTCCTGACTCATTTATATTATTATGATGCTGCCTTGATGGGCCATTTCCTCACTTAAAATTGTAATCTGATCAATAACTTGGTAGTTATCTTATCTAAAGCTGTGTGGACTTTAGAGGGCATGAGTGAGGAAGGCTGGGCACAATCCAGCTCCGTGTTAAGTGAATGAACTTGAGACCAAGGTGGTTGGGGGTGGGTCCTAACCCTTATAAGCCAGTGGCTCCAGGTGAGGTGACTGGGGCTGCGGGTGCTCGCTTGGGAACTGCACCTCAAGTAGCCAGAAGGCACACACCCTCTGCTTGGGACTGACTGCGTGTGAGTGGCTGGAGTGCACTGGGTGAGTGGTCACCTGGCAAAGCAGGGTGAATTGGGGCTCAGGAGTGGGAATCAGGTGAAGGTTACACACAGGACCAGATCTGGGGACCAGCCTGTCACATGCAATTAGCACCTGAATTAAATGGAAGAGATTTTAACTTATTTTACTTTCTTTCTTCCTCTACTTCCCAACTACCTATAGGCATCTGCAATTAAGGTAGTATGAGAAGGACACAGCCAAACTCAAATGCAGTGGGATGAAGAGGTTGCAAAAGGTTCTTTTCAGAACAGGGACACTGGTAACACAGCATAGGAAAGTTGCACTGCTCTTCCCAAAGCTACACCAAGTCTGTGATTAAATGTAAAGAGATTCCTGAAATCTGGATACCTAAACAATCCCCAACCCCACACACAATTAAAAGGGCTTCACTCTGGTGTCTTTCTCCAGCCCAGCAACAGAACGGGAAGATTCTCGACTTACGTCAATGGAGTTATGAAAATCCACACAAGCTGAGGACCCTCCCTATTCTTTCTTACTCCTTATTCTTCCCAGAGGCCAGTTCAGAGGAAACTATTTTTACTGGCTATTTCTCATCTTTCTTGGGATCTGATTCTGGAAATTTGGCAAAAAACCCTGAAAAGTCAAGAGATTTATAAAGGTTTTTCTTCAGCTCAGAATAAGGGCAGAAAAAATAGCTAGCTCCTGGCACAATGTATTGCTGAGAGGTTACAGAACAGTCTTATGATGTGCTATTTCAATTCCAGTGCCACAGGACACCTCGTCTGTCTTGCTGAAATAGACAAACACAGCTACCCCTCTGGAATTCAAGGACAGTTTAACTGCAGCTGTTTAAACTGTGGCCTTAAGTCTATGAATTTAGATTTTTTTTTTCTGTTAATTTATATTCTTGGTAGGGTAGATCATGAAACGGCAAAGCAACTTTGTGTATCTTTCTTCAGTCTGCATGAAGGTTTTCCACTTTTAATATAAGCATTTCTTCTGTTAGCCAGTCATCTCCTGCAGATACCCCAGTATTTACATGGCATTCTGCAGACTATACACTGACTCCTCTTTGTGCTTTCCCCCTCCCTGGCTCCTCACAAACACAACACTGATGAAAAATGCATTTTGGTGGATTGACATTAAATTACCAACAAACTCAATCTCAACCAACAAACCTGCCAGGAAGGGGCTGCAGCATGTATGATGCAGCCAAGACCCCTTTTGGACATTAGATTTGAGGCAAAGCCTCAACAACGCAATCCAACTCCTGAATCTGAATTGTAAATATTTAAATAATATGCTTATTTAACAGCCTTCCCACTCCACAACTGAATTAGACAGAAAGACCTGGGATTGACTTAGATGATGAGGTTCCTCCACTATGAACCATTTATATACATTATTCACACTAATTAAAAATACAAATGGCTTTTTGATCAAGACAGTTTGTGTATTTCTCTGCTCTTTGCTTTACTTTGCAATCTGTGAGGTGCTCCAAGGCACGGAATATGATTTATGGGATTTTTCTCTTTTTTGTGTATGTAATTATTTATCCCCTAAAGAACAATCAGGGGGAAAAAAAAAGAGTTATGACAATTGTTTTCTCTGGTTTCTAACTGTTCAAATCAAATTGATGAAAAGTTAAAATCCAGAAAATACACGCTACAGCTATGTCATGAGTATATCACACACACAGACTATTGCTTCAAAAAGACCTAACAGTAATCAAGTCATTACAAAACACAATGAAACATGAACACTGATGGCCCTCATATATTTTTTTTTTTTTAAATTCCCAAGCAGGAAAACCCTGTAGATGTAGAAGTCAATTGTGTCCAAGTTACTACCAATGACACAGCAATTCCACAGCTGCAGGGGAAGTGCATTGTGCATGAGCAACCAGCAGAAGACCAATCAGCTACCTAGAGGAGGGAAGATGAGCAGCAAAGAGGAAGGGGAGACTAGTATGTAACCCTTTCCCTTCCCTTGCAGGGCAACAAGGGAAGATTTCTATTTCGTAGCGTCTCCTCCAGGGCACAGCAAGAACAGCTGTTGTGCCTATTCTAGATCAGTGATTTTTGAACTTTTCCCTCAGGACCCAGTTTAAAAAAAAATCACTTCATTCCAGTCCTTTGGTGGCGGCGGCAGAGGATGCCTGAGGATCTGCCTGGGTCCCGACCCTAACTTTGAAAACCACTACTCTAGATCCTTACAAAGCACTCCTGCTGCGATCACAGTTTATACCAGTAAAGCTGTGCTATTATCAACACAGCCTACTTCCCACTGGTTAAACACTCTATAATGACAAAGGCACACTTTTACCAGTTTTTGCGTGCACAGCTACACCAGTGGCTGATCCGTTGGCATAACTACAAATCTGCATTGTAGACATGGCATAAGAGTGATTAGGCTCACTGGTTTTTTTCTCTGCTGCTCTAGTACGCATTGCTGGAAAGGTTTTACCACCAGATAAGGAAAATGAGAGGGTAAGAAGCAGAAAACAGAAACGGGTTGAGGATGGGTGACAAAGTGGAAAGGAATACAAGAAGTTGGGGTCCTATGGACCTGTAGAATATGACTGCAGATAGAACTCTCCCTCCATGTGGCAATCCTCTAGTGGCCAACACGCTGGAACTGGGGGCACGTGGAAAAATCATAATTAGAGGAGATCATACAGCTTCATGGGAATGGGATGGACAGAAGGAGTCTTCTGACTGAGGAGGAGGACAGACAGAAGGAACTGGTGCCTCCTGCAGGTAGCACTGTCTAAAACAGTGGTTCCCAACCCTTTTGGCCCTAAGGCCATAGGTTCACTTTTACAACCCTGAAGAGCTCCCAGTCTCCACCAACAGCCACTCATCCTCTCTACTGTATTCAGATAAGAGTCCTCTCTGATCTCCCATTCAGCTAACTGCAGCAAGGAAACTGCACATGTCCTGTAGTCCCATTTACTCCACCTGTATCCCTTGGTAATGGCTCTCTTCTGCTGCCAAGAAGATGGGAGGTCAGTCCTCCCCTCCCTCTGGCTCCAACGGATATGTCAGCACCTGTGGACCCACGCAAAGAGTTTTGATTTGCTCCCTACTACAGTCAGAGGGAGGGAAGCCCTGATTTCTAGCCTGAAGCTAGGAGCCTGCACCAGTCTTGTAGCCCTACGGAGTCCTTACGTAGTGGCTCCCTTCTGCAAGCAAGGGCAAAGAGCAGCAGGTCATTGCAGAACAGCAGTTCCCAACCACTGTCTCATGACACACTAATGTGTGTCATCAAGAGCCAGCCTACTGCCAAAAGAAACTGCCTTGCCATCGGAACGAACCCAGCCCTCACCACTGGTTTTCTTCCACCGAAGGGGTTTGTGTTGCTGCCACAAATTACAGCAGAGGAGTTGTGGGCTTTAGGGGGTGGGAGAGAGTTGTGTTGCTACCACAGCTCCTGGCAGCAGTGTTTTTTTCAGCCGCATGGAGCTTCTCTGTCACACACAGTTACATGCACTACACACAGAAAGGTTGAGAACCCCTGCTCTGGAAGACCGTGAGGGTCATTTTTGGCCCACAAGCTACAGGTCTAAAACACACATACTGTAACACTGTGGCCCTATAACTTATTAGAAGCATCTTAGAATTGAGGACCAGGTTGGATCCCTCACTTATTTCCTTAGAGCCAAAGCAAACCTGATCAACTGTGAACACATCCATCACTCACGTGGTGTTGTGGCAGGGCAAGATCTCTCTCAGGCCACCTCATGACAAGAGATGGTTATTGCTCAGCTTAGGGAGCAGAACTGTGCAGCCTCAGAAAAAAAGGAGAGATAAAGTAAAGAACTCTGGAGTCTCTATAATAAAAAGGAAGGAACCAAAGCAGAACAGTGTAGGTAAAGAGAAGGAAGAGCAGAGAAAATGGTAAGAAAAAGAAAAAGAAAAAAAGAAAAAGAAAAAACACCAACCAAAAAACAGAATACGTGAAGAAAAGTCTACAGAAAGGAAAAAAGAGACAAGAGCAAAGAAAACAGAAAGACTTGGAGACTTCCTAGGTTGTGTTTTTTGTTTTTTGTTTTTTTTTAAACCAGAAGCTATGCAAGTATGGAGCATAAACATAAGCTATATACTAAGGGATCAAATGTTTGCTGACATTTAATTCAATGGAGCAATTCCAAAGGTATGGGGGTTTTTTCCTCCCAAACACTATCACAAATATCAGTTCTTACACCCAAAATTTTACCCTAATTTTAAGTTTGTAAGAACAGGTTTGAAATTGTACCCTAAATTTAGGTTTGTAAGAATAGGCAAAATTAACAAAAAATAAGATTAATGGAAAAAAAGAAAAAAAACAACAAACAAAATTAACAAAATTTAAGATTCAGAGGTGGGAAAGAGGTGATCTAGCCATCCAATAATCTGACACATTCCAACACTCGACTTCCCTCCTTCCAGCCCCCTAGCAGTGTGACAATCTCAATGAAGTAAAATAAACCCATCACCCTTGTCAACAAACATTCTTTGATTGCTGAACACCAACACTGAACACACTGAGTTAACAGGGAAAATATCGACGGTAGCTCACAACTCTCCACTGTCCTTCACAGTTTGACACATCCCTCATTTCTGATATAGAATATCTGTAAATTCTCACTGCTGTTACTATAAGTTGTTCGTATCAGAAATTATACATCTTGAAATTGACATTTGCCTCTAAGTATCCTAATAAACAGAAACTTTCCCCCTCCTCTTTCCTGCATGTCATCTATGAGATCTTTATGTCTATGTTACAGACACATTTCAGACCACAGGCAGAATAACTTGACAGCCTTAGGCCCAAATGCAAATTCCAGAGAAATGACACCCACATAACACTGATGTTTGCACTTTACCATGAGGTTTGGTGATGCTACACAAAACCATTGCAGCACTGTGAGTTAATAGAAAAGTTAACACATAGCATTCTGAAGCAATGTCACATTAAACACAGATCTCTCTCATGTTTGGAAATCAAGGCACTTTTTAAAGGGCTAATCTTGTCCTTTCTAGTACATGTCAAAGGCCAAGGGGTTGTCAGCTTAGTTACAAACAGTGAAGTTTCTGATGCAGACCAGGGATTGTGCGCAAAGCTATCAAGCAGATGTGGCTAAACCACAGAGATTAGATCTCTATGGCCCTTGAAAACTTTGCTATGGAGCTGTGACACGAAGAGACTACAGATCCCAGCATGCAAGCGTCCAGCTTTAAGCAGACTGCATGACACCAGCGCCCGCCAGGACCCCTAATCTGCTCAGGCAGAACCCTTTACACTGTGGCAGCTCCTATTTATCAAGCCTCTGCGTGCCCAGTGCTGGGGCAAATGTGGCCTTGACCTGCACATGTGCCTCTAGCCCACGGGTCTCAAACTCAAATCACCACAAGGGCCTCATGAGGACTAGTATGTTAGCCTGAGGGCCACACCACTAAAACCTTTTCATACAACAATATTGCAAATATCAGTAAAAACAGTATCATTGCAGGCTCCAGGCAAATAGCTTTAGAGGGCCACATGCAGCCCGCAGGCTATGCGTTTGAGACCCCTGCTCTAGCCTGTCAGCACCCAACGCTTGCCACCAGCCGCCCAGCGGGAACCAGGGCTCAGATTTGACCAGTGAGTGTCTGTTCCTCCTTGTGACAATCAGCTGGACAGCAACAGGCCCAGAGCCCGTTCACCTACCTGGTGCAAACAGCAGGGTCAGCATGGGGGCAGCAGGCAGGTGGAAAAAGACCCCTAGAGCAGGGATCTCAAACACGCAGCCCCTAAAGCTACTTCCTGCAGCCCACAACAAGACTATTGTTACCAATATTTTCAATATTGCTGTATGAAAAGCTTTCAGTGGCGCGGCCATCAGGCTAACACTCTAGTTCTCATGCGGCCCTCGTGGCGATTTCAGTTGGAGACCCCTAGAGCATGGGGGGGGTCTCAAACTCATATCACCATGACAGCCGTCTGAGGACTCGTACGCAGGGGCGTTGCTGGCACCGGACTTACGGGGCTCGAGCCCCCAACGTCAGCACCAGGGCCCCGGATCTTTTTCCGAACCAGGGCGCTCCTGCTCGTATCTTAGCCCCAGGGCTGCCCTATCGAAATCTTTCCATACAACAATATTGCAAACATCGGTAACGACAGCACCATCAGGGGCCGCAGGAAACAGCTTTAGGCGCTGCGTCTTTGAGCCCCCTGCCCAGAGCATCTCTGCCCCCAGCCTCGCTTTAAAAGGGAGACGCCGCGGCCCTGCCGGGTGCGGCAGCCACTGCCAACCCCCCCGCACGCGATGGAAACGACCCCCGGCAGCTAGGGGCCGCCGTTCGTGCAGCGCCGAGCACAGGGCGGTACCTTGATGCGCTCCCCGTCGATGGTGACGGCGCGCTCGCGGAAGTCCACGCCGATGGTGGCCTCGGTGCGCTCCGGGAAGCGGCCGGCGCAGAAGCGGTAGGTCAGGCACGTTTTGCCCACGTTGGAGTCGCCGATCACGATGATCTTGAAGATGCGGGAGCGCGCAGGGGGCAGCCCGCCCGGGCCCGAGTAGCTCAGCTCCAGCGACGACTCCAGCTCCGCCGCCGCCATCCTCCTCGCCAGGCCCCGGATGGAAGGGAACGGGGGGGGGGGGGGGGGAACCGACGAAGCCCCCCCCTCCCTCGCGCGCCCAGCCCGTTCGCCTCCGCGCGGCTCCTCACAGGCGCGCGCGCATCCCGCAGCCTCGACCAACCGCCACGTACGGAAACTCGCCCCGCCCCTTCGCGTGGGACAGGCGGAGCTTCACGGGCGGGGATTCCGAGACTTCCCGCGAGACTTTGGCGGCCGGGTGGGACGTCTCGCGAGACGTGGGCGGTGCCGAAGGCGGGTACAAAGCCGGCGTCACGTGCGGAGAACGCGGGCGTCGCCTCCCTCCTGCGCGGGCGTCATCTCTCGGCGCGGCCCCTCCTGGGCGCGCGCTTGTGACGGAGTCTTTGTCCCCCTGGAGTGAGCGGGCGGCGGCGAGGCGTGAGGGCGGTTGAATAACGTCCTCAGCGTTCTGGCCACGCCCCCTCCGTGGGGGGCGCGTGCCCAGTCAGGCCTGTGAGGCGTGGGTTTATGGCGGTGTTAGGCTAGTCCAGCACTAACCAAACCCCCACAAAAACCCCCAAGGAGTGGGGTGGCACTCTTTTAACAGATTTATTTTTCACATGAGCTGTGGTGGGAGAAAATCTGACGAAGTGGGATTTTTCTCCCACGAAAGCTTATGCGAAAAAATAAAGTGCCACAAGACTCCTTGGTTTTTTTTTTTTCCCTTCCCCTCTGAGCTGTGGCAGCTATCGGACAAAATAGGATTTTTTCTCCCACGAAAGCTCATGCAATAAATAAATTTGTTAGTCTTTAAGTGCCACACCACTCCTTGTTTATTTTTGTTGGGTAGGCGAGAACCCAGGTGCCCTGCGAATGCAAATGAACTCCAGCAAGAGCTGGGGCGTGTGCCGGGGAATGGGGTTTTTGGGCACGCTGAGTGTCAGTAGTTGCCCCTGCAGCCCACTGCCGTGACAGTCAGGGCTTTTTTTAGTGTTTAGGTCACTGATAATGGCACCTCTTTTTGAAACATTGCCACCCCTGCCTGTGGCTGTTTTTCGGGGCAACTCTGACTGCAGGGTTAGTCGAGTAAAGCAAAAAAAGCAAGGAGGCTTGTGGCACTGAAAGACTAAAGGATTTATTTATTGCATGAGCTTTCATGGGAGAATATCCCAGTTCATCAGATGCTTTATTCTCCCATGAGAGCAATAAATCTGTTAGTCTTCAAGTGCCACAAGACTCCTTGCTTTTTCTGACTGCAGGGGTGTTCTGAACGGAGTGGTAAGAGTTGTAACGTGGTGTTCAGAAATCACACTGTCAATCACTTTGACATAATCACGGGATGTCATTCAAGCCCAGGCTATTTTCCCTGACACCTCAATGTGACCATGACAGATGCAGGGGCCACACGGAGGATGCTTGCTCAGGGCATGCTGCAAGGTTTATTCTATGCTTTAGATCATGGGGTCTCAAATGTAGGGGCCACAGGCTGCATGTGGCCTCTAGAGCTATTTCCTGCAGACCACAACAACACTATTTTTACCAGGTCCGTAACTACGGCGGGGCTGAGGGGGCACAGCCCAGGATGGCCCAAAGCAGCTCAATGGAGCCACACTATTAAAGGGGAGACTGTGTGGCCCTGGCTCTGAGTACTGCTAATGGAAAGGGGCACGTTCCGATCAGAATGCATCCTAAGTGGCAACACGCCGCATTAGGGCTCTGATTTTTACTGATACTTGCAATACAGAATTGATGGGTTAGCAACTACTAGCCTAGTTAACATTCCTTTGATGTCCATGCACAAGTTTGTTGTCTTATTATGATTGACATGCCTCCTGTTGTTATGGGTCATACAGATAATTAGCTGTTCTGTCCATGTCACAGCTAGTCTACCCTACAAGTTTAGGCCAACATAAACTGCATTGCATTGAGATTGTTGTGCACTTAATTTTGTTTCCCATCAGCGTAAGTGGCCTGTTATGCCAACATAGGAATACCACTTTCCACAAAATAAGCAAGGAGTCCTGTGGCACTTAATACGAACACATTTATTTATTGCATGAGCTTTTGTGTGAGAAAATCCCTTTCCTCAAGCAATGTTGAGCCAAAGTGGATGAAGTCAGTACAGTGCACATGTGGAGATTGTATTACCTATGTAGACCCTAACAATCCTGCAGCAGCTCTCTCACAAAGCCATACGCAATAGTGACCAGAGTGATCAGTGAACCCTAACGCCTGGGGACCCTTGTGTAGACCAGGAGGCCTTTCTCCCGTTTAAGGCGCTGAACATTTTTTAAATTCCTGTTTCCTAATTGCTCAGCTTGGCAAGCAGACCTAGCAGCTCTCCGTGGTTTAGTGCAGTGGTTCTTAACCTTTTGTGTGTCATGCAGGGCTGGTGCAAGGGGTTATGGCGCCCCAAGCCAAATGTTGATTTGGCGCCCCCCTATCTCATTCACAGAGGTTGAAAATGGTTTTCCAAAATGCATAAATCTCCAGCGTCTGCCTGCGAAGGGATTTAAAGTGCACTCTGCCTACATGACTTAAGTTGCAAGTTGACTAACAGTGCCTGAGCTGCTAGGAAAGAGTTGAAGAGGCAGGAGCCAGCCTGATCTTCAGGGGGGCTAGGTGCCCCTGAGAACTGTCACCTGAAGCCATGTCTGTCTCTTGCCTCACAGTAGAGCCGGGCCTGGGGTCATGACACACTTGGCGGCATATTGCGACTCTTCAGGACACACCACACACCAGCCTCCCTCCTCTCCCTCCCAGGCCAAATCGAGCCATCTTCCTGGCTTTCTGCAACACACTTACCACTGTGTGGGGACACAGTAATGTGTCGTGACATAGTGGTTGAGAACCACTAGTTTAGTAAAACTGCATGGCTCACCATGTTACATGCTCCAGCCACGTTCTGGCCTGCAATAGCCAAGAGATATTGGATCTCTTGGCCTTGGGGGAGAAGAGGCTGTGCAGGTTCAGCTCTGAACCCAGTGTAGAAATGTCAACATCTACAAGCCGATTGCACAGAGGATGCAGGAGAAGGCTACAACTGAAGTCAGCAGCAGTGTGACATGAAAGCCAAGGTACTGTGGTAGTCATACCAGAAAGCCAACAGTCTGGTGTTGAGCTACACCCTTGCTGTTTTTACAAAGAGCTGCATACCAGTAGTGAGGCAGAGTGGTCCCCACTGACCCAGAATGGGAGGAAACATTCTCTGAACCTGGGTGGATGGAGCCAGGTCAGCTCAGCCCACCCACCAGAAGTCAAGAGGCAGGACAGGAACTATAAAGGCAGAGCCCTGTAGCTCAGTTCAGGGAGAGGTGCTGATGCCTCTGTTCTTTCTTATTCTAGAGCCTAGAGAGAAAGGAGTCCTGCCATGCTGATGATTAGCCTTAGCTCTGGACCCAGAAGCCAACTGAGGAGTTGTGTGGACTCTTGCTGTCTATTTAGCTTGGGAAGACAGAAGACAGTCATGGACTCAGGTAATCTGAGGGAAGGGTAGGAAGTAGCCCAATATGATTTGATATGATATGATCAAATTTGACAGCCCTAGTTATGATGTGGCCTGCTATTAGGTCAGTGTGTTTTGGTTGGGACCCTGCTGCCCCAGTGGTGGAACTGTCTGCTACTAATGGGTGTGGGGCTGGGTGGAGTTGGCATAGCAGCTACCTTGCCATAAGCCTAGAGGGTTGCTCGCTGGCTCTGTCCTACCACAGGACATTGCTACATATTTAGAAATTGTTTATATCCCAGCATAAAAAAATGGACACAATAATCCAAATGGAGATACTAAAAATAAGAGAAAGCCTGAAATGATGGGTTTGTTTTAATCAAAAAAAATTTCCACAGTAATTCCATGATTTAGCATTTCTGCTGTCACTAATCCATGGCCTATCAAGATATATTTAAAAGAACAAGTCTGTCTCTCTCTCAAGCGGGCAGTACTGAATCTCATGCTGAAATTCCACATGCTTGAGTTAGCTTTGGATCAGATAGTGTGGTATCAGTGTACTGGTGGTATTTTGTCAACACTGCACTTGTGTGTGTGGGCAACAGAGGGAAGGTGGATCTTGACAATAAAATCTTACACTGTGACACTTGAGGGTTCTACTGTCATTTATAACAAGTGAGGTAAGTTCATTTGAGTCAATGGTACATTTGGGCCTAAAAAGATTGGCACATCTCATAATGAGACAGGACACAAAGCATTTTCTACTAGCAGATGCCTGAAGCACACCAGATGCTTCAGCTGGAGAGGAGTTGTGATATAAACCAGTGGTTCTCAACCTTTTGCAGGTTGCAGCACCCTTGGTGGCATGTTGTGACCCTACAGGACATACCAGCTCCTCCAGGCCCACCCCCCAGCCAAATCCAGCCATCTACCTGGCTGGCTGAGACACGCTTACCACTTTGTGGAGACACAGTAATGTGTCCTGACCCATTGTGTACGAACCACTCGTATAGACATCAGTTACATACAAATGTCGTATATAAAGACTGTAAACTACATTAAGAAATAATATGTTAGTGTGGCAAAGGGGCTAGAGAAATGAAACAGTTTTAAATATCTGACCTATCCAATTCAGAATTATGAACAGATATAGAAGCTTACACATTAATTTCCATAGTGATCTCTATTGTTTATCTGATGGCGGACAGCTAGCTCTTCCCCGTCCTAGATCTGTGTCTTATTCCTCTCACATTGAGGAACTGATCTTTTCCCACAACCTGAACCTTTTTTGACTTTGGAAGTCTGGTTAACATTTTCTCCCTATTTTAAAATAATACTTTGCACAAATATAGCACATTTCATCCAAGGGTCTAAGGCTATGTCTACACACGGTTTTGTTATTTCGAAACAAGTTATTTCGATATAACTTATTTCGATATAACCTGTTATATCGAAATAACTTGTTTCGAAATAACAAAATGGTGTCCTCAAAATAAGGGAGTGAAATAGCAGGTCCACAGTGTGGACCTGCTATTTCACTTGGGGAGGGGACTGCAGGCACCCAC
>ML681966.1:38028177-38139155 GCA_007922195.1 Podocnemis expansa
AAAGAAGTGGTTTGCTTCTTTCGAAATGGCCGTGCGTCGTGTGGCCATGCCATTCCTTATTTCGAAACAACCTCTGTTGTTTCGAAATAAGGAGTGTGTGTGGACATACCCTAAAAGTCTGTGATTGTCAGAATTTCTTTGCATCATCCTCATATGCACAACCTTAACTGCTACCACAGCTAGATTAAAATGTAGTCTCTACAGACATCTGTGTTCTGGTAAAGAAGAGAAAGTGTTATTTGAGCATATGTGCAAACAGAAAAATAGCCAGTTGGAGTGAAGATTGTGCATTTCAGTGTGATGTAGTGAAGTTTGATGAGTGCATTGTGGTTGATATGTTGAAAGGACAAGGGATTTATGTAGAGGGAAGGTGTCCGTAAGCTTGTTTGGGCATTAAGCTGGTTGGTTATCAAGGCATATGAAAGAAGGTTGATTGTCATCTTTGCTTTTTTTAATGATTGCTAAGGTGGTAGTTGTACTTGAACATTTTTAAGAATGTTTATGGAATAGAATGTCACATTAATATATGTATAGCAACACTAGTAGCTTTTTTCATAGGAATAGATAAACTTTGGAGTATGTTATCCTTTATGGCTATGTTTACACTAGCAAATTAGTCTGGATTAAGGAGGCTTAATCTGGACTAATTTGGTCCCTGTTTACATTAGGCTTTGCCTAGTTCAAACTAAAAAAATTTCTAGTTCAAACAGTAAGTTGAACAGGAAGCGCTTAGTTCGAACTTACTGTAGTTCAAGCTTTAGTTTGAACTAACAAGATGTAGCCATGCTAGTTTGAATTAAATAAATTAGAAGTAAGCGGTTAGTTTGAACTAGCCATGTTTTTTAGTTCAAACTCACTTTTAGTTTGAACCAGGGGCGTCGCTGGCGCTGGGCACTCCGGGGCATGTGCCCCGAACCCCAGCGCCAGTGCCCTGGATCTCCGGCTCAATTGGGCCGGAGATCCAGGGCCCGGCCGCAGTGGCCCCATCCCCAGCCGGGGATGTAGGGCCCGGCCGCCAGCAGGCGCGGCAGCCCCGTCCCTTGCCGGGGATCCGGGGCCTGGCCAGCCGCGGTGGTGCGGCAGTGCCTGGCCCTGTCTCCGGCCAGGAGGTGGGGCCTGCAGGCTGGGGGCAGGGGCTGCGGGCCAGGGGCAGGGCCTGGGCCTAGGCCCCGGTTCCCTCCCCCAGCCAGTGACGCCCCTGGTTCAAACTAAAAAAATGTGTTTAGTTCAAACTAAAAAGCTGTAGTTAGTTTGAACTAACCTCATGTTTGTTCGAACGAACCCGGAACTGCTTAGTTCGGACTAAGCATGTCCAAACTAAGCTTTCTAATGTAGACATAGCCTATGTGTTCTACAAGCTCTGTTACAGGCCCACTCCCCTTACCCACCTATCGCATAGCTATGCTCCTCTACCATGGCCTGCCCCTTCCAGAGCCTTCTTTCCTTCCTGTATCATCGCATGTTCTAAATGCATGTACTCAGCATTTTTCCTTTCCATGTCTGTGACAGAGTCCTCAGGGAGCAACCTGGTAATGCTGAGCCCTCCAAAGACACCCACCTGGTCTACCTTTGACACTCTGGTGCTGATGTCAAGCTACAAGCCTCTGGCAGCTACTGCTCTGACACAAACATCTGCAGGTAGGGATGCACCCAAACTGAGCTACATGAATAATTTCCCAACCACCCAAACCATCAATAGAGAGGCTTTAGCCAATATCCTCTAGCTCCAGCTCTAAACCCCCAGGACTGCACAATCTTACACGGGTCAAGGCTCTCTTAGGCAGTACAAGTTCATTGGTCTGGTACTCAAGGTGGATTTGATAACATTCCCATAGGCTCGTTCTTTAATGTGTTCCCCACCATCACATTCCACTTTTAAATATTGCTACATAACTTCAAAAAGATACCTGCTGTAGGGGGGATTGGTGGCGAGCAGCAATGCAGTAATATGTTACTGACTAGGGAGAGCTGGGGTGCAGATCACAGAGGCAGTGTTACAGGGGAGAAATGAGGACTGGGTTCTATGGGAACAAGAGCAGCTGCAGATGAACCACCAGATATTCAACAGAGTAGAAATCCTCTCTGTTCTGCTCATCCCAACTTCTGACTCAAGCTTCACCTCTTCTCACATGGTACTTCCGCTCATGCTCCTCACACATTTCCCTGCTAAGCTGCTCTTTTCCTCCCATCAGAGTTGCAGTTTGCTGTAATAGTGGTACTGAATTGGGATGGACGGAGACCAGAAATACCTAAAGGGAAAGGAGCTAAAGTTTGGAGATCCAGAGTTTTGTATGTGTTGGGAGAGCTCAGTTCCTGTATACCAAGGAGTCTCTGTCAGTAATATTGCTTTACATCCCCATTGCGCAGATGTAGCAGTGGCGTGGGTGTCCTTGATGAGCTGCTGATATTCAGCTGCGATGTTGTTACCTCAATGATTCGGAGGAGTCCGGAGGGGTACCATGTTACCTCTTGGTCCTGGGACTGGACGCTTTTGAGTCTTGGTAGAACTGTGAAGGTGAAAGCTTTTAAACATGGCAGCTGGGTCTGCAGATGAGGGCAGATCCAGCAATATCACTTATTCTGTACAGTCAGGAAAGAAACTGTGGGTCAACTTGAGAAGTTCTGATCTAGGCTTGAGCCCTGATTACCTTGCTAACACAGAGTTTAACAGCTGTCCAACATGATCTGACCACACACCACATTTAATACTATTTTTGGCATATGGAGCCAGGGCCAAATTGTGTTAATAACATTTAGAGTTGCGTAAATTCAGTTCTAAACATGGTTTTCATTTCAGCATCTATAGCCTTCAATTACAGTATACATAGGCCATCTAGTGGCCACAAAATTTTTGACTCAATACTAATTTTACAGCAGCTGCAGACATCCCCACACGCTGTCCTTAAACTTTTTGACTGCACTTTTTTTTGGAGAGGAGGAAGTCAATAATCTCAACTTCTGTTTTAGTGGAAATGAGATCAAAAAAAGTATTTACACTAGATGTTCTTGACATTGGGAGTAGGGGTGGTCAGAAAGCCTAATTTCTCTCGTTTAATCCATATAGTAGTTATTATTTCAGAGTAGCTGCTCCTGTATTCTCTCCTTCTATGTTTTCCTCCAAGAGTTCCCAATCAAGACCCCAGCCATCACTTGTGTCTGAGCAGGGAACCCTGAGTGACATAAACTTTGCCAACACAAGCTCTGTGACACAGCTACTGCTGCTCATTTAGGTGGTTTTATTATGTCGGTGGGAGAACTGTCCCTATTGACATAATGCAGCTACACAGTTGCTCTTCCAGCATCCAGCTGTACAAGATACAGCTGTGAGTTTGTGTCACTGTAAGTTTTAACTGTAGATTAGCTCACATAAGCCAGTGTAATGCTTAGTGAAGACACTACCTATGCTGACAGCAGGGCATCACCCATTGGCATAGGTATTCCACCTTTCTGAGAAAGCCTCCCTGCCCCCAGTCAATATAGCACTGGCTAAACATGGGGGCATGTTGGTATAACTACCTGTTCAGGGCCTGAGTGACCTATTTGTACTGACATGCGTTTGTTGGCTAACCCAAGGCTAAAAGCGGGGGTCTCCAAACTTTCAGAACTCAAGAGGCAAACAAGTTGCTTATTAAACTTTCAAGAGCTGCACTGAGGCATATAGCCATATAGTATCTATTTTCTTCTTCATATTTTTGTTTCTTAATATTCAGTGTCGTGTTTAGAGGGACTTGTAAAACATAATTTAACAAATAAACTGCATTAGGGCCTACAAGAAGATCTAAACATGCCACGCTTCTCCTCGCCATCCCCGACCCCCCTCCCTAACCCCCAGGGCCTGATGCAGGCTCCCCTGGGCCGACCCTTCTCTCACCAGGGCCCCCTTACCTGGCTGCTCCAGTGGCTAGGCCCAGGCTGGGGATCCCCCCTCTGAGCATGCTCAGAGCATGCTCAGGGCAGGAGAAATAAAACTTCTGGGCTGGGGCTGCTTTCCTAAATTATTTGCTGGCATTCTTCTGGGAGCCCACAGTTTTTCATGCAAGAGCCGCATGCGGCTCCCAAGCTGCAGTTTGGCCATGCCTGACTAAAAGCTTTGCCTTCTCTCCAAGGGCTACAAACAGTGAACAGTGTATTGCCAGAAACTACCACACAGCATTAAGCAAGCACAAGTTATGCTTAAGGTAAAAACTTCAGAAAAAAACACACACATGCTAAACATACCTGGAGCCACTTTTCAGTCTTATGGGCCCTAGTAGGGCAATGTTTTTTCCAACATTCACACAAGGGCTGAGCACTCCCTTGAACAGAAGTTCCTGTCCCTTTGCTGTTCAAACTCTGCTTTTTTATACAAAAAAACCTCCTTTCTTTCCTAGTGTATGGAAAACCCAGGTTGAAACAGTATGTGCAAACCACCCCAGGACACAGAACTTCTCTGAAGATGTTTAAGCTCTATCATTTGCCTTATTAACCTCCCCTTCCTGCCCCCCCCCATGCACGCACCTTGAGGTTTTTTTTTAAGTTCCTGTAGGAGCTGTGGTAATAACCATACTGGCATGGACTAGAACACATTCATACATAAACCGTTCATAACTGTAATACAATACAGTCCCCAAAGATATTTCATGGGATCACAATTATCTATCACAGTAGTAAATAAAGGTCAAAATAGGCGAGTAAATGAAGCTTATTGGGGGCCATTGTGGATTGTACCAATGTTTCACTCTTTACTTTAAAGACTTTCAAATGATACTGACCTCTTTATACTTTTGTCAACTAAACAGCTTCTTTTATCCTCTTCCAGTGTAATTCATTTATGGGAAGGAAAGCTTCCACTCCATAAAGGAATACTCTGAACTGAGAATATTTTAAAATGGACTCATTTCAAAATCCAAGTTTTACATCTTGAACATGCCACATATGCATGACTGCTAAAGGTCAGAACACTGCTCTTTGTATGCATCTTTCAATAACTAATACTGTTTAGCCCATCTGCAGTTGCACCACAAGGTAACTATTATGTTTCTGTAAGTTATAGCTAGAGCTATGGAAAATGGACAGCTTGGGTTTGCAGGGATTCATGGGAATAGTTACTTTAGTTTCAGTCTGCTTGGGGCCATGGCTGCCTGAATTTTGGGTGCTCAAATCAATCCCCTAAATTCCACGCTCAGTCAAAACTTCTGCATTTTACTTGATTTTTTTTTTCCATAAAAAGCATGCAAAACCAAAGCTATCTACTTTAATGGGAAAGCCATAAATCATCCCAAATTTGCCTGCTATTTCCACAACAAGTTTGCAACAAATGGGCTAAGTTTCTAAGTCAGGGGTCTGCAACTTGTAGGTCCAGCCACATGAGGCTCTGGCCTTCCCCGCCCCCTGCTACTGGGGGATAGCACCTTGGCCCAGCTCCCCCTCTCCACCCACCAGGAGGCTACACCTACTGTGATTCTTGGTTATTGAAGGAATTTTTTAAAATGTCTCTTCTCTTTTGGGTTCCAACCCTTGTTCTAGGTCATGTGTCTGCTGTCACAGAAGTCAATGGCAGAATTCCCATTGACTTCAATGGATGAAGATTCAGGCGCCAAGCTGTGTTGTTTAGAGTTTCCTATCACAAGAGTTGCACAGCTCTTATGAAATGAGGCTTTTCTCTGTGTTTTATTTGTTAAATATAAACAAATTTCTATATCCAATCTTAATGTACAGATAAATAATTTTGGAGAAAAACAGAGGAACCATCACTCATACAAAAGTGAAACTAACCATTTGGTTTTGAATGGATCTTTCTAATTTAAGTTTTAACATTTGTTCATTATCTTGGAACACCTGCATTAGAGGAGTGAAAGTCTGGAACAGCTTTCCAAGATGAGGACTGGAGACTAAAAAAATCAAGCCTGATAATTTTATGGAGGTGATGGTTCAGTGAGGTTACCTACAGTGACATATGGCCCATCTGGAACTGTTATCGGCAAAACAAACAAGGAGTCCCGTGGCTCTTTTAAAGACTAACAAATTTATTTATAGCCTGAGCTTTCCTGGGAGAAAAATCCCACTTCTTCAGATGCTTTGAAGATGAGAGAACTTACAGAATGGGAGGAAAATAAATGCAGGGAACTGTAAGTCATAGGATCAGGTCAGGCCAGGGGCATCACTGGCACTGGGCACGTGCCCTGAGCCGCAGCGCCAGTGCCCCGGATCTCCGGCCCAATCGGGCTGGAGATCCGGGGCCCAGCTGCCGGCGGCTGCAGCGGCCCCATCCCCAGCTGGGGATTGGGAGCCTGGCCGCCCACAGCCATGGTGGTCCCATCCCTGGCTGGGGATGCGGGGCCTGGCCACCTGCGGCGGCATGGCAGCACGCAGCCCTGTCCCCGGCTAGGGGGCAGGGCCTGCAGGGTGGGGGTGGCGCCTGCAGGGCAGGGGCGGGGCCTGGGCCCATGCCCCAGGTCCCTCGCCCCCCCAGTGATGCCCCTGGGTCAAGCTGTTTCAGCAAATCAAAATAGTTGGTTAAGCTACTCCTTTGGAACTTATCATTAGCAAATGTCTCCAATGGCCAGAGAAATAAAACTCGTAGGCTGGGGCTGCTTTCCTAAATTGATTTGCTAGCATTCTTCTGGGAGCCCACTAGTTGCAAAGAGCTGAGTTACTACAGAGAATTCTTTCCCGGGGGTCTGGCTGGTGGGTCTTGTCCACTTGCTCAGGGTCTTATTGATTGATATATTTGGGGCGGGGAAGGAGTCTCTTCACAGGTCAGATTGACAGAGAAACCTTGGGGGGTGTTTTGCCTGCCTCTCCAGCATGGGGCATAGATGACTTGCTGGTTTGAACTAAAGTAAATGGTGGACTCTCACGAACTTGAAATCTTTCTGTCAAGATATGAGGATTTCAATAACTCAGCCAGAGGTTATGAACGTATTACAGGCAGAGCTGTCCTTGAGTGGTGCAGAGCCCCAGGTGAATCGCCCTCTGCGGGGCCCGCTCTCATCCTCCCCAGCACTGGAGGGTGAGGCTAGCCAGCCCAGGGGAGGGGCAGGCCCCTGTGCTGGCCGTCCCATGGTGGGGACTAGGCAAGCCAGCCAAAAGGGCAGCCTGGTTCAGTGCTGATGGTCTGCCGCCACCCACCCCTGCCACACACACTGCTTTTGGTTCTGTGCCGGAGCATCAGGGAGAGGGCAGGAGGTAGAGCAATGGGCGGATAGCCGTACAGGCCCCACGCTGCCGCCTGCCCCCTCCTTGCTGCTCTGGCACAGAGGCGAAAGCAGTATGCGTGGCGGGGGGGGGGGGTGGACCAGCAGTGCTGAACTGGGCCACTGCTTTTGGTTGGCTTTCCTGGTCCCCAGCATGGGGGTGACAGCGGTGCAGGCCCTGCAGGGCCCCCAAAAGCGTGGGGCCCTGGGTGGCTGCCCCTCTCACCCTACCCTAAGGATGTCACTGATTACAGGAGAGGGTGAGTGGTCTTTGTGGTCTGGGATGTGCAGGTCACCCCACTTAATCATGATGATTCCTTCTAGCCTTAGAATCTATGAGGGCATTCAGCATTTCTCAAGAGGGGCTGAACACTTAAGACTGGAACTGTGGACTATGAGCTGGATTTTCGTCTAAATTTGAGCTTGATATCAGCAGATAGCTCTATAACTCCCACAGAATTCAAGTTGGGGGATCGCAACAGATCATCCCACAACCAAACCTCCCTCCATGTGGACTACTCCACTGCAATCTCCCAGTATTCTCCAATTCAGACATGTAGTAGCTTCAAGTTTAAAATATGGTGATTAAATCATTAACATTCATTTCAGTGCTCATAACTAAATTTAACTTTGTATTTACGAACCTCCAAGTACACAGCAAGCAATATACAAAAATAACAGACTAAATTTAAATGTTTCTTGTTATTCAGGCACTTGAGAAAGCATTCATCCTCTCTTACAGAGACAAATGCTTTCACTATAGCACTCAAATATGTTCAGCATGCAAATGCCTATGAGCATAAGTTTGCTGATATTCTTCTTTGGCAGATGCAGAGGAATTCTTAGGAAGAGGCTTTTGGAAACTATAATTACAAAGTGTTCTGGACTTACTCAGCATTTCAATAATAGATCATTAGTCCCCCAATGACACTCTTTAACTTGTCAGTCATATAAAAATGGAAGAACTGGTCTACATCTGGAAATTAACATCTATTCTAGAGGGTTTTATGGTGGAAAAATAAAGGAAGAAATTTATATTTAAAAACTAAGTTTGGGAGTATTTCTCTTCCACTGTCATTGTCTGAGAGGGATCAGAAGACTCTAAGAGATGACCTTTTGAATTTGTGAAAGTGACAGATAACTGACTAAAACAGTGGTTTTTCAACTGATGTGCCATGAGAACTGTCAAAGTGCACCATGAAATTTTGCACAGAGGTGATGAAAAGATGACACAATGTTTGTTTTGTGTTGATTAATATTCTATCCAACCAAAATTACAACTCATAAAACTAGTGAAAAATTAATCATCAAGTTAAAAGCAAGGTATCAGTCTTTCGACTCTATAACATAAACATTCTAAACACAGGTGATCAAAGGGCAAAAATTGAGATGACTTGTATTTATTCCAATGGAGTTGAAATGTTAATGCATTTGATCCTTCTTTAGTTTGTTGTATGCACTATGTTACAAACCTGTCCACTAAAACCATAACTATAGTAAATGTGATGTTTATGACCAATCAGTTCAGCTGAAAAAAATGGGTGTGCCATGGAATTGTTTGTCTTATTGAAGTGTGCCATGTTACTGAAAAGGTTGGGAACCACTGGGCTAGAGTTTAATTCAATTTAAGCAGGGGCTGTGTATGCTACTGTCACAGGATACACACCTGTGCACCCTGAGTTATGATTTTTCTGTTCACTTATGCACTGTGATTGTACATTTTTATGCCAGTTAGGCCATGCAAGGTGCCTTCATGAATGTTCATAACATATTCTACATCATTACTATGGTATCATGTTTCCTGCAGCATTATGTATGTGCACAAATGTGTAGCATGTTTTGCATAGCTCCGTGGAGTGGGAGACAGACTGAACTCTCTTCCGGCAACATGTAAACAACCAGACCTGTGAGCAAGCGAATACTTGGAGAAAGCAACAGATATGCTAATTGAGGTCCCTGGCTCAGACCCAACAAAGAGATCACTTCTGCCTACAAAGGGAAGAGTTGAGGGGTTGGGAAATAAAGAGGGACACTTCAAATCAAATCATAGGGCTGGAAGGGACCTCATGAGATCATCAAGTCCAACCCCCTGGGAATTGAACCCAGGACCTTCTGCCTGTTAAGCAGAGGTGTTGGAATGATTTGGAGCTTTTTGCTTGGGAATTTCCTTCTTGAAACAACTTCAGGTAAGAGCTGGGCCCTGCCTGGTCTCAGGCAGAGACTGGCTGTAAAAATTTTTGGCAGCTGAACATTTTGAGCATAAACTTGGACTATGAGGTTCCACCCAATAGAGATATTAGCGTATTATGTGCGTTTTAGCTCTTATTTCCTTGTGGTCTGTCCTGATTCATTTATATTATGATTTCACCTTGATTGCCATTTTCTCACTTAGAATTGTAACCTGATCAATAAACTAGTAGTTGTTTTGTCTAAAGTTGTGTAGTCTTTACAGGGTGTGTATGAAGAAGGCTGAGTTTGATCCATTTCTTTGTTACATGGATGGACTAAAGCATATGGTGATTGGGAGTGGCTCGTAATCTCTGTAGACAGTGGCTCCTGGTGACATACCTGGGGCCGGGGGTGCTCGCTTGGGGACCCATCCCTCGGGTAGCCAAAGGGGACACACCCACTGCTTAGGACTGATCGTATGCGAGAGGTTGGAGTGGAGTGACTCAGGAGTGAGTGGTCACCTGGCAAAGTGGGGTGAATTGGGGTTCAGGAGTGGGAATGGAGGGGCCACAGTGGCACACAGGATTGGATATGGGAGCAGCCTGTCACAGCCACTGATCTCATTTGCAGTGTTGGAACTGGTATTTTGACACCTGGGACACACCCTGGGCAAGCAGCACAAAACACACTCTCAAACTGAGCAGTGAAACAGAGCGGCTCAACTGAACTTGCCCTCTAAAATAGAGTACCCAAAGCCCTGGGTGGCCCCCCCCCCCAGTTACGATCCTGCTCATTTGACTCTCAGTCCAGAGTATTCCAGAATTGGGTTTACCTGAATCAAGGACTCTAACAACAAACTGTAGCAAATTCTCTGGTGTGCAAACAGAACAAGGTGTCCATTGGAAAGCTAGATAGAAACACTGTTGCTAATTCAGGCCCTGTATCTGCTGCCCTAAAATCAGGGGGAGTTTTGCCCATAGTGATGGCTCCAAAATCACATTATTCTCTAGAGATAAAAGGCTCAGTGTCTCTGTTGATTTCTGGACAGTGAGTGATTTATTCTACAACCAATTACTCCAATTCTTACAAGACTACCCAATTTTAAAATACAGATACCGTGAATAAATAAATACTAATTTAGACAAGTCTCAGTGCGCTGCAAAATAGATGCCAAAACTTAAGCAACAGGCAGCAATTTAACCCTGCAACTGACAGGAGAAAGTCAACATTTATCAGTAGCTGACATTCCAAGAGTATATATGAGAAGATACCTCATTTCATAAGTAGAATATTGCACCAACTTTGGTACCCCGACTTGTTTTTTAAATGACAGCTACTTTTATCCTAATTTGGCACTGTAAGTGTGTGGTTACGATGATAATCCTCTCGCCGTTTAGTTCAATGGCCTTATGCCCGTGATTAATCCAGCCCAGTCTTTGAAAGTACACTTCAGAAAATGCTCTCCACACCAAGTCATTAATGAAAGAAAGGCCTCATGCATCGTGCTTATGGATTCGTAAAACTCATTTTTCCAGCACATATATTATATTTACAATTGGAAACAAAATGCAACTATCTGCCAAGCATAAAAACTCCTCCTTTTAAATGTTTGTTGAGACTTACTCTGTGGCAACTTGGAGCATTTTCTTTTGCAATTAATATTTACGCACACTATTACCATCACACTAATTTATCATAAATTCCTATATTCAATCTAAAGACTAGATGGTATTTATACCATTATATCTGATATTATATATCTGATGAAGTGGGTAGAAGCCCACGAAAGCTTATGCCAAAAGAAATCTTTTAGTCTTTAAGGTGCCACAGGAATCTTGGTATTTATATAATTGCTCTAAAAGCCTAAATAATAGGCAATTTACTGCATCCTATCAGTAACAAAACATTTTATAAGTTTTTGATCAAGATCATTATAAATGTGCCAAATCCAGGGCTGCTGAGACTCATATTGGTCTGCTCCAAAATGGTCAGGCAAGTGTAACCCATTAAAAGTTTACTTTTTAAATGCCCTTTAACAAAAAAGTGATGTCACTGCCAATTATCAGACCTTAGCTAAGGCCAGATCAAGGAATATCTTATATAGATGATTATTTTTTGCACTTGATACCCAGTTAACTGTGTTTTATTTGTATCACTATAGCTCAAACCTTAACTAGGATAAAACTAGTACTTCAAAGGTCACTACAAGTTTAAAACAACTATTCTTCTTTCTCATAATCCCCTACATTTTGATCACATGTTTTGGGCCTATTAGTAATGCTAATAAACCCAATTTAATTTAAAACTATGATTTACCCAAATCTAATGGGGGGGGCAATATTCCTACAACTTCTGTTTTAGTTTTAAAACAAATGAATGGCTCAGTTCAGAAAATACTGAGGTCCAAGCATAGTGCTTTTTTATCTTGTGAAGTCCCCTCAAACCTTATGTTTGAGAAGTCTTGAGAAGACTTCATGGCTTGAGAAGGCCCAGCAAACTACTGTGCTCAGTAATGAAGTGTTTGCCTGACTCAACCATTTGGAAGTACAAGTATTATATTTTATACAGAAGTATCGTATTTTAGATAATGCTGTATTTAGATGAGGGATCCAGGAAAAGGCCTACTTCTTTGAACCTATAAATCAGGGGTGGCCAAATTTACGGAACTTAAGAGCCACACAAGTTGATTATTAAACCTTCGAGAGTCGCACTGAGGCATATAGCCACATACTTTACCTACTCCAAAATTACTAAGTTTAAAATTCATTGCACACTTTAATTTTATCATAAAAAGAGGACAAATATTGATCCTACTAATGTCAGATTCTAATAATTACTTAAGGTTACCATGAAAATTAGGCCTATATAGTAAAAACTTAGCTGCCGCTCAGTGTAGAAGACTGCAGGCTAGTGGCGAGTTATTTAAAATCCCAACCATGCTGCACTTCTCCCCATTGTCCCGACCCCCTCCTGAACTCCTAGGTTGGGGCTGCTTTCCTAAATTGATTTGCTGACGTTCTTCTGGGAGCCACAATTTTTCATTCAAGAGCCACATGTGGCTCCTGAGCCGCAGTTTGGTCACGCCTGCTATAAATCAATTCAGTGTGATCCTTCTTACAACTTTTCCTTTACTGCCTGAACCTTTTTGGATGAACGGAATTGGCATGTAACACACCAAACTACTACGGTGCAAACATTTCTGTTGGTAAGAATAAGTCCCACCATCTTCTATAGAAAAAATTTTAAAGTATCCCTGGAGCTAGAAGAGAAAGGCACTGTTTTCTCAACAGTTAATTCTCTATTTGTGGTTTATTACTAGTAGTGTTGTTCAATTTTATAATTGATTTAATTAGCACTAATTAGCATTATAACATTTGTTTACTTCCAATACATATCTTTTAAAAATCATTATTGTCTTACACCTTTGAAGATTGGTTGATCAAACAGGTTTTCAGCATTATGTAGTGCCTGTTTTTGGCCAGAATAATGAAGCCACCTGGGTGCCACACAAAGTTAAATACCAGCAATCTAAAGTGTGATGCTGTATTAAATGGCAAAGATCTTCATACTTTTCATTGACTAATGAGGTGAGGATCTAAAAACAGGTTTAGATCGCAGCAAAGCAAATAGTTTCACTCTAGCAATGGCACATGCAGTTAAGGAATGGAATATAAGGGAGTTAACATTAGAAGCAAAAAATTAAGTCAGCCACTAAGAGGCTCTTATAGTTTAGAAATACTACTTTTAAAAAATATTTGTATTCTATATGTAAAGGTTGCATTATTTCTTACAGTTTTCATATGTACTATAGCGTGGAATTTTCCATGGGCACTCAGTAGTTGATTTTCATCTTCCAAAGGGACAGCTGTGTTAGTTTAGTTCAGTAAAACTAACAAGGAGTATTGTGGCAAAGACTAACCAAATTTGTTAATCTTTAAGTGTCACAGGACTCCTTGTCTGTTTTACTGATTTTCACCTGGCAATCTTGGAATGTGGGAAGGAATCTCATGTATTTGCTAGTCATGTGGCTTTTGTAAATAACAAAAGTAAATTTGCTAATTTGCTATTTAAATGGAAGTACCCGAATAATTGTGGCAGTACAGTCCATTTAGTAAGGTTATTTTGAATTTTCATGTTACAGGGACACTACAATATCTGAGATCACTTGGAATTGCCTTTGCAGAAATCTGAGAACACTAACTTGTCACGGTTGCTGGCAGCTATTGCAGGATAGCTGTTGCTGTCAATCCCCCTAAGGAGTGGGGGAGGGAGGAAAAGAGAGGTGGAGAATGCAAAAATGCCCATAAGCTGATTCTTCTGAGAAGTGATGATGAGGCCTGGTGGATCACTGGAACATTATTCCCTCATGTTTATGGCTGAAGCTTTATTCTTGGCCAAAAGACATTTTGAGTAAAATTAAATGCTTTTAAAACTGTGATAAGAAAGGAATCCCTAGACATTTTTGGGGTGTTCTTTTAAAAAGTCAAAATACTGGAAATTCAGACCAACTTTACCAAGAGGATTCAGTCTGAGAATGTACCTATTTAGCATTTTAAAAAAAATTTCAGCTTACTAAGTGGTCCCCTTTTATTCCTATTTAATTTGCCCTATGCTTCTTAATTGTTTATAACAACTCAATTATAGAGTTGTATATAACATATATACAATATACTGAGTATATATTGAGTTTATAACAACTCAGTTATACTGGGTAAACCCCCACACCCACACAGTTACACTACTATTTGTTCCCAAGACCATCAATTTGTACATTTTTAAAAAAAAAGTAGTACCTGGTGATAAACTACAGTGGAATAAGCAAAAGCATTCAGTCTTGGGAGTCTATCTGGGCTCCTATCAAAGTCAATGGTCATAAAACTCCCTTTGGTTTCAATAGTCTAATGTTAATCACATTTGAATATTTCACCCAAAATGTGAGAAACCAACTCTAGGTAAAATAAATGAATAACTAAATATTCAGGTTTTATTATTCCATGTAAATAAATTTATTTTTTGGCTGATTAGAAATGAGGCATGTGTTTTTTGAATAGGGATGGTTATTAACCACTAAAACAAACTATCACAGGATGTGGTGGATTCTCCATCTTTTAGTGTTTCAAGTCAAAAGATGTGCTTCAGTCAAACAGAAGCTGTTGGGCCCAGTAAAGGGGAGCTGGATGAAGTTTAATGGCTTGTGATTTACAGAGGTCAAATTAAATTATCTAATGGTCCCTTCTGGCCTTAAACTCCCTGAATCTATGAGTATTTGATGGTTGTGTGATTGAAGTTTGCAGCTAGGAAACCTGGATTCCATTCCGATCTCTGCCAGAGTCATTTGTGTGACGTTGGCAAGTTTAATCAGTCTGTGTCTGAGTTCTCATCTGTGAAAGGCTACTACCAGTTCATGGGTATTTGGAGAAACAAGTTGTGTTCATAAAAATCCACTGAAAACTCTAGAAGGGTCCACAGAAGTTCAGAGTTAAAATCTTTATAACAGTGCCTTACCTGTAATAAGAGAAATCTGTGTAAGATGTTTATGTTATAAAACAAGTTTGGGAGGGGTATCTGTGTTAGTATAGTTCAGCAAAACAAACAAGGAGTCCTGTGGCTCTTTTAAACACAAATTTATTTATTGCATGAGCTTTAATGGGAGAAAATCCCACTTTGTCTGATGCTTGAAGATGGGGAATTTATGGAATGGGAGGAAATGCAGAGAAGTGTAGCCTAGATCATTGGTTGTCCAACTTTTTTTCTTGGGACCCAGCTCTGGATCCTTTAGCCATGAAGTGACCCCTTTGCTGGAAAAAAAAAAAAAGGGGGGGGGGGGGGGGTGTGCCCAAAAAATTTTAGCAGGGCCAACAGCGGGGGGGGGGGGGGGATTGGGGGGGATGGGGCCCACGCACCAGGCCAAAAGAAACATAAGGCTGCTTCCAGCCAGGCCAGGGGTAGCAGCTACAGGAAGCTTAAAGGACACTGGCCATCCTGCTGCTATCTGCAACCCAGGGCAGCTGGCATCCTTGCCCATTTCCCTCAGCTGCTTCCACCTACAGGGTAGCAGCCTCAGGAAACTGACAAGGATGCTGGTCGCTCTGCTAAAACCTGACTACAAGTCCCAGAGCAGCCGGCATCCTCTTAAATTTCCCATAGCTGCTACCCCTGGGTGGAAGCAGCTGCAGGAAATTTCAAAGGGCACTGGCTGCTCTGGGCTGCAGGTAGCAGCGGAAATGCTGGTGTCCTTTTCAGCTTCCCCCAACCCCACACCCAGCTGTAATGGCATAGCCCCAACCAGTACCAATGGGTCTAGCTTGTGACCCGTGGTCTGACGACCACTGCTCTAGATAAGTAACAGGGATGTTCATCTCTCTATTTTTGAATCAAAGGATACTTGTTTATATTCTCAAGTGCTATGAGCGTTAAACTTAATCCTGCTGATATTACTCAATCCTTACTTGAAATGGGTTTTGGTTAATAGGAATTTTGGCAAAAAGTCCTGCCCTCAGTATACCTGTGGTGGGGCCACTCAGCGGCCAGGTAAGGGGGTTGTGGCTGGGGCAGGGGGTTAGGGATGGGCAGCCGCCGGGGACAGGCTGTGGTGAGGGGGCAGCCTGGAGGAGCTCAGGGAGGCGGTGATACAGTGGAGGGGTGCTTTCCCTACCGCCGGCCACAGCATGGCCAGAACAGAGTCGGGCAGGGCGGAAGTGCTTTGCCCACCACACCCACCGGCTATAGTGCAACCCGAACAGGGCTGCGCAGTGGGGGGAGTGCTTTCCCTGCAGCCACCGCTGCCGGCGGCCACAGTGTGCCCAGAGCAGGGCCGGGGGTGCACCACCGCCACCAGCTACAAAGCGGCAAAGGCCAGGTGGGGAGATGCTTTCCCCTGCTGTGGCCACAATGCAGCAAAGGCTGGGCAGGGGGCTGCTTCTGCTGCTGCAGCCACAGCATGGCCCACCTGGGCCAGGGAGGGTGTCTTCCCCAGTGGGTCTGGGGGAGTGCAGGGCACTGGCGGCAGGGTGTATGGAGGGTTAGGGAAGGGTTCAGGGACTCAGGGAAGCCAGCGGCAGGGCGGGGGGGAACTGAAGATGTCCAGTGGTGGGCATCCAGATCCATCTCTGCCATGGGAAGGCATCTGTGGATGGATTTGGCTGCTTGCCACCAGATCAGATTGGGCCCCAGACTAGGGGAGGGCATTTTTCAGGCTACGGCCTTTGGGCCAATATCCTAGTCCTCATGCAGCCCTCATGCTCATTTGAGTTTGAGAGCCCTGATCTAGATGGACCTTTGATGTACCAATGTAAACTGTCTGTTAACGGTGCTAATGCAGCTAATTACCTGTGGTGCCCAGGAGGTGAAGGTTTTACTTCAAAGGACAATATACTTTACTATTCTCTATTTAAGTACCTGAGAACTGTCAACAAAGCCCACCTGAAGAAATGATCTGCAAATACCCACCTTGCTACAACCATAAGAAGGAGTGAGGAACACAATCCCTTTATCTCATCTGTCCAAGCTTCTCAGGGGAAGTTTGGGCGGCATTGAGATCTCAGCCAGCACCAGCCTGGAAATCACCCTGCTAATTCACATGGGAGACTTAGAACAAGTTCTACACTTGGATTATTGGTCTATTCCTGTAAACTGGATTTCTAACAACTGAAGCTGTGAAACAAGGACTTAAACCCATGTAGGTAGTGGATGTATGCCTAAGACCTGCAAACTCCGAATTCTTCAAGAACTTATCTTTTATAGACTCTAAATCAGTTGTTCCCAACCTTTTTCAGCTTGGGTCCCCTTTTTAACAAAAAATATCTTTGTGGCCCCCCTGGCTGATTATGTAATGTGGCCCATGCCACTCTGGCAGTGCCACTGGGACAGCCAGTAAGCAGCACTGCCGCCACCATGGCCCACGTTGCTGGGGAGCTGAGCCATAGCAGCTATGGCCCCTGCCCTGCCCAGGAAGCCGCCGTGGCCTCATCCCCATGTTAGGATCTGGCTGCGGATGGGGAGAGGCAAGATGCATCGAGGAAGGATGCATTGAGGCTGTAGCTGGATTCCGGCCCCAGTAGGGAGAGGCTCTGCAGACCCCCTGCAACATGTCCACAGACCCACAGGGGTCCCTGGACCACAGGTTGGGAGCCACTGCTCTAAATCATTTGTATGTAGGTGATCTGCTTTGACCATATAACATCTCTCTTTTTGTTTCTTTTCTTTTTATATTAAACCTTTAGTTTTAATTACTAAAGAATTGGCTGGCAGCATGGTATTTTGGTAAGATCCAAGCCTATATTGTTCTGGGTGATGTGACTGACCCTTTGGGGTCAGAAGAACCTATTTCTTTAAGAGACCCAGTAGCTGTATTGGGGACCAATGACTGGAATGCAGTAAAGGGGGCTGCGTATGTTTTATGGTGGCTTCTTGATAGCTAGTGTGGGGGATCAGAAGCACTGTTTGTGATTTGTTGGGGAGTTTATCTCCCGGTAACCCACCAGTGCTGGGAGAGTCTGCTTTCCTTTTTGCAGCTTGCCCTGATCTTTGCATATTCAGGTGGTTATCCCAGGAGGTCTGGGTCACAGCTACTACATTTCATATACCATATCCTGTGTAATAAAGGGGGAAGGCTCAGTTCTGATTGAACTGAATTCTCTCTGTTAAAGCAACTATTTATGGAATTGCTCTAGCATTTTAGCAATCCTAGCCACAGGTATACAGACTGACTCCCTGGTGCCTTCTACAGCTTTCCCTCCCACTCCTGCTTTGCCCTCCAAGTTCAGTGTAGGTTGCTACAGCCTTCAAATATGCCAACCACTGCAGTGCAGATGAGCTGACCAAACCTGCAGCAGCAGCACTGTGATTTGCTTCCCTAAGTAACATAAACATGACTTTTCAGTTGTGATAGACAGAAAAGGACTGACTTTTGTCTTCAATGAGCTAAGATTCACAAACTGACATTCTGCATGATTATTTGCAACACTAGGTCAAGAGTTTTCTTCAGACATAAAAGTATCCTCCCCCCAGAATGCCCTCTTCTTTACTAAACTTAATGAATTGAACTACTGTTCAACTGCCTGCCCTCTCTGAAAGCAGGGTTAAGAGCAGTATGGACATACCCAAGGCAAAAGTTGCCATTTGTCACAAGAAGCCAGAGTTTGGGAGAATGACACATCCCATGTTCTATGGAGCTCATTCTGGCTGATCACACTGGTACCTGGGGTTCTGCTGCAGCCAAAGCTTTAGTAGCTTTACTTTGAGGTGGTGCCAGGAAATAAATGAATGGAGGCATGGGCCATAAAGCTAATAGATAGATGGTTGTTGCAAACAAAAGTGCTTTCAATCAAAGCATCTACTTTATCTAGTCTCCAGCACTTAATGCACATCTGCAACAGAGTAGTAAAGAATCCCTAATTAACCCCAGATGAATATTTACCCAAGGATTTGTGAAAGTTTTGAATGACTTCCTTTAGACTTCCAGTGACCAAATTGCTGCCTACAGGGGAACTTGAGAGGTAATTCAAGTGTCCACTAAAATCAGATTTCTTCCTCTTTTTATACCCAGTTTGTTAGTATTACATAGCTTGTTCATCACCCTTCCCCCCAAACTTCTGAGCAAAAACAAGTGTGGAGTTTTCCGGTGAGAAACTGGGGAACCAGAATTCATAGGTAAATATGACACCAGCAGACTAGGTTTGAATAGGGACCTGGAATGGCTGACTCATTACCAAAAGTTTCAGAGGAGTAGTCACGGTGTTAGTCTAGTTCAAAAAAATGAACAGGGAGTCCTGTAGCAGTTTTAGAAACTAACTAATTTAATAATTTTTTTAGCCCTTAAGATTGTCACAGGACTCCTTGTTTGTATTACCAAAGGTGATTCACATTCTCACCTCATCTATTGTTCCACACTTTGAATCAAACCAATTTGTTTGGTTTGCTGAAAAAATCTGAACTGACCTTGTGACTTAACATTCTCTGCATTTATATATTCATCTATGTACTGTAGTTTTCATTTCATGCATTTGATGAAATGGGATCATACTCACCAAAGCTCATGCAATGTTAGTCTTTAGAAATACCATAGGCCCACTTATTTGTTTCACATAGGAATAGTTAACTATTGCCAGACTTCAAGTCAGGAGGGCACTTGTGGTCCTCAGGGACCTTACCCCTCATGGTCACTCCTTCCTTCCCAACCCTCTTCTGATTAATTAGCTGTTCCAAGGTTTTAGAAACACCTTTTAGATGCTTTCAGCAATAAGTGTAACAATTAGTTTTTCAGCTGCTGGCAGTGGTCCAAACATTTTGCTGGGTTAACAGAATGTCTTCATTACACACAGCATAGTTCTTCTCTTTGCCCACACTGCCATTGCTGGGGCCTCTCATTTTCTATCAGCCATTTGCCTATATCCTATGTCCTTGGAATCTGTCACCACTTGTAATCTGTCAAAATGAATCAGCATGGCTGGTGCCTTGACAAACAATACACTTCATTGACCAGTCTCTTGTTGCCCCACCTCTGCCTCCCTTCACTGTAGTTAGCTAAAAGGCAGCTACTGGGTAAGAAACACTTCTGTATCCATGGGAATGCCCCTCCTTGACCCGATTTCCTGGTACAGTTTGTTTTACAGCATGAACAAGGCCATTTTCTGAGAATAGCACTAATCTGAATCACTAACATATTTTAAAACATAACTGTATACGATACATAGGCATTCAAACAAACTCATTCATCATGGTGAAATACAGTTCCAACACTGGCTGGAAGGTGTGGACACGGCCAGAGCTGTATCTATGGTGGGGCAAGTGGGACTTCATTGAGCTACTTGCCCTAAACACTGGCTATTGTAAGGGGTGCAGTAAACTGTAGTTATGTCTGTGGACAGGGCTAAACAATGTCAAAACTTATTTTTTTGAACAAACTTTCCTCGCCCAGACTGAGAATAGGCTAATACAAAATTATAATGCACTTTAGCCCTATACACACAGGCTGAGCTGTAGAAATTATTTAAGTCACAAACTTTATAAATACCATTGGTAAGTTGCATTGTCTGGCTGTATAGACTACAGAATGGCTTTCTCTAGTAAGGGAAAACAGACTGATAATCTGAATATTTAAAGTCTTATCATGCAGCTAAATTGGGTTTTTATTAAGTGGCATGATGGTGACAGTTAATATAGAATCATATTTTGTTCTAGCCAGGGAGTTCTTTGAAGATCAGACATTGAAAAAGTTCTTCCAGGCTGAGAAAAAGATTAGGCTTTTTTCTTCCTGACCTCTGTTTGCCTCTACATTCTATTTAAAATATTTAGCTTAGATAGTTATAGTTCATAATCCCAGATACTGTACTGAACAGGAGGCAGTTTTCCTGAAAGAGAATTTTATTATTTGAATTCTGAGGGTATAGAGAGAATTTATTAGCTGTGTCACTGTGAGCAGATTGGCTCATCTTCAAGGTGAAATTTCCCCCCAGATCTTCAGTCTTAAAAAGGAGCTGTTACTTACCAGTAATAGCCATTCTTCAAGATGTGCTGCTCATATGTGCTCAAGATGTGCAGCCCTGCAAATAGTGTAGTGGCTAGCACCTCCGCTTAACATGCGGAAGGTCCTGGGTTCAATTCCCAGGGGGTTGGACTCGATGATCTCATGAGGTCCCTTCCAGCCCTATGATTGATTGATTGATTGATTGATTGATATCCATTTCCATATTGGTATGCATGCACCTCCATGCATGGCCACTGGAAAACTTTTTGCCCTTAGCTATCTCTGTAGGGTCAGTGTTGGTGCCCTCTGGAGTCCCCTGCATACGCTGTGGTATATTAGGTGCTAATGACCCTAATCCCCCTCCAGTTTCTTCTTTCTGTTAACTCCAAAAAGCGGAGATGGAGGGTGGGTGTGTAACAGATATCAGCAACACATCTTAAAGAACGGCTATTTCTGGTAAAAAAACAACAAGCAGTTGTGTGGCACTTTAAGACTAACAGATTTATTTTTTGCATGAGCTTTCGTGGGAGAAGATCTCCTTTTTTCTTTGAGCTGCTGCTCATATCTGTGAATTACAAGCCTTACCTTGGAAGGTGGGAGGAGGTACAGTCTACCTGTGTGCAGCACTGCTCTGCCAAAGGCTGTATTGTCCCTCACCCGTTGTATGATGGCGTAGTGGGATGTGAACATATAGACAGATGAGCAGGTGGCTGCCCTGCAGATCTCCTGGATCAGAACCTGAACGAGGAAGGCTGCAGACGAGGCTTGCGCTCTGGTTGACTGCACTGTTATTGGTCCAGTTAGAGGTATGTTGGCTTGCTGATAGCAGGTCCCAGTGCAGGAGGTGATCCACAATGATATCAGCTGGGAAGACACTGGCTGGCCCCTCATACGGTCTGCAACAGTGACAAAGAGCTGAGTTGATCCCCAGAACAGCCTTGTCCATTCAATGTAGAATTTGAGGGCTCTCCTGATGTCTAAGGTATGCCATCTCCATTGCTCCTCTGTTGTGTGAGGTTTAGAAAAAAAAAGATGGGGAAAATATATCTTGGTTAATATGAAAAGGAGATACAACCTTAGACAGAAAGGCGGGGTGAGGCTTCAGCTATACTTTGTCTTTATAAAAGACTGTATGGGGGGGCTCTGATGCCTGTGCCCTTAATTCCGATACCCATTTTGCTGAGGTGATAGCCACCAGGATGGACACCTTCAATGATAACATCAGTGTGGGCATGAAGCCAGGGGCTTGAACAGGGCTCCAGTTGTTCTAAGGGCTAATTTTAGGTCCCACTGGGGATCCAGGTTTCGAACCTATTGATCTCTCCACCCCCTAGGGAATCTGGATGACATTAGATGGGAGAAAGCTGTTACTCCCACAAGGGGTTCATGGTAGGCCAATATGGGTGCCAGGTGCACCTTTCAGGAAGCCAGGAGTAGCCATTTAGCTTTAGGTGCATAAAATATTCCAAGATAACCTGTATAGGTGAGGCCCATAGAGTGGGGCCTTGGGTTTGAGACCAAATTGTAAAACATTTCCATTTGGCTCAATACGTGACCTGCATGGAAGGTTTTCTGCTGTCCATAAGAACATGTTGGACCCGGGGTGAACAGGCTCATTCCTCCTCTGTCAGCCATGCAGTTTCCAGGTTTTCAGGTGCAGGGACCTCAGGTTTGGGTGCAGCAGGCAGCCATGATGCTGCTTCTGGAGATCTTGTCTCCTCGGTAACTTCCACAGAGGGGCTGTCAACAGGTCACACAATGTGCTGTACCAATGCTGGCATGGTGACACTAGAGCAATGAGAATAAGATCCACTTTGTCTTTTTTGATCTTCAGCAGTACTCATTAGCAGGGGTACTGATGTGAAGGCATACGAGGGGTCCCAACCACTTTCTCAGTTAAGCGTCCAATAGGGAGTTCCCCTCTGAGCCCCAAAGGGAGCAGAATAAGTGACGCTTGCAATTCTGGCATCTCACAAACAGAGCCACATGGTGATGACCCCCCCGGAAGATTTAGCTTGTCATGTCCGGATGCAGTGACCAATCATGCTGAGGTAGGAAGTATCTGCTGAGTTGGTCTGCTTTGCTATTCCTCCCCCAGGTAGGTGAGAAGCCACTATGTGAAAGTCAGGTTCCAAAGAAGCACCCGTGTTAGCCTTGTTCAGTAAAACAAACAGGGAGTCCTGTGGCGCTTACAAAATGTTGTTAGTCTTTAAGTGCCACAGGACTCCTTGTTTGTTTCTGTGTGAAAGTCATGTCTCACCACCAGTTCCCAGATGCAAGTGCTTTTCTGGAAGAGGGGCTGAGGAGTAGATTCCACGTTGTTGGTTTATATAATATATAGCTGCAGCACTGTCTGTTAGGGCCTGATCACCTGGTCTTCAGCTGTTGGAGGAAGATCTGACAGGCTAGCTACGCAGCTCTTAGTTCCTTGACACTGATATGCAGAGCCTTCTCCTTGAGTCATCTCCCCTGAGCGCTGAGGTGAGTACCCCAGCCAGGTCAAAAGCATCCAAGATCAGGGTGAATGATGGGTATGTCACCCCAAACAGCATCCCCATGAGCACAGATTGGAGCCTCTCCTACCATCATAGGTCTGACAAGATCCCAGAGGGCCTGTCACCATTTTGCCCAGTGTGTTCCTCTGGGGATGGTAAACTGTTGCTAGCCACAACTGTAGCGGTCTGGGATAACGACGTGGGAGTCTCACTGCTGAAACAGATGCCACCATGTGCCCCAGGAGTTGGTATCTGACTGATATGGCTGGGCACCATTGCAGGATGGTAATGATGCCTGACATCACTTCATACTTGGCTTGAGATAGGAAAGCTTGCCTTTTGACTGAGTCTAAAAATTCTGCTATGAATTCTGTTATTTCAGTCAGTCTTAATTGGGATTTCTTTGCATTTATTAGCAGAGCCAGGCAGTTGCACTTCACAAAATCTCTCAGTACTAGGGAAAGTCCAAATGGTGTGGCTGCAAACTGAAAGTCAGAGGATTCCCTGACAATACAGATACTTTCTGTGGTCTTCTCTGATAGAGAAATGAAAGTACCCATCTTTCAAATTGAAGGCAGTGAATCAGGATCCAGCAATGGGATAATATGGGCAAGGGAGACCACCCAAAACTTTAGCTTTTTTAGAAATTTGTTTAGTCCTCTTGGGCCCAAGAAGGGTCTCAAACCCCTCTTTGCTTTAGGGATAAGGAAATAGCTGCAGTAAGATCCTCTCTCCTCTTTCCCTTCTGGAACTCTTTGAATTGCTCCCATTTTTAGCAGTAACTCGATCTCCTCATCCAGAAATTGCTCCTGACAGGGGTTCCTGAAGAGGGACTGGGAGGGGGGGTGGAAGATTGGGGAGTTTCAATGTAAATTGTAGCGCATAACCCCAAGTAACCGTATCTAGGACTCAACAGTTCATAGTAATACTGGCCAATGGGATCGGAAGCCTGACAATCAGTCCAAATAGAGGGTAAAAGGATCCTTTGTTGGGACTGGGGCGCTGTCCTCAGGCATCCCATCAAAACTCCTGTCTCTGGTTGCTCAAACGGCAATTGGAGCCCTGGTGAGGGCCAACCGAGGACCTTGGGGTGTATCATCCCCTAGGGGCTCTGGCTCTGTCACTATCCATAGGCCCTATGTTCAGAGGCTTGTCTTGTCCACTGCTGCTCCTAGGATGGCTGGGGCCAAAACTGACTCCTGGAGGGTTGAGGTGCATAAAGACCAAAAGAGCAAATAGTTGCACTGGAGTCCTTAAGTCCATGGAGCTTCCCATCTGTCTGGTCAGAGAAGAGTGCCAAGCCATCAAACAGAAGGTCCTGAATGCACCGTTGCATCTGGGATGTAGGGCCTAACACCAGGAGGCCCTTCCTATGCTGGTTGCAGAGGTAGTGGCTCTTCTTGCTGAGTCAGTGACATCCCAAGAGGCCTGCAGGGTCACCCTCAGTAATGCTGTCCCCTCTTCTAGCAGGCTGTTAAAGTCTAGAAGCTGGTCTGGAGAGAGACTCCCCCAAAACATTTCAGGCAGCTCCAAAAGGTTGAGATATCTACCCATGAGGGCCTGATGGTTCACAATTCTAAACTAGATGGTAGCAGTAGAATAAATCTTTCTTCTGAAAAGGTGTAGTGCCTTAGACTCTTTATTTTTTGGAATAGAGGCAGGCTGGCCCTTCTACTGGTTTTGATTAACTGCATCCACCACCAGAGAGGAAGGGGCAGAGTGTGTATAGAGATACTGAAAAGTCAGGGTTGGGACATCATATTTCTTTTCTGCTCCTTTGGATGTGGATTCATGGAAGACTGGGTTTGCCACAGGGCCCTGACAATTTGAAGGACTCCCTTATGTACAGGCAAAACCAATCTGGCAGGGGCTGCTGCCACTAACACATAAAATAGGAAATCTGAGGTCTCCCTCAATTCCTTGACCTCTAAGTGTAGGTTTGAAGCCATTCTTTTAAGGAGGTCTTGATGGGCCTTAAAGTCATCTAAGGGGAAGGAAGTTCCCTGAACAACTGCTTTGTTCACAGATGACGAGGAGTATGGCTGGGGCCCTGCAAGCGGGGCTGCAGAAGAGCCCTCCCCAAGATCTGATTCCTCCTCAGACCTGAACAGTTGAACCGTAGCAGCCTTATGATCCACTTGGGGTCCCGACACAATCAACTAGGGGGCCTTTCCCAAAGAAAAAGTCCAGTAGCCCCAATATGCAAATTGCTTAGTTAGCCCTGTGGAAGCTGTGAGGTGAGTGAAGCAGGGTCCAACCTGGAGCCCTTGTGCTTAAGCTTAAGCTTGACTCTGTCTCTCCTGTGAGGTTCCCTGAACCCACTTTCTGAAGATAAAGAAGAAGTAGGCCTAGGACTTTTGGCATGGTGCCTAGACCTCTTAGCAAGGCACCTGCTAGTAGAGTCCAATGAGGCACTTTGGTGCTGGCAGCACTGGAGAGGAGTTGGGTGAAGAACTAGATTGCCTGTCTCGTCTCATTGGTACTGAGGACTTCTGGTACTGCTTGCCTGATTAGCAGTCCCAGGAGCAAGAGGTTGATCTATGGTGCCACTTTGCCAACAGTGACCATCCCAGTGCAGGCCGTGCCAGTCCTGAATGCTCAGTGACGATGAGGGATGGAGCAGGATCCACGTGACATGCTCAGTGCTGGAGAATGGGATGATCCTCAAGGTGATTTAGAGCAGGGCAGAGGATGTGGAGTCTTTGCAACCTGCAGATGGTGTTGGTTTGCTCTGTTGGGGGGATCCCATACCCAATACCAGAGTTTCCTGTGCCATAGTAAGGTGCTTCTACACCAGACAGCCCAACGCAGGCTTTCCTCTAGATGGCGGGTGAGTCATGGGATCCTCTTGTCTAGGAGGCATAGGCAAAGTCAACAAGGCCTCATGCCTCCGATGTCGATGTAGCTGGCAACAAAGCCTCCTGGCTGCTGCCTGGAGTCAGCGGCACTCTCTGCAGCATCAACATCATGAGCCCACGGATCCAACAGACTTGCCTGGGTACAACTGACGTAGCTGGTATTGATGGGTGACATTAATCAGATTGTGCCTTTTTCTCTTTATACCAGTGCTGACTGAGCACTTGGAGTGGAGGTGCTCAGTGTCAAAGCTGACCATGCCAGCTCTGATGCTGGTCTTAGCAAAGCCTCAGTAAGAAAAGCCTTCAGCTGAATATCTCTGTCCTGAGTTCTAGGTTTGAAGAACATGCAAATTTGGCATTTGTCTGACTGATGAGTTTCCCCCAGGAACTTAAGGCACTTGTTGTGGTGGTTGCTTTGTAGGAAAGCCTCCCCACTTGCTGAACAAGGTTTAAATCCCATAGACTGTGGCATGATCACTGGAGAAAAGTTGAGTTGTGTAAAACTAATGCTAACTAATCACTATACTATCTTCTAAACAAAGGACAGATAACTAACAAACAGCATAAAGGCACTTATAATTGCAAGAGAAGCATTCCAGTGACTATCACACAGACTGGAAGAACTGAAGGGGGAGCAGGGCCTGCTGAACCTAATATACTGCCGCATACTCATGGGACTCCAGAGGGTGCCGACGCTAGCCCTGTGGGGATAGCTAAGGGCAAAAAGCTTTCTGGTGGCCATGCACAGAGGCACATGCACACCAGTAGGTGAATGGATATGAGCAGCAGCTCAAAGAACTTGTTTTATTATTATTTTAATTTTATTGTAGCTAAATTTGCCAACTGGCACCTAAACCACCATGCTGACAGTAGGAACATTCTGACTTTGTTTTAAAGTACACTGAAATCCCAAAACGATAGAAAAACCATTCTGCTGAGGTGGACTGTGGTATTTAGGATTATTCAGATTCTTTCATTAGCATGTTTGGGGACAAAACTATAAAGACAGCAGCTCCTGGTTATTTAAAGGTAGTGAATAAGAATTGGATGAGCCTGTCTGATAAGTAATTCACAAAATAAATATTGAACTGCACAAAATACAAACTTATACCCTGCAAACTCTCGTGTGTGTAATCTTTAAGATCATGGAACTACTCATGTGAGTAAGGGGTTCTCAGATTTAGTTAAATAATCCCCATCAATTCAAGTAGCACTTAATACCAGAGGTTATTTTTTGTATTTCAGTACCATCTAGAGCTAAGGACCCCATTGTGGCAGGCACTGTATAAACATGTAAAACAGATGGTCCCTCAGCTGAAGAATTTATAACTGAGGTGTAAAACAAATGACGTGATAGGAAAAAAATCATAGAAACGTAGGACTGGAAGGCACCTCAATGGGTCATCTAGTCAAGTCTCCATACAGGCGCAGGACTAAATATTATCTAGACCACCCTGACAGGTGTTTGTAAGGAAAAGTAAATGATGGTAATTTAATTTTTCCAAGCCAATGGTCAAAATAGTCAATTTTGCAGTAAAACAAACATGCTTGCATAGCTAAAATATGCCAAATTAAAATTTCAATTTTGTAATATGACACTTATGTTTACTGCATATAAAATTAAAATGGTAAATGATGATTTTGCTGACGAGAATTCTGAAAAAAAAAAATGTTTTGGTACAGCTTTACATAAGCAATCCAAGACCTAAACAGCTAAAAGTCTAGTGCTTTATTAAAAAAAACAAAAAAAAACAAACGCTTTGAATTAAATGGAAAAAAACTCCAATAATTTATTCTGCAAGAAAACAAGTTGCTAACAGACTAATGGCAGTTTTGGAGATGGAAATGAATACTTTGATTTTTACATTTTCTTTTTTCCAGGCAATCCATCTGAACAAAGCAAATTACTTAGGAAGAGCTTTCCTATTCAAATGTGAGTTGTATACCCTTGCCAGTACAGACCTGCCATGCCAGTGATGTTCTTATGTAGAGGGAAAGATACTGCTCTCCTTTCCAAGAGGTTCAGAAGCCAGTAAAATACCACTAAGGTCCTGAAAACTTAAAGATAGGAAGAGATCATGGCCTAATTGTAGCTGCATTATTAGACAGAAATGAGGGACAGTCGATTGGTTATCAGAGCCACCTTTGATATGCCAGATTTTTTTCTGAAGAGACACTTTTTCTTCTGTTTATAGTGTAAGTTTAATAAAAGCACTATTTATACAAGTCATAACTGAATGCAGCTCTTGTGCATCAACTGGCTGTTTGTATCTAAAAATCAGGTAGGAAATGAGTTACAGGAATGATTCTATTTTTAAGTCACATGGTTTTTTGTTGGTTTTTTTTTTTTAAACAAATGTTCTACTCAGTTAAAATTCTCTAAACAAACATACAAGTCAGACAATAGTACATTTAACAAAGTTGCCTTCATACAAGTAGTTTCAAATACAAAAGCAAATCCTGCTTAATAGCCAGAGCAGGATATTTAGGTCAGGATGCTGGGTTTTTGTTCCTAATTCTGCCACATGCACACTGTAGAACTTGGGCCAGGTCAGTTGTGTTGTATGCCTGTTTCCCCATCTTTTATAGATGGATTGCAATATTCATCTATCTTCTCCATAGTGCTGTCAAGCTGGAGTCTGACCCTCAAAACAACTTCCCAAGAAAAATATGTACAAGTTGGAGATCCCTTCATACTTGAAGGAACTGAAATGTACCTGGGAGCATTTAAGACTTGGCTGTTTATACAAAGCACTATACAAAGGGTAATTTGTCTGGCCCCTGAGCTTGTCTGAACTTCAAGTCCTGATGCAGGTTATAGTCAGGGCTTTTATTATTCTTGTCAAATATAACTTCTGCCTTCGTGATTTCATTAAAGAGGTGGGGGTTCTGGAAAAGAAACTGCTCAGGACTCAAAAATAAAAAGGGAAAGCAATGAGAGAATATCTAAAATGTAACAGAGAGGAAAAGGACATCATTTTAAATAAATTCAGACTATCATTTGACATCACACTGATTTGGCATGGCAGTTATTTCACACAAAAGGCAATTTTACATCAGAAAGGCTATAAACACCAAGACATTTCTGGGATCTGATCAACACTGCTGGGGACTGGCGTTCAAGTTTTATTAGATACAGTAATCTTCAGCACTACACAGTCGGTGTAGCTCCAAATGCTGTCAACCTTAGGTAGCCACATTAGTCATTAAATGGTAAGTCTAAATGTAGCTTTTTTTGGAGGAGGTGGTGAATTGGTCATGAATCTGGCCAGATTTTCTCCAGAAGTACTTGCCATTTGTAAGTAGTAACTTGCTATTCATTATTCTTCTTGTGATTCGTCACCTATGTCAGTGGTTTTCAAACTGTGGGTCGAGATCCATTACTGTGTTGCAGACCTTCAGGTACTGGGTAGTGGCATTCCCTGGTGATAGTCCCAAAAGACAGGAATGAATTGCTCAAAGATGGAATTGTTAGGTTGCAGGCATAAACTTTTTTTTCAGCTGGGTCCTGAGAAAAATATTTGAAAACTACTGCCCTAAGCTAGATGCTCCCTGTCTACATGAAAAAAGACATTTTAAAAAATAAGTCAGTTATAGATGGATGAGGCCAGAAGAGCCTGCTAAAATTTGGGTAGGGACTGGTGACCGTCATTCAGATCTCAGGAGAGAGAATTCTCTTGATACCTTGCCTCCATTCTCATTTAGCACGAGCTTCTGAGCTCCTCCTCTGAAAGTCTTCAGTGATTTGCACTGAGTCCTTTCTAAAAATGGCTTATCAAGCAGGATGCAGTTCTTTCCCTTCATTAGCTTCCTCCTGCATTCCCTGACCCACCAACTGCAATTGAAAACACCACCACCCTCACCTCACCCATGCTCCAAGCATAGCATTCATTCTTCCTCCCCCTCCCACCACTGCTTTCCCCCTGTGCTCACTGAATCAATACAGGAGCCCTTACCATCAAAAGGGTCTAGGTGAGCAGCTAAGTCCAGGTGGTCATGGGTAGTAAGAGGGATTCACATTTTCACAGCTGCCGACTTCTGAATGATGTGACCCCACAATTAAGGAACAGACTTCAGTACTTTTATTCAGAGAAGTTTCTTACCATTTGACTAGCTCTGATGCTGACACTTGCTTTCACAAGAATGTGCAACACCTACCCACCCACCCACTCCCCCCTCCAAAAACAACACCCACCCCCCAGGTTGCAACACTGCTAGTTTCTTCCATCAAACAAAAACAAAGAGAAAAAAAAAACCCAATGCATTTGTGAATAAATTGGCAGCATTTACAATTTAAAAACTTGAAGTAGAATAGCATACAGCCCACAGCTGCAAGGATTGACTTCCCGTGGACATAAGTGGTAAGATTCTAATTGCATTCAATTTTCAAAAACTAAAATAAGTCAAACATTTGGCAAAAGACAGGCAGGTGACCACTCTCTGTGATGTCAATGAAGAGACCAAGGGTATGTCTTCACTGACAGCGGCAAAATCCCCGCCATCAGCCAGACATTCCGGGTGTGGTTAGCAGAATATGCACTCGCTGCCGTGCTCCCAGAAATTGGCACCAGAAGGCGTAGGGGAAAGCTGATCGGAAGCCATTTGCAGTTGGCTTCCCTGAGTGTGTCCTGGCGGCTTAGAGTCACCCAGCAGTTATGTAAGGCATTTTACGTGCCTTGCATAAATGCCAGTCGACGGCCGCCAAAAAGCCGCCCAAGTGCAGACCAAGGCTAAATGTGTGAAATCCATACGAGAATGGGACTGATGGGATAGGAGGTGTTGAATTTGTAGAGTCAATGCAGAGCATTGTTTTGGAGGGGTATTTATTTTAAGTGTATTATTGTATGTCAATTTTTAATAGCCTTACAATCAACAGCTTAGAAAAGCCATTCTAAACCATCTTGGATTTTTCTAAATATCACAAAATCATTTGAGTTGTGGTGGTATAGCTTTCTTACAAACCTGTTCATGTTTCACCTTACAATCTGTCTTACTCTATCCTGCTTAGATTCGCTTCCATATGTGACTTGCAGGTGATCAAACCCCCTTCTTAACCTTCACAACAAATAGCAAAAAAAACACCAACACTGCAGCAGACATTTGTGTAAACATGCAATTGTTGTGTGTCACCAATGAAAAATAGCACATTCCTGCTAGTTTCTTGCTGCAACATGGTTAAGTTTACAGGTCCTTTAGATTTGTTTTCACATCAATGACCAGAAACTGAATGAATTTTACATTAACTTCATTAAAAATAAAATCAAGCTAAAAGCTGGATCTTGACTGTGCCACTTCATCCCATGGCTTTCAGCCTGTATGTTTTAAGTTCGCTCCTCCACTCATTGCTATTTGGAAGTGTCACTGCATATGGTCCCTCCACCAGCTATCAGAATTGATGATTTGCTCATACACCCTAGCTTTACTTCTCAAGAAACACAATCACAATGAGATTTATACTCTTTTCCCTCTAATAATCCAATAATACGTATTCTGCAACTGAAACATTTCCAAAAAATGTCTCAGATAAGTCAAAGTTCAATACCACTTACTGAAACTTGGATTAAAACTTTAGTTATGATCACCAAATGAATGTGCTCCTAACTGCTTTTATCATTTTCTAATTATTCTACGTTTACATCACCTTTATTTAGAGAATCCCAAAACACTTGGTCATTGATGTGTGAAAAAATGTTTAAGATCATCATGCACAACTAAACTATTTCATTTCAGTAGCAAACCAGAACTGCATTGTCAGGTATAAGCTATCCTTTGTAGAAGACTGGAGTGTTGCAAGAAAGGAAGTGAGGCTTGTCCTTAAATTTCAATACTGAAAAAGATTTGGTGTTTATTTAAAATACTGAAGTTTAATTTAAAAGAAATTAACCCCTAATCATTGAGGCCAGGAACATGAGATCCATCTAAACTGTCCCATCCCATTCTGAATTTTAAGAATATCCAGAAGTTATCCTAATTAAACATTAACAATTGCGGGATTTTGTGGAAGGTACATTAAACCTCATTGTTCAGGGTTCAAGCCAATCTCTGTTAGTGATTGAGATGAGATGTGTGCATGGTGTGGGGGCAGATAATTCCACATCTACCTACTACAAGATTTATGCCTTTCTGTGAAGCATCTGGTGCTGTCCATTGTCAGAGACAGGATGGTGGGCTACATGGATCTTGGGTCTGCTCCACTCTGGCAATTTCTGTGCACCTTCAAATCCCTTTATGGCAAGGCACGCTGAACTATTTCTCAGTAATGCTTTTATCAACCTAAGATTCAGAAGGCTCAAGTTAATATTTAAGTGCCTGCAGCAGTATATGTACTTTACTTTCTTCTTCTATATTTGTTGAGCTAAGTAGGTTTTATTAATTCCAAATGTTCAAGATGATAAATATCCTTCCAAGAATGATCTTGTCTTGTCCTCTGCTGGCTGTATTAGAGCGATACTTTTTACAAAGAGGCAGTTTGGGGCTGTTTCAGACATTCAGGAAGCCAGTTGCAGGGTTACTCAACTTTGCCAGTGTAGACTGGATCCCAGTTGGAAATGAGTTATGAAAACACAAAGTTTACAGATCTCATATTTTTGTTCTATTCCTGAAAAACAGGAAGACACACCTTTCTAAGTTCAAACTGCAGCCATTTTAAACCAGTCATGAGAGATGAGTGTTAATTCAGTGTTCAATTTTAATTCAGTACATTTAGCTCACAATATTGTACCATACTGTTTTCCATTTGTGTGGCTGATGGCTTGCATCCCTAGCAGACCCATCCTTGTTGGAATGCAAATTTTGCAGTGAAGTTGGCACTAGTTATAGCAGCCTTTTTGAAAAACATTTTATCAAAGGAAGAGCTGTTAGCCTTATGTTTCAACCCTTAACTGAATTTTAAATAGCATTTTTCTTAATTATATGTATGAGGCTTGAAGACGGCATGGTATAAACATCTCAAGAACTTAGATAGGACAGACCAGAGAGGTTAAGGTCCAGAAAAGAAAATCAAATGATAGTTTTTCACCAGTATTTGCAGACTTCTGCCCTATTCATACATATATGTGATGTAGCAAGCAGAAGAAAAAATGAAGCAGGGAAAGATAAACAGGGTAAAATGTTCCATGTTCTCTACAATTGGTAGTAATACTCTCTTGGGATCACTGCTTGGAGCAGCTCCCTGCTGAAGGATGTAGATACGAGTTGATGGACAATGAAGGATTACAGATTTCCTCTGTGGTTGAAAAAACATGTTTTATTCAGGATGCCACCATGGAATGTGTTGCATAGGCTCCTAGTCTCTCTTAAATTGGTTTATTAATGCTGTATTAGAATTCAATCTTGCAGAACTTGATGCACTTAGCTATGGATTTAAGGCAGAAGGAAACAAAGATGAGTCGATGGTTTCTACTTAGATACGTTCCTGCTCTTCTTTTAGTATGTGTCTTTTCTTTGGATATTGGGATTTCTGGCAAAACAAGGAGGGGAAAGCACATACAATCCATTATGCCACCTGCAATCCCAGTGAAATTTGGTCTGCTTCCCTCACACATCAAATTTTGGCCAGATGGAGATAACACTACCCATGAACAGCCTAGTTCTCTAAATACCATCTTAGTCCAGGGACCATGTCAGCTGCTGACAATTGCATCATCTTTTGCATCAAATGTCCCTTTATGTGGCTTGCACTGAGGCACACTAGATGATCTGTCAGAGAAGAGCCCAGTTTGCCTTGACCTTTAGACTTTGGTTTCTTGTGCCATGTATGCCAGTACTGTCATACTGTCTAAATGAGTTACTTCTTCCTCAGATGATACAGGACATTTTGAAGACCCAACCCAACTGCTGCCATCTCTAAGCTCTTCTGACCTTGACCATGTTCAGTGCATTGTGATGCCCTTATTGTGCTCCCTGCTTTGAAAGACTGGTTTCCCTGACCAGTATTTTGGGGTCCACAATGGGAAGGCAGGCTCCTACCATCAGTGGGTGCATGGTAACTGCCAGCTGAAGTAATGAATCACTCTGGATGTTAGCTTCACCTTCCTTTGCATTTCTTGCTGGAAATGGTTCCAAAACCTGAATCCCAGCTGTACTCAATACATTCTTGCTCATGAAGTAAGCTCTGTGCAGGAAATCAGAAGTTTTAGAAGCTATAGGTAAAGGTGGATGGATAGCACACTTGTTCCATGACACACCAAAGATCAGTGCTGGGATCTTAAAAGCATGTATAGAGGGAAAGTTAGCTTTTCTTTCCTTGCAAGTGCTTAGTCCTCCTAGCGGAGATCAGAGAGCTCTTTATCAAGAACCTCTAGGCCTGAATGGCTCATCAGGGTGAAGGTTTGAACAAGTGTGGTGTGGAACTGTCAGTGCAGTAACCTCAGCTAGCGTATGAGAGGAGACAGAGGCTACAATGAACCATATTGATGGAGTCTCTTGGCAGACTGAAGGTGATGGAGTGCCTCTTGGCTTTTGCCTGATCCACCATAATGAAGAGAGAACAAATAAAAAGAATGAGTTGAGAATGAGGGGGGAAAAAAAGAGATTTTGCTCACTGCTCACTCACTATTAGCCATAAAAAAGGCAGGAAAACAGAACTGCCAGCCTATGGTACCAGAGACAGAGAAAGAGTCATGAAGGCTGAAGCAACACGGCCAAAAGAACAGACTCTTACAGACAAGGCTGAACTGCCTTCAGTATTTGCAGAAGATGTGCAGTCCAAATGTCTTGAACTGAAGGAAGGATCAGGATCTTTACATAAGCACCAGTGGTAGAGTCAGTTAAGTTTCCAAAGTATTCTAGTTCCTGAAAGCCTGGCAGATTAAAAACACAAATATGGCAATGCAACTTACATTTCACTACATTTACAATATGAACTACACCATTTGCATACACAAGAGTAAGTCCATATCCATGAAAAGCATGCTTATAAGTGGTGCTGAATGCATTATATGAAAAAAAACAATAGTAAAAATTGCCCTTCCTATTTTAAGAGGAGGGTTAGAGAAAAAAAAATAGTCCTCCTAAAAGGCCACAACTGTACAGTGTCAAACAAATTCCATCATATGCAAAAAGATAATTTATACTTTTACTTAATCATGATATTCTGTAATTGAAATATTGCAACAAAGAAGGCACTGACTTTTTAGCCTACGGTCAATTTTTTCATTGCTTTATGGTCCATAAAAGCATTTGGGCACTTCTCTCGTCTACACCATTAATGCAGGAGGCTTGAACTTAATTTTTTCCAAGTGATGAATTCCAGTCCACAATAGCTGTCAGCATAACCTTTGTTGTTGAGATTTTGAAGCCAAGTAGTAATGCATTTTGTGTTATGGGATTTCCCTGATACTAAGCACTAATATATAATGCATTAGCACTTATACAATCAAAGTCTACCCATCAGCAGTGACACATTAACAGTGGAACTGAACAGCATATTAAACAGACTCTGAATTGCACCTCTCACTTTATCCAGTAATTTACAGTGTCCAACACAGACTGGTTGAAATATTCACACAACTGTTTTTCAAAACATTTTATTGCATCATATTTGGTACCTTATGTTTGACAAAGGAAATTACATCTGTAACTGCAGGAATTAGAAGCTGGTCTGTTATTTGAGAAAAAAAAAATCTTGGGCCCCTTAAAAGTTACAAAGTCTTGGGTTTGCCTGAAACAACTGAGCAAGAAATATATTCTTAGAAATGTAGGGCTTCAAGTATTACAAACCTGTGACACTGTGGAAAAGTTCCAGAGGTATCTAAACTGCAGCACTTGTTGTTCTCTGCATAACGTGAACAAGGCCTGCTGAGGTTTTAAACTATTAGTCTCTTGATCAGTCAAAATGGTAGTCAGGAGTTCCGCTCTTTGTAACTTCAAGCCATAGTATATTCTCATTTGTTTTCACTCTGTGTGAAAAATGCACACTATCTTTCTAATTAGTTGGTGCCACATCACAGTGCATAATTTCATTTGGTTCTTGCATTACAGTTTTAACAAGTTTGGCCAAACTATGCTGTGAGGTTCATCCCAAAAACAGCAGTGTATATTTCTTTTCAAGTTTAATTAAAATGAAGAGATAGTTCTAACTGGTTCCTTCAGTTAAAAACTGTGGTGCAAGAACACCAACTGATCGTGTACAGTGAACTTCGGAGACACAACAAGCTTACTGAACACCCTATTTTTCTTAATTCTGCTTGGTATCTATCTGTCCCAGTCTCCACAACATCACACGTATGTTGTAGGTTTCTTTGTAAATAGTGATTGACAATGAGTACTTCCTATGAACTGAATCATCTCCGTATCAAAATCAGTCAGATGCTAAAGCCCCAACAACGCTTTGTGCTCAGTGAAAGAATCCAGTGCTAAAACAGCATTTTTGCTGTCTGAGATAATAGTAATCTCATGAGACAAATTTAAAGTAATATTTCTGCCACACACCTGCTATGAGGCCTATGAGCCTCCAGATTTCATATAAATTAGTTTAAAAACATGAAATAGGTAAGTAAGGATAAGGGCTTTTTTTCTTCTTCAATTTTAGCAGCCTTTAATTTTTCTTAAGAAACCGAACAACCTATATCCAGTAATATGTTAGATATTTTATATATATACTTTGTCAGCAGGATAAAAAACGTAAAACTATTTGAAGGCAACATTTTTACTCCTTCCGTTCTCTGTGTAAGTTAGAATAATTCAGCAGGTGCGTGACAAAAATATTATACACCAGATATGGTCCAATGTTATTCCGTTCTCTCTCGTTTTCTCTCTCTTTCTTTCTTTCTTTTAACAAGTTGTTCATATTTCATTGGCCAGTTCTTCAGTTTCTGCAGAACTATCTCCATTAACTGTGATCTTCATATCATCTTCATATCCAGGGGGCATGAAAGCCAAAGCGTAAGGGAAAAGCTTATGACAACTCGCTCTGTAAGTTTCAGCTGCTTCTTTACAGTCTCCCAGGCTACCATCACTCAAAGCTTCTAATACCTCCATACAAGTCTAATTAAAAACAAAAGAAAAGTGTTAAACCTTCTTACAAATATCCATCTGTGATTCATTAAAAGATACAATACTTCTGAATATATAGTTATTTTCTAGCTTCAGCCTTCCCTTCAAATATCTATTTTTCTAAACTCTGCTGGCAGAAAAAACTGGCAGAGCATCAATGCATCATCACCACCACACAATTCTAGAGAGGTCAGCAATTCTAGTGGAGGTAATCAGAAATATTTCTTCCTAAAAAAAATTATAATTTTTTGAGGGGAAAATACTGTTTGAACTGTATGATGTTACTGTGTCAGAGGCTCACAAATGTTTGCAAAAACAAAGGCCAAAGATGTTCTTATCACTAGTTATTTTCCTTGTATAGATTTTTGCATTGCAAGAAATCTAGATTTCTGCTTTAACACTTCATGCACAACTAGTGAGAGAGACCCTCATTGCTCAAAACCCTCAGTGACTGGGTTCCAGAAGGGAACTCTAAATAAGCCACCTTACCTCCAAATATTAGTTTCCAAGTAAAAGGTTTAATTCCTGAAAACAACAACAAATGGCTACAGAATCCCCCACTCCAAGGCAAAAAGAGCTCCAGCTACTGGCATACAAACACTATCCACAAATTAAAGGGAAGAAGTTTTCTTTTATCAAATGTAGCTGCCTTGCAACAGATTCAAGTTCCCAGAACTCAAGTTACAGGCATCTTCTGTTTAAAAAGAAAAAAAGCTATAGAACTCTTCATTAAAGTTGGCCTGCAAGCAGAAAGCTTTTGAAAGAATACATGAAGACACCTTGATAACCACACATGGAAGAGAGATACTAGAACAAAAGAATAACATATTGTAGAGAATTGTCTGCAAATTTTAACAATATCCACTAAATAAACAACCATCCATGAAGTACAACAGGTGGGAAACTTGAGGTCAAAGATTTATAACACAAATCTAGATTTTTACTATGAGGCTGAATCCACACAGTAACACTAGAGCATTTGAGAACTCCACGTAGTTTCCCTACTTTTGAAAGAAAAGGACAAATGGTATGACTCAGTTAGCCTTACATTGATCCTGAACAAGATAATGGAACAGTTGATACTTGATTAATAAAGAGGTGAAGGTAATGTAATTATGTAAAATCACTATAGTTCTACAGAAAACTCATCCTGTCAAATTAATACAATATCCTTTTTAATGAGATATTAAAGTTGGCTGATTAAGGTAATATTGTATGTTAACATAATGCTTCTGTAAGATGTTTGACTTGGTATCACAACATTTTGATAAAAAAAACTAGAATGATATAAAATTAACAGCACACATTGAATAGATTAAAAACTGGCTCGTTTGTAGGTCTCCAAATGTAACCATGCTATTTAACATTTTTATCAATGGGCTGGAAGAAAAAAAATCATTATTGATAAAGTCTTCAGATGACAAAAATTTGGAGTGATAAATAATGGGAAGGACAGATGAGTGATTCATAGTGATCTAGATCTCTGGATGCACTGGATGCAAGTGAACAATATGCAATTATGACAATTTAAATGTATACATCTAGGAGCAAAGAATGTAGGCTGTACTTATAGAATCGGAAACTCCACCCAGGAAGACCTGACTAAAATAGATATAGGGAACATGGTGGATAACCAGCTGATGATGATTCTGGGATGCACGAACAGGAGATTCTTGAATAGGAGTAGAGAAGTTATTTCACCTCCGCACTTGGCATGGTTGCAACCACTGCTGGAATCCTGTGTCCAGTTTTAATGACGAGAGTCCTGTGGCACCTTAAAGACTAAACACATTTCTTTGAACATAAGCTTTTGTGGGCTCCAACCCACTTCGTCAGATGCATGTGACGAATATATGCATCTGACAAAGTGGTTTGGAGCCCACAAAAGCCTATGCCTGAAGAAGTGTGTTAGTCTTTAAGGTGCTACAGGACTCTCTGCCCCTCTGGAAACTGTGTCTAGTTTTGATGTGCGCAATTAAACAAGAATGTTGATAACTTTGAGGGGGTTCAGAGAAAAGCCACGAGAATGATTAAAGGATTAGAAAACATTCCTTCTTAGTGATCAATCCAAAGGGTACACTTCCATTAAACATCCTTGGCTGCCCCCGTCTGCTGATTCAGGCTTGCAGGACTGTGCCATGGAGCTGTTTAACTGCAGTGTAGAAACAGATCTAAGCTTGGTTGCAGAAACTGACATTCTTGTGAATGAATGAGCCTTACTACTACAATCTAGAAGCTGCAGCGTCTACCAAGGAATGCAACGAAATATGCCTCAACACCTAGTTAAATGAATTTCCCTGGTGGACTAGTCTATCGCATTTGCACAAATGAGACAGACTGATAATGAAAAGGGTTTATTTAGGTCCAAATAAAAACTATGGGAACTTTTAATTCAGTTTGTGGAATAAGGCCTTGCAAAGACATGTATGTGGATGCAGAGAAAAATATGATCAGGATATACAGACTATGAAAAATTATACCACCACCTTTTGAGGAATTTAGTGTGACTTTGTAGCACCAATTTAAAATTATAATTTGAACTTCAGGCTCAAGCTGATCAACTCTTGCTGCAATCACTGCAAAGAATGAAGACTTCCATGTGAGTTCAAGATTACACAAATCCAATTTCTATTTACTGATAATTGTTGAAACTGTCAAGCTAAGGGTATTTAAGATGTGTGACTGCCTGATAATTAGCAGTTCTTGGATGATGACAAGTATCCTAGCCTTCAAAGAACTATTCAATGTATTTTTAGTCAAGCAATCAAGTCACTAAAATTTCGAGTCAGATTTTTCTTCACTTGTTAAGAGAACAGTACCACAAAGCCAGAGAGCATTAACAGCTCCATGTATAGGTAGGTGATGCTCAGATCTATTGGAGCTAACAACTCTATAAAAAGTGATCTTAAAGGATCACTGAAAAACACTGTCTATTTCAGGACTAGAATACTGACAAAACCTTAACCTCAAAAGGTAGTCTATTATAGTGGGAATAAGAGACTGACAACATGTAATACTGGGAAGTAGTTTAACATGAAGCCAAATCAAGTTCTATAGTAAGTATATGAATTCTGAAGAAAACCTGAGGTTTTTTTTCTTCCAAGAATGTAATGAGATAGACAGGTCTGCTACAACTGTACGATGACGACTTCTGTGATAAGAAAGGAACTGGACAGCAGGCAGCACAAAGGTGTGCTTGGGTTCCAGACTTGGGGCTACACACAATGCTTGGGCCTAATAGCCCTGCTTTCTGAAGCTACAGGCATTTCAGTCAAGCATGAGGAATATGAGTGAAGAAGCATATAGAAAAGTAATAGCCTTTGAAGAATCACATTTTCTTGTAAAACAAACAAGGAGTCTGGTGGCACTTAAAAGATTAAAACTTATTTATGGCATGAGCTTTTGTGGGAGAAAAATCCCATTTCTCCAGACGCTTGATCTTCATGAAAGCTCATGCCATAAATAAATTTGTTAGTCTTTAAGTGCTACCAGACTCCTTGTTTGTTTTGCTGTTTTACACTAACATGGCTACCCCTTTGGAAATTTTCCAGTGTCAAGAAACATACATTGGCATTGAAGGCCAGAGTAGAAAGAGGAAATTCACAGTTTTGTACATTGATACAGATAGTTTTGATCTCTCCAGTCTAGCTTGTCCAAAATAACTGCAATCATAATGACCTTTGTCTGAGGACCCAATACCAGATTTTTTCAGTCATCAGATACAGTGGTCAAAGGATAACTTGAGGTGCTCCAGAACCTTCCTAATCTCTGGGTCCCTTCCTGTATTGTCCAGGCCCCCTTCATGCATGTGTGGGCCCAATTTTTCTAGGTTCTGGAATCTGGGCCCCAGAACTGTGGCCCATCAGATTTGTGGGCAGGTCTGGAGTGTTCCGGCTTCCTTTAACCCATGATCAGATACACATTATCCTAGTTCTTTTTTATATTAGCTCTTCCTGAAAGATGAGAGAGTATGTCAGATTCCAAATCTATACAATCCCAGAAAGGGCAGGATAAAAGATTTCTAAGTCTGTGGCAAAAGCATTTCAGGTGGGAAAGAAGCTATGTTAACAGTTTTTATGATTGACAAAAGCATCTTAAATCAGCATTTCTGGCCATCTGCAGAACACAATTAAATGTACGGATTATGAATGTACCAACTTTCTAGTACAATCTAAAACTTTCCAAACAACCAAAATGATATTGCTTACAGAATCAAAAAGCATAAGGAGGCTAATACAGCAGGAAAATAAAACAGAGCCACACTTGTGGTGCCAGTTATCTAGAAAAAGCAAACTTTCAGTTTTCAAAGTAAAAGTCTCCCACTCTTTACCTGCAGATTCCTGTTGGTAAGGGATTCATCGAGAGATGTTGCCAGCTCCACTGCTCTTTTCTGACTGGATGGATCCAAATAGTACACCATTTTGGCAGCTACAAGAGAAAGAATTTTCTCTAGCATAGTATCAAGTGACACAAGCATACATTACAAATAATAAAGACTGCGTGGTTCAGGAAAAAAAAAGATGCTGAATTCAAAAAAAGGCCTACTGAATTCTAGATCAAAGTTCAAAACTGGCCCAACAGGATTATCCCTGGGAGTTTTACATTCAATGTTCTCCAAATCACAGTAAATAGATGTGTGCTCTATGTTTTTAATGCACAAAAATCTACATAAAACAAATCACAACTGGCATATGTGGTGGTGGTTTCAACATACAGAATAGACATGGAAAACACATGAATCTCTAATAGCTTGTGGTGGCCCCACTGGATCAAAGCTGAAGCACAACATCAGGACTGTGTTGGAAAACTGTAACACCACTGCCCAAGCTGTACTGCAGCAGTCACTATTATGCAATCACTATTGAGAAAGGTGCTTTTTGTGGTAAACTGTGGTAATTTGAAAAATGAGGACAATAACTGAATGATAAACTGCTAGGCAGAAGTTAATCTGGAAGACTAGGAGGTAGGGTTCTACTGGTGAGGGCTAGGGCACAATGCCCTGGTGAAGAGGCCAACTCTTTTAGACACTCTGTGGGGAAAATGGGGATTTATATGCATCAAATTACTGTCTGCCACTTGGGGATGTTTCAGTGGCACTAAACGTTTTAGCACATTTTAGGAAACTTGCATTAATATAACATGACAGTTGATATTTTAGAAATATACATAAAGAAACTCAAATTTGACTTCACAGCTATTACTGAACTGCAATTATAACATCTTTTATCTGAAAGGTCACAACTATTACTTGTCTACATGTAGCATTTCTATCGTTGTGTAGTTTTCACTTTGACACTTCAAAATAATATTAAGAACAACTTTCAAAAGCCAAACACTCAAACTGTAAGGTCAGAAGATCATCTAGTCTGACCTCCATAATGTGGGCCACAAAACCTCACCCCCCACCCACTTCTGTAATAAACTTCTAACCTATGACTGAGTTATTAAAGGCTTCAAATCATGGTTTAAAAACTTTATAAAGTACAGAGAATCCATTAGCAAGTGAGTCATGGCCCATACCACAGAGCAGTGGTTCTCAACCTGTGGTCTGCAGACGTGTTGTAGGAAGCCCGTGGATGTGCATCCTCGCCAAGGCAGGAGCCCTGCGGGGGTGCCACCGGTCTGCGGTGGCTGGATCCTGGTGGCAGGGACTGGATCTCAGTGGTGGCACTGCTGCTCGCCACCGGGGCCGGAACCCAGTCAGGGCACTGCTGCTCTTTGGTAGGGGCTGGAACCTGCTGCAGCCAGACTTTTTTGTTTTAAAAAGGGGTCCACCCACTTGAAAAGGTTGGGAACCCCTGCTATAGAGGAAGGCAAAAAACCTAAAGAGCCCTTGCAAATCTACCCTTAGGGGAAATTCTTTCCTGACCCCAAATATGGCAATTAGTTAAATCATGAGCCCATGGGCAAGATTTGCCAGCCAGACACCCAAAAGTCTGGAATCGACAGAATTAAGGCTACCCATGCAACCATAGTTTGGCCCTTGTGGATGATATTTTTTTATTAAGTTGCATTTCCTTCGGGACCCCTTCTTCATATAGTAAATGAGCAGTTATTGAATATTTCAATATGTCCTCATTAAATAAGGCATCAGCCATGCACTGAATATAAATCATTTAAATCAGGGATCTCAAACATACAGCCCCTAAAGCTATTTCCTGCAGCCCACAACACTGTTGTTACCAATATTTGGAATACTGTTGTATGAAAAGGTTTCAGAGATGCAGCCCTTGGACTAACATACTAGTCCTCATGCAGCCTCGTAGTGATTTGAGTTTGAGACCCCTGATCTAAATCCTGCACTGAATACAAAATCATTGACTTCATGCTGGATGTTCACCATACTATCTGACCCCTTTACAGACAATGAATTTATCTTCTGAACACCCCTGTGAGATTAGGTGGTATTCACTCTCTATTTTACAGCTGGCACAAAGAGATGCAAGGCACAACTGCTGTTCTTAGAAACAATCCCCTCCCCTTTAAAAATAGGGATTCCATCACATGGAATCACATTAATCCTTAGCTTGGGTCCTCAGAAAGACTGAGACCTGCAGACACACAAGACAAATATCCACCTCTTCAGGTGATGATGCAACTGACAGCAATTGAGTGCTACCCTCTACAAGGAACATCCACTCAAGTGGATGAAAGACCTTGCCAGTGAGTTTCACAGTTATTTCCTGACAGTATAAGAACATATAAGCTCACAGCTGGATGCAACTCCAGGTTAAGGAAGAGAGCATTCTCTGGTGGACATAGACCATTCCACAGATTCCTGACCCACTGGTGCCAACCAATTCAGACAAAGTTTGCGTCAAACTGTAGCAGACGCTTTTCCACAGCACAGCAACACTTATGTCAGGAGCTCTACATTTCAGAGCTCTACACTGCAGATGACATCTACCTGAGTCTTACAGCACAAATACGGCAAATTTAGACCACTGGATCTACCCCAATCTATTTTGATTGAATACTACTTTGTTGCCAATAACATTTGTGATTGTAACAACTGATTTATACCAACTTTAACCCAACAATTTCTTAAACATAAAACCAGCGGTGAAGAATCACTTTGATTTTTAAATCAATGAGTTATTGCTAGAACTAGTAAGAAAGTTACTGGGAAAGTGTTTCACAATATCAAGTTTTTTCAAATCATGGAAACATCCCATTCCCAGAATATTTAAACTTAATGAATCAATAAAAGATACTTATTTTATGAAGTGTCATTCATACAAGCCATATTCCAAACATTTTAGAGTCAAACAACAGCTAGCAATACAATGTCTTTCATGAAACTTCACTTATGCCAGAAATGTCTAGGGCAAGATATGATACAAAGATTTTCTTATATAGTGCAGTTCAGTGCTGAGGAATACATGGAGAGATATTAAGGGCTGGTCCACACTGAGGGCTTAGGTTGAGGTAACTCCACTTATCCTGACCTTCTGCAGCCTGCATACACCCTCACACAACTGCAAAGTCAAATTAAGTGCTGCTGCAAGTCAACGTCATAACTCCATCCCCCACAGGAGGCACAGCATTTAGTGCAATTTTATTAATGCACTTTAACATCAATGTATACAGAGAGCGGTGTAATGAGACGTTAATGGCCTTTGGCATCTATCCCAGAATTCCCTGTTCTCGCAATTCTGTCCTTCCTGGTATGCAGCATATTGGCCATGTCGCCAGCAAATAGCTTAGGGGAACCAGACAGCGGCATGGAGACAGGGTCAGGGGTGAGGGAACTAGGGCAGCAGCATGGAGACCAGGTTGAGAGCGGGTGTTTCTTTGCACTGTGGAACACCTATCCACAATTCAATGCCTCTGGAGTGGCAGTAACAGCTAGCAAAGGGGATGCATGATGCCAGAGCATGAAATGTGGTGTGGACACCCTCCTCTGGTTTTAGAAATCTGATGTATCAAATTGACTTTAGATTGCACCCAAGTGCAGACATACCCTAAAATATACAGGCAAGGAGAAAAAGTTGCTTTCAGCTGAGATTTTATATGGATACAAGAAAACCATTCCAGGTGGCAAGAGTAAATCATCACACCAATAGTGGCGTGGAGGGAGAGAGAAGCCAATGTTAAGTTAGCACAGGAGGAGGGAGAGCAAAAGGGAAAGATAAGGGTCTTTCAGGTAAACCCACAGAAACAGGAAACAGTTTAAATACAACAGAAACAAAGTACCTGATAACCTATGTGGTAGTGAGTCATAGTTCTTTTTCAGGAAAGCTTCATTGAAGTTCTTTGGATTAGTTGCTCCAAAAAGCCGATTCATTTCTTGATTTAACACTGTTCTAACTGTATCAGGTAGATCTTTACTTTCAGATACTATTGGGTAAAGAAAGGGGGGAAAAAAAAACAACTTTAACACAAACATGGATTTTTTTTTAACCATTGATCACAGCAAAAATCTAACTGACTTGAAAAGTATCACTTACCATTTTTATATTAAAGTAATTGAAAAATGATAGTATCAACTTAATAAATTTTAAGTTGAGGAAAAGTAAACAAACAAGAAACCTTATTTTTTCCTCTTTATACTTTTATCCCTAATAAACCTTTACAGAAGCAGCACAGCCACTGTGCTTTTATAGATTATATTGAGAATCAAGGTCACCTCTTTTCCAGAGATGCCAAATACTCTAACAATTGCTGGTGCCCAGAAACTAACAAAAATAGCAATGTACTCTACAATAACTGGTTCTTCAAAACATTGTGGGTAGTGCGGATTCTACTCTAAGGTGTACATACATCTCACAAATGCAAGACCAAAAATGTGAATAACAGTGTCTGTCCTGGGAGGTGCATGTTATAGAAAGGCATAAAGGGTGGGTAGCTATGACCCTCCCGTGGTTCCTTCACCAGTTGAAGCCAGTGGCAGCCAAAGAAACCAAAAAGCACAAACAGAAGCCAGGTTATGAGATCTACACAGACTACAACATCTCGAAGAACCACAGTTACTGTAAGGCAGTGGTTCTTCAACCTATTTATCACTGTGAGCCAGAAATGAAGCTCTCTGTTATGTGTGTGACAATCCACACAATCAATCCACACACCTCCACCCATGTCCCCTCTAGGCTGTGTGCATCTGCATGTGCACACAGGTTGTGAAACCAGTGCACACAACAAAATAAAGCATGCGCACACAAAAATTCAACAGTGTGCACAAATTTAGACACTGGTTCTGAAAATTTGCACAAAAGAAATTTTTCATGCATACAGACTACGACAAATTAGAGGGAACATTGACCTCCATCTATCCCTGTGCATCTACAAAAAGTAAAGTTTGATATCACTTATCTAACAACAATATGATTCAAATCAGTGTAACCCCTTTCATTTCAACACAGGCAAATCTCTAACAAGCATTTTAAATTAGCAAAATAAGTCAAAATATTGACTGTTAAATTTAGTTGAGTCTAAATGTTCACATACTTGGTAGGGTAGCACTTAAAATTCACCCCTCAGTGACCGGATTCCTTTCTTTCTTTTTTTTTCTCCAGCTGGGACTGTGACCCCTTGCGACTCTGCACTCTTTATGCTTTGCTTGTACTGGGCTCACAAAACAGCTGCCATTTCAGCAGCACCTCCCCCTTGGGGCTGCTGTGCTGTACTGAAGGGGGCAGTGTGCAGGGGGCTGGCACCCAGCAGCTCTGGGCCTGGGAGCCTCTCACATTGAGCTTGTCTAAGGTAGGGGCAGAGCCCTGCAGAAGGCTGCTCAGCTTGTGTGTCGAGGAGTGGGCACTGACCTCCGGCTGGCATAGTGACTATGGAGGAGATGCAGCTCATGCGAAAAATAAATCTGTTAGTCTTTAAGTGCCACAAGACTCCTTGTTTTTTTTTTTAGTTTCTTCTCTCCCCTTGATAAGTATGATTTTGGAAAGAACACTGGTAAGATTAGGTTAAAATCTGAGACCACCTCAAGGATGAATTTGGGGGTACAGCCTTAGTATTGCTGTGATCCTATGGAAGGACGTCTAAGGCAGCTGGCCACAAAAACCTGGAATTTACTGACTCTCTAATCTGAGGCCATGGCCCCCAGAAAGAGACATAATAGGGCAGTGTATAGAGCATTATGACAGTGATTCAAATTGAGACTCCATGAATTTCAGAATGATCACATGGTAGTCCTTAAGAAACTGGCTCTCTAACTGGAAGATAAGCATAAAGGAGATTTGCATAGATTCCAGGCCAGAAGAGACCAGTACAGTATGACCATCTAGTTTGTCTGCCTATCTAATACCACATAGAACATCCCCAAAGTAATTCCTTGAGAATCTCTCTCAAAAAAAAAATAAAATAAAAAAAATCCAACTTTGATTTAAAAATTGGGAGTGGAGAATCCACCACAGCCCTTTGGAACTTCAATTGTTCAAATAGTTATTTGCCCTCACTATCTATGCCTTCTTCCCAGTCTGACTTCATCTAGTTTCAACATCCAACCACTAAATCATGTTACACTCTTCTCTGCTACATTGACAAGCCCATTATTAAATATTTGCTTCCCATATAGATAAAAGACTCCTTAAGAATGTTAAGTTCTTTTGGGTACAGGAAGGTAGACTATTCGGGAGAGAGACATGCATATTTTGCTGTTAGCTGGACCCTGAAAGAACCAAATGCCTGTTTCAGTAGTTTATATGCTGTTCATGTCTTTGGTACCAATGCCTTTTCTTCTTTATATGAGAATTAATAGAACCGGTAGGGAGCAATTTGTCAGTATTGCTCATCCAGTCAACACCCAAGCTGTCAGGTACAACTGACTGGAGGTCTGCATTGTAGATGAAGTTATTCACCTTGTTCAGTAACTGGTTCTTCAAGAAGTGGGTCCTTGCAGGTACTCCACTTCAGGGGTGCATGCATCTCCTGAGCCCCTGATTTGAGATCTTCACTGGCAGTATCTGTTCCTTCCATGGGTGTGCTCTACACAACTAAAGAGCTGTAAGTGAATTGCTCTCAGGTCCTTCTCTATTTGAACATCCATTGAAGAACAGCCTTAATAAGAGTGGGAAGAGGGCAAATAATGGAGCACCCATAGGTACACAATCTCAAAGAAACAATTACTGCACATGGTGAGTTCTCTCTTCTTTGAGTAGCATTCCTATAGGTGCTCCACTTCAGATCACAGCCAAGCAACATCCTATCAGGAGATGGAAGCTTCAGAATTCAGTCCAAGACTGAAGATTGTACAGCAACACCACAAGCCACATCATTTAAACAGCATGGATCACAGAACAGAGTTCAGAAAAAGTATGCACTGAGGCTCATGTAGCTGCTTTATATATCTGAGATACAGGAATTCTCTTGAATAAAGCTATGGAAGTTGCCTGCGATCTGGCCTTCTAGGCAGAAAGAGCATATACTGCTTATACAGTGTATCTTGGATATGCTGTCAGGATTTGCACCATTGTGGATGCCCACAAAACAGGCAGGAACACTAAGCATGCGAGCATTATGGGTTTCAGTTCCAGAACTTTCATTCATAACTTCAGCTTGTCCTGAGACCACGCCTTTTCATCTGCAGGTGGCTCAGATGGGCAATCCAGGCTATTTGTCAAGCGTCTGTGATGTACGTCAGTCAGGAAGTGGACAGGGAATGTGATCCCTTAAACAGCTTCCTTGTTCTGCTGACAGTCTTTCTGGAGGAAGAAGGCATGTGTATTACGACCACTTAGTGAACAGTGTAGGACTGCTGAACCTTTAACAAAAGCTTTTCTTCTAACTTTTTGCTAAGGTATTTCAACTTAACCAAGTATTAAATACAGCAAATAAACAGTTCCTCTCTTAAAACAAGACCAGAGTTTCCTATGTAAAATACAATTAAAAATACAAAACCAAAATACCTTTGTTGACCCCATCCTCTTCTCTCATCCTGCTGAAAGTACAGAACTGTTGTCCTCTTCTCCTACATCCTAGTGGAAGTATAGATCCACAGGACTACCACTGGTTTTTGCCCCACATGTTTAACGGTTACTAAATTTACCTAGACTCTTAAACCAGAGACAACTTTGTGCATACAGTACTTACTTAAGCACTCTTTCTTAATGGAGATATTGCCATATACCAGATGTGGCCAAACTGTGGCTCGCGAGACACATGCGGCTCTTTAAAGAAAAAATGTGGCTCCTGGAATAGCATGGCAGGGAACAGCGGCATGGCGGGAGACAGGGGCGAGAAATTTGCAATAGTTGGGGACAGCAGAGAGCTGGTGTCATGGTAAGAGACGGCAGCGGAGGGGGCAGCATTATGAGAGCCAGCAGGGAAAAAGCAACGTAATCAGATCCAGCAGGAAAAAGCAGTGTGGTGAGAGCCAGCAGGGGAGGGGCAGCATTGTGAGAGCCGGCAGGGAAAAGCAACGTCATCAGTTAGGTGCAAAGACCAGCACTCAATGTAAGTAAATGTCAGATTCTACAGCTTATCCACACAATATTAATTCTACCCTCCTTGCCTGTATGCATTATGATACAGTCTTTAACTACATCATCACAGGCTTCATTCATTGCACAAACTTGATGCACAAAGAAGCAGAATTAAAGTAGCACCAACAAGAAGTCTGACCACCCGAGTGCATGATTTTTTAAATACTTTTCTTTTTTGATATTGTTTTCTGGGTAAATATTTTTAAAACTGGCAACATAAATTGATCAAGAACAAGTCTACAATGAACTACAGATAAGTGATGATAATCTAGCAATTTAAACCTGAAAAGCAATTGTAAATTTATTTTCTTTTTTAAAAAATCACCTGGCATTTCCAGATATTGTAATATAATGCAAAATTATTTCTCTTCTATTTCTATTGAGAATTAAATAAGAATAATCAGAAATGACTGAAAATTGACACAAGTGTTACATCCAAAACCACTGACTATTGTCAAAAGGTTATTAAAAAAAACCTCTATTAATTTAAAGAATGTTATAAGTACTTATTATGGATCATGGTTCATTTTCAGCATGCAAAATGATTTAGACTTAGGAACAACCACCACTACTTAAAACTGGCTTTGGAAAAAAAATTCCTTAAATCCATTGAATAAGTGTGCCTGAGACATCAGTATATTATCTGTTTGCAGAAGGAACTGCTAGTACATTTATTTTATAGGAAAATTTTAATTATTATAACTAAGTCAATTACCAAGATAATTTACATTCACTGTGAAGTTCAATAGCAGCACTATACTTCCACTGATTAAATACCATTCAACATGTATTAACTCTTCTTTGTTGTATAGTCAAAATCCATTTATGTTTCAGTGTAGTCTTCATGAATGACTGTGGGCACCTGAGCCCATCAGACAAGAGAGTAATTGTTGTGAAGGGCTGAGGATGGAAAATTGTGTAGTAAACTTTCTGAAAAAAATCTCTCACCAATAAAGATTTTACTCTGTATTATAAAAAACAAATAGTGATACTCAGAATTTATACAGGGCCTGACCCCAAACTGAATAAACTCAATGGGATTTCTTCCATAGTATCTTGTGTGTGTGGACTCCAAAGCACTTACTGAAACAGGCTCTGCTCTTGCACTTTGTCCCCTTAAATTCTCATTGATCTGTTGAGATTCTGAACAGTTGAAAAGATGTCCCTGTATGCATCTCTTCACAGGATTAAGATGAGAACAGTGTTTTCCCTTCCTATTACTCTCATTTTAAAATTAATTGTGTCTGATGGAGTCCTCAGACCTTTTGTCTTCACTGTCCATGAGTATTTTAGTGAACAAGTTTACTGGCAGAAATGTTGACAGAAGCCGGGGCATCGTCAGGGCCAGGGTGGGGTGGGGGGCAGACGTGCGGCATGGTTGGGAAGAGCAGAGAAGCAGCAGCATTGTAAAAGACGGCAGGGAAGCGGCAATGGGAGTGGGGGAAGGAAGCGTGACATGGTCAGAGAAGCCCCAGCATGTTTAGATTTTCTCACAGGCCCTAAAGCAGCTTACTCGTTGTTAAAATAAAATCCTGTTCTACAAGTCCTAAACATGATGTCGAATGTTAAGAAATGAAAATACAAAGGAGAAAAGTTTAAAATTGAATGTAGATTACTTTCAATTTTTGGCACAACTTACTGCTGTGAAGCATCATATTCCACAATGAAACTCAAAACATTGTGCAATACAGTACTTAGAGATCAGCATCTGAGAGAGCTTTTACCTACTGCATTGACAAGTTACTGCCCAGATTTAAAAAAAAAAAAAAAAAAAAAAAAAAAAAAAAAAAAAAAAAAAAAAACTTGCCACAAGCCTGTAGTGTTCTACATCTAGCGACAGCTAAGTTTTTACTGTATAGGCCTAGTTTCACGGTAACCTTAAATAACTATTAGAATCTGACATTAGTAGGATCAATATTTGCCCTATTTTTATGATAAAATTAAAGTGCACAATAACTTTTAAGCTTAGTGATTTTGGAGTAGGTAAAAATATGTGGTTATATGCCTCAGTGCGGCTCTCTAAGGTTCAATAATTGACTTGTGCGGCTCTTGAGTTCCGTAAGTTTGGCCACCCGTCATATACTATAGCGGTTCTGAACTTCCAGCAGAACTGGAGAGAGGTGGGTGCCCAACAAATTTTATCAGCAAATATATCACCCTTTAGGCCTCCTAAAAACATCACAAAGAAGCAGAAGTGCACAACCCCAATTTTTCCTCATGCCTGTGTAGATCATATCTAAAAAATTAGTCAGTAGATGCTAATCACAGCCATTGAAAAGATGTATTACTAGACAGTCCTTTAGTTTATGGATGGATGCCCAGAACACAGGACGCTTTCCTAGAAATATTGTACAGAATAGTTTAAAAGTATTAACCTGAGACTGAATAAGTGATCTGAGATGTAGTATGTTAACATTTTATTGTAACTTTGCCTTTTAAAAAGTTCATAAAGAAGTTGCAGAGTATTTTCTTATTAACAAATAAGACACATATCAAGTACACATTTTATACAAAATTCATTAGGCATGTTGTGGTATAAAATTATTCTGGTATGAGTTTCAGATGGCTGCATTACTCAACCACTCACTATTGACACCAGGAACCAGCAGAGCCACTTAAGTTACACAGGACATTCACCTTCCCTACAAAATCTTTTATGCCACTAATGTAATCAAGTATTTTATCTATGCCACATTATAAAACACCCCCCCCCCTTCACTGCCATATCTATTTAACTGCAAAACTTATTACCCTGAATGGGGAAAAAAATTCTAAAACAATCAAAGGGTTTTCCTAAAACACATGGAACCACATTAGTCAAAAGACAAAATGTTAACAAAATTTAAGCCAAAATTCTGGGGAGGAAAAAAAAAACAAAAAACAAAAAAAACAAAAAAACAACAAAAAACAAAAACCACCCAACCCCCCTCCCCTAACCCTCTAAACAAATTTGCATTTTCATGGAGCATTTGTAACCCAAAGACTATAACATAACGAACCTAAGAGTAAAATGTTTTCTAAAGTGCCCATGTAAGTCACTCAGTAGTAGACAAAACTGTCCTGTTAATCTACCAACATGAAGTTATCCATTTAAAGAACATTCTAAAGCATATACATTTGATCTTAAATATTTTGAATTAGTTGTATTGATAGCTTGGAAACTGGAACAGTTGACTACAAAAGATAGCTGCAAATAGCGTGCGTATGCAGAGTTGCATTCAACTGATACATACCACTGCTAAAGAGGTGAATCATACACTCATGAAGCCAAGGATGACTCGGGTCAATAGCAAATGCTCTTTTCACAGACTGCAGCATCAGAAGAAATTTCTCTATAAATAAAACAATGGTGGTGGTTGGTCAGAACCCCTGAAAATCCTAACTAAATCATCAAATTAAGTTTTCGATATTAAGACTGAGAACATAATTATGTTTGATATTTCAATGACCATAACAAATCAAAGATGAATATATTACCATTGCTTCTTTTGCAAGTAATTCTCTGTCCAGTGTACCCTACTTCATCAGAGCTACAAGCTATTCACACTAAAATAATGTTTTATTTGATAACAAACATATAAACATTAAGCAACTAAAATTTCTAGTTTGGACATGAACTGTGTGTCTTGTTCTTTTGTAGTATTCGTAAATATACTTGTAGTACAGTTTATCTTAATATGATAGAAAGCTAAATCAAGATTGCTGTAAGTAGGTAAAGCAGATTTTGCAGTTTTACATACAGTCTCAATTCCTGAGGGCATACCAATCACACTGATTTTTCTTAGCTAAAACTGTTAGGTCAGAAAGAATCAACATCAGAAGTATCAGTGCTGAAGTCACCATAGAGGCTAGTGTAAATACTACTGTTGAGATGGTCTGTGTCACAGATTTCTAAGCAGCAATATGATAATGTTTGTAATTCACCCTGAACCCATAGGATGGAAGAGAACACTGCCCACAGTCCAACAGTGTAGACCCCTCACCTAAGCATACATAATACCTGTGCTAGTTAGGGAAAAAGACATTTGGAGCATATCCTATTTTCAAGCCAGATTTATGAGTGGCCTAATCCTACACAGTTAAGATCTTCCTGCTACAAGGCACATCAAACTGAAAAATCTAAACATTAATTACTTATCACTGTCCCCTCTCAGATGCGTGCATGCTTTTCAGCCCAGTGCACCAGGTTTTCCTTATAGCACATGGGAGCAGGGCCCAGTGGCTGAGATCTGAGTGGCTGGTGGGCGAGGAGCTGGCATCACCGCCCAAAGCCCCGTGGCGAGTGTTGTCTCCAAGTCCGAGCCTGTCGCTGCAGCCAGTCTTTCCTTTCTTTCTTTGTCCAGTCTGGCGCTGCTACCAGAGGCTCGGGCTTGGAGACCAGGCTTGCCACGGGGCTTTGGGCAGTGATGGCACCTCCTTGCCAATCAGCTGCCTGAATCTCAGCTGCCAGGCTCAGCAGAGCTGAATGCATGCTGAAATCGCAGCGGGTGGGTGGGGCAGCACTGGCAGCAGGAGACTCTTAAAGGGGCAACAGAGAGGCGCCGAGTTTTAAAATCTGCTCTGTTCCAGCAGCCAGGTAGAAGCCCTGGGGTAGGGGGGGATGCCACTGCAGGACAGCCTTCCCCTGTGCCACAGTTAGCACTTTTCCATGGGTATCAAGCTTACAAACATTCCAACACTAGCATTTAATTTAGACCACAGCCGCCCTGTTCTTCAAAGCACCTACGTGTCTGTCCTCTGCAGCTGGCACCCTGGGTCTGAGGCATGGGGTGGTGTTCCACCTGCCTATCCCCAGCTGACTGTGTGTGTGTGTGACTTGTTTGTATTTTTAAGTATTATTTTGTAGGCAAGTAGTTTTTGAGAGAGGTGAAACTTGAAGGGACCCAAGACCAGTCAGGTCTGTTGAAAGTGGTATAGTAGTCTGAAAAGGTTGAGAGCCTCTGGTCTAGATTAGCAAAGGCCTGGAGTCTGTTCTTCTCAGGTGCACTTCTGGATTGTTCTTTATAAGGTCTTCACATTAGCCTGAGATGTTTACCTGCCCAAATCACAAATTTAGGAGAAAACTAACTGTAGACAGAGACACCCCCTCATGGGAATGGGACTGTAGATAAAATCTTTATTTTTCAATAAGGTTTAACTTGACTGTGTACATTTAGAAGTGGAGAGGGGAGGGATTGGTGGTGGACGTCACTGTGGAATTAGTGTCACACTGACACCACCTGGGATGGGATGATAGTGGACTGACATCTATCAGCAAGTTTCAGACACTGCAGGTCTATACTATTAGTGGCTTTCAGAAGGTCAACAGAGCCACTTAAAAATCAATCTGCCACTTTAAAGGCATCCCATGTAAAGAATGCAAAGTGAGTGTAATCTGATTGCAGTTACTTGAAACAATTTGTTAAGTCTTAAAGTGCCACAGATCCTTGTTTGTTTTACTGATCTAGACTAACACGGCTGCCCCTTTTGATCTTGACATCTGGCTGTATTCAAATATGCAAAGCTGCAAGAGGCAAAGAGAGAGATCTTGCTGGAAGCTCTGGTATCAATGAATTACAATAATGAAGCTTGCCATCACTTGGATATATGTTGCTGTTGAAGGGTTTTCATGAGCTAAGTAACAGCACAGCCTGAGGAAACTAACTAAAAAAACCACACTTCTGTACCATGTCTAAAAGTCATGGTCAAAATTGACAGTGGGATTTTTTCACTCGGTTCAAAACCTCTTCCTCAGCCCACAAGCCTATAGTGGAAGAGGGAATCCCTTAATTCATAAGTTGTCTCCTCAGAATTTAGGCCAAGAGAGTACTGTCACATTCAGCTAGCATTCATGTATTCATTCAGGGCTGAAAACAGTCTCGCAGGATCCAAGCAAGGTGCAAAAACTACATAACCGTAAATTATGGATTATTACTGTGCTAATGAAACTCCATCCTGTGTTTAGAGATAAAGTTTACAAAATGTCAAATAGATGTTTCAAATAACACAGGAGAAAGAAACAAGGAGTCCTGTGGCACTTAAAGACTAACAAATTTATTTATTGCATGAGCTTTTGTGGGAGAAAAATCCCACTTCATCAGATGCTTTGAAGATGGGGGATCTTACAGAATGTGAGGAAATAAAGGTAGGGAAATGTAAGTCATGGGAACAGGTCACACTGGAACAACAAATCAAAGCCATTGTAAAGAGTCAAACACTGGGGAACAGCATACAGAGGAAGATGAGGTCAAATCACATGTTGTAATGAAAGAAAAATCCAAAGTCCCAACTAAGCCCTGAAGCAATGCAAACAAATTTGCAAACAGATTCAATCTCAGCAGCTTCTCTTTGATGATTCTGATTTGCTGGTACAATCTGACCCAATCTCATGATTTACACTTCTTACACTTTTCTCCCATGAAAGCTCATGAGCTAAATAAATATGTTAGTCTTTAAGTGCCACTGGACTTGTTTGTTTTGTTAAGTTAACTTTTATCTAGTATTTCTCTAGTAAAGGAGATGGGAAGACTAACAGACAGGATGTGATTCAGCTATAAAAACCATTTTTAGTCTAGTTCAGCAAAACAAACAAGGAGTTAAAGACTAACAAATTTATTTATCACATGAGCTTTTTGGGAGGACATCCCACAAACACTAAAACATTTAATGGACATTGAGAAGTTCTTTATATCTCAGGGTGAAATTGTGCCTACTGTTGGGTGTGTAACAGGACACTAGCCACAAACTACGGCCCTGGTCCTAATCTTATTCAATGGGTTCAGTAGGCACAACATCAGGAGACATAATTTACCTGGTGTGTGTATGTGAAAGTCTGAAGTGCTTTCCCTAGCATACTGCACATGCTAAGGTCAGCACAGCAGCTCAGTCACCCTTGTGTAGTCAGTCTTCCTCACACGGTCCGCCCTTCTAACCCTACGGTTTTCTATGACCCATCCTAAAGTGGAGGCGACCGTAACACAGACTTCCTCCCTCTTCATCTGAGCTGAGCAATAGAGCTTGCAAAGTACAGAGAGTAGATCACTTCTCCACTCTTCTAACCTCCCTTTATGTGATTCCTCATCACCCCCAATCAATGTTCCCTCTAAGCTGATGATGCAGCTGAGCAAATTGTTGATGGACTTGGGGAGCTGGTGGGCAGCAGGGAAGGTGCCCATTGAGGGTCAGGGCACTGACAGGGAACTTGCGCCGCTGCATCCCTAACTTGATCAGCTGCCTCATCAGCTTAGAGGGAACACTGCTACTTATACACAAGAACATAAGCCTGCATTCATATTAGACACTTAAATCCAAATATAAAAATCTGCATGCCTTTAACTCGCATTCATGAACAACTATGGATGCAACCAAACAAGCTAGGAACATGTAAGTTTACACATCACCAGCCCTGGTCCTGAAGGATTTAAAGAATATGGCAAAAAATCTGGCTAAACTCCAGCTTCTCCAGATCTGTGAAAAGTTGGGTCTTGTTACAGGTGGTCCACAGCACATGCATGAGAGAGATGCATGTCCAATGAAAAACAATCTATGTCCATTAGTGATATTGCAGAAGGATAGGTTGGCGGTGATTATTTTTGTGGATATTATATTAATTTTATGTTATAACTACAAAGTTCTTTATTAGTTTTCTCTTACCTTTCCTGAAGTAAATCTCAAAAGCAAAAAGATGGGTTTCAATTTTGTTCTTTACTAAATTCTTCAATGGTGTTAAAAATTTAATGGCTTCTTCCAAAGGTGCTTCAACCTACAAAGACAAGAAACATGTCTCGTAAATGAAAACAACATAAGAAAGATTCAATTTCTCCTTTAACAACAGGAATATAAACTTTACAGTTTAAAGTCAAATTATTAACATGACTCCTCTCAACGGGTGATGCACATTGTATACCCTGTAAGTATGTTATTTCATATACTGTACATCAGATATTGTAGTCAACTGTTGTTATAAAAAGATGGACTGTCAAATATTAGTGTGCCTTGATGGGACCCCCTTTCATTTATTTATTTTTAAAATGTATGCTTAGGTATCTAAGTGCTCTGTTGACACGTCACTCAAAGGCCACTGGAAGTGCCAATACATAACACCACTCCTAATTAACATGTTGATAACCTTTAGAAAAAACTTCAAACAATTATATATAGATCATGGACACTAGACACCAGCAAGGAAAATCCAGTAAACTAAGTTTTCGTTTTCTTCTGTCCTGTATTTTATTTTCTATGAAGTGGCAACAATTTGACTGAGTTCCGAACACCTCTGGATGTAATAATTTAGGAATCTTTTGTCCAATTCACCTGAAACATTTAAAAACCATCTCTGGCCCTTTCCCTTTCACAGATGGATTTCAAACTTCAACCAGTGATCAAGGGGATTCATCAGTGGAGTACAATCTCTTCTCCAAAAGAGCTGTGATGGTGTCTGCTCAGTCTCCTAAGATTCACTGGGTGTTCTTACCTTGAGCCTTTCAGGAACTCCATTACACAAGAACAGCTCCTCTGACACTGTCCCAAATCCACGTTCAACCAGTCACCTTCCTTAACCATAGGCCTCCTGAAGTCTTCCAATAACCTTATGGGCTATTGGACAAATCTCTTTGTATGAGACAGAGAAGGTTTTTGTCAAGTGGAAAAGACCGAAAATGCTAGTGCTTCCTCCTTCATTTCTCCAGCGATTCCTCTGATCTGTTTCCAAGCACCCTCCAGTCCCCTCACTCCTCCTGCTACTAGCTAAGTCACCATGTTTTTAGTGGAAGGGAAATATGGGGAAGAAGATCATGACTGGTTGAGAAGCATCTTGCTTAGATGCCACAGGAGTAGAAAAGTCCAAATGTTAGGAGCGCTCTGGAACTGCACAGAACTGCAAGTAAACACAGGGGCAAACCTGCTTCATTTCCCTGGTCTCTCAATCTGGTAAACCTTCCATGGTTTAGTAAAAGGGAATCCCGCTAATGCAACAATAGCTTGTGTTTAGAACATTTAGCTCAAATCACTCCCTGAAATACTGCTTCCCTGATACACACATTTATGAAGAATCATGGTAACACACACGAAGGAAAAGTTTGCTTCACTTAGCTAGTGACAGAGAAGAGTAATCCCCATATGCAATCATTGTTCCTCTTACTTATCATGGCAGAAGCAGAATAGTAGTTGTACATATTTGTTTCTCTGAGGAGATCTTTTCATATGATCCCTCAGAGCCCAAGAAGAGTTCTTTCCAATTGGAAAGGGACAGAGTAGGAAATAAACCACGCTGAAACATATTACTCCAGTGACTAGACACACCCTGCTAACCATACCCCAGAATATCTGCCTGCACATGAAGGTACTAATAGAGTCTTTGAGCAGAGAGACATAAAAAAAAAAAGGCACAGTGCTGTCAGCTCAGATAACAAGACTAGTAAAGTCAACATTCTTCTGACAAGACATCTAAGTAACCACCATTTTGAAGGATTTGTTCTACCTGAGATCCCACCCTAACAGTTAGTAAAACAGACTCAGTCTGTCTCACTACATGTTAGTTTAGGGCAGGGCTTCTTAACCTATGGGTCACAACCACCAAATGGGTCACCATGATGCTCTTTAATAAACTGAAAAAGGAAATACTTTATCCATTCAAAACTGAACCATGGGCTGTGAAGCTGACTCCCAAACTTAATCTGGGTCCCGGCCACAAAAGGTTAAGAACCCCTGGTTTAGGGAGTAGTTAGAGGCTGTGGTGCTAAGACAGCTCTTTCTTAACCCTTATGGTAGCCTCAGTTATCAACAATTAGAGACTGAAGCCATTTAAACAAGAAACAGCTGTTGCCTTTATTATTGGTTATCCATTAAAACACAGGAGTATCAAAGATATTTTCCAGCAAAAGCCAAATACTAAATTTTAATTAAGGTCTGTTAGCTGGCGCTATCACACTGAAAAATTTAAAAGTTTAATAAAAGTTTTGTTGCAATGTTGGCATTTTGCTTGCCACACAAAGCTTTTACTTAACCTCTCTTGTTACAGATATGCTTTGCACAAAACTATCACTGGGCACTCAATTATTCTTTTGCCATTGCTCTTATTCATGGTCTTCAACAGCACTAATTTGCGTTAGTGTAATTCCTTCTTCTGAGATTTTGCTCAGCCTTTTATCTAAAACTCAGCTTGCCCAATCTGTAACTATTTAATCTTCATATCAAAAACTAAAACAATCTTTTCAAATCACAGGTTTCCTGGCATCACATCAACTTTCAGTTTAAAATCCCCCGTAGCATTCAAGTTCCTCATGAAATTAATCTGCTTTCCCCATCTGTTCAAACCTAGACTCTTCCATGCTCTTCCCTACACTTAAAATATGTTCCTACTCCTCCCATTCAAAGCCTAGAGAAAAGAACATTCTTTTCATATGTTGTTCTCTCTACTTACTGTAGTTTGAGTGTAAATTACTCTAGAACTCACAATTCAATCTAAAGGCTATCCTCCCAAACAATTTTCTTCACCCAATTTACTCAATCTTTTTAAAACTCTTTGTCACCTCACATTCCTGACCAACCAGTACCAAAAAAGCTACATATGTGAGAAACTGCACATTCAAATTACTGCATGGTGAGAAGAATGTAATAATGAATCTATACCTTCCTTCAGAATTTTAGTGATCTAGTAAAAACATTTATGAAGATATTTTTACTTATTGTGAGGGAGCAACCAACAGTTCTTGACGCAATGCATGCTCTCTGAGTGACTAGAGACAAATGCAATTTCTTCCTGACACTTGTAGATTACAAACCAGATAAGAAATTGCTCCAGAAACATTTGTTTTGAAATGGAGACATTTCTGAAGAGAAGCTATGCAAGAATAAAATTATTTAATGGCTCTCTGGAGTTGTATGTTCAAAGTAACACTCTGCCAAGCTGATTTTCATGTGATCGCCAACTACTGAACATCATTCTGATCGGTACCTTTGCTAGTTTCTCCGGGATAAGTTCTTCCTTTGGACCGCCGATTTCCTCATCATCATCATCCTTTTTCTTCTTCTGATTTCTCTGTTGCTTCTCTTTTTCTGCATTCTTCTTCTCTTCCTCCAGTTGTGCTTTCTTCTGCGCTCTTCTCTGCTTGTTGCGTAGCTTCTTTAGCTCCTTGTCAGACATATTTGCTGTACACAGACAATACATTTCAATAAAAGGTATATTATCCTGCTGTTTTTGAAGCTATATATTTAAGACCTATTCTACTTTAAGTGACTGCCAGTTACCATATCTATATTCTAATCCAAATTTTTCCTGATAAGTAATGCTGCCTTTACATCTGTAAAAAGTTTTGACTTAAGCTAGTGGTAGAGCTGGGAGTTGAACTCAGCAGAGAACAGATCCTAGAGTTCTAACTACTAAAGAAAACTCATGCATAATGTGTCACCTAAACATCTGAGGTAAACAATTAAATCTTGAAATATGTGGTGTCATTAGGTGTAACTTTTAACTACCTACTTAGATGAATAAGCATATTCTGGAAATAACACTGCATCAGTTTACATTTGATTCACATTCAGGATTCCCTTAACAAGTGAAGCTTTGGGAAGTTATAAAATGAAAGCTGAGAAATGATCTACAAAAATATATTGCATCTGTGCCATTTTTACCTTCTTTAGACCCTGCAGTCATGCAAGAGAAACCAAGATGGGAGGGAATTTTTATAGACTGTTGAAACTGTTTATTTTTGTTTACTCCTATTTCTTTAATAAAGATTCAGCACCCTTTTAACTTGTCTGTGAAGGAAGTTCCCAATCCCTACACATTGTCCTTCAGTTAACACAAACAAGACTAAGTTATTATTTTATTAAAATAACACCCCCCCCCAATACTTAACACTGGGGACTTTATACATAAAATACAGAAGATGGATATGACAATCTATACTCCCTTTTTAAGTTCCCCTTTTCACAAAACTATAATGGATTTTGTACTAAGTATGCCTTCACGAGGTGGTATTTGAAAACTCCTTTTGCTGATCATTACTGTCCTTTACTTTTGTTTGAAAGCCACTTAAGTGTGTTAAATTAGGCATTAGTTACATTTTATCTTTTCTTCGTACGAATTCTGACATCTACGCCTCCGACTGCTAATCACCTAAAATCTCTGTTTTTGTAGCTAATAAACTTTTTAAATTGTTTTATCTAAACCAGTCTGTGTTTGCATTCAATTGCTTGGGGAACTTCACTTGGCATAACAAGATATGTGCAAATCATCTTCTATTAATGAAATGACAAACTTTATATGAGCTTGTATTGTCCAAGAGAGTGCTTGTCAGGACAAGACATTTTTTGGGGAAAGCCTGGCACTGGGAGTTTGCTGGTGTTTCCCTGCAGTGTAACACACAGGTAGCTGGCTATAGCATCTGTATAATATAGCTGGGAGTGATTTACATGCTGTGTAAGTTGACCATGAATGGTTGCTCACACTGCAACACAGCAGAAAAGGCATCTCAGGCTGGGAAGTTGAGGGGACAGCTCTCCTTTAGTCCAGATTGTACCCTGGGGAAAGTCCCAATGGCGTAACAACTTCTATAACTTTTGCAAGCCATCTTTAAATTTTGCAAAAAACATATTGGAAGAAGAGCTGCTTCAAATGCAGTCCCTCAGGTCTGTTATGTCAAAACCAGAGACCATAACTAGACATTTCCTAGATCAGTCTCAGCAGAAATGTGGAAGTTTTTTTTTTTTGTTTTGTTTTTTAAGAAATTATAGGAGGGCTTAAAATATTGTTTTTAGAATTACTCCTTCAAAATTATACTTGTATTGCACAGAGAGAATGCATCATAAAAATACCACTTTTCATCTGTAGATCTCAAAGCACTTGAACAAAGGAGGCCACTACCATTATCCAGTTTTTACTGACAGGGAAACTGTTGTACAAAGAAGGAAAGTGACTTGCCCAATATCACCAAGTAGGCTAGCAACACAGCCAAAATTGAAACCCGATCTCCTGAGCTCCAGTTCAGTGCTTTATCAACAGGGTCATGCCACCTCTATTTTCAGTACAGAGCTAGCATTCACTTGTTACAAGCTAATTCCTGACTTGCAATTTTTACCACTGAATTAAGAGCTCCAGTTTACTTATTAACATCAAAACACAGGAGTGTCACATCTACAGGACACATGCCAGCCAGCTAAACTGAACACAAAATAAAGCCAGGAAGTTTCTTCTACCTGTATCAGCCTCGTGTTCTTTATTTTCATCTGTTAGGGGATTATCATGAAGCTTCAAGTAGATCTCTATGGCAATTCGTGCTGCTTTGAAGTAAAATGGATGTTGTCGAAGTACATCTTCTAGTTTTAACAAGTCCACATAAGACCTAAGTGTAATCTTTCTCATACAATAAGTGTGGAAGTCAAACTGGTCATCTGTAATTTCTACAAAATGCTAACAGAAAACAGAAAGATTTAGCAAAACAAACCTGAAATTCAGATACATATTTTCTTATTAGCAGTTTTTGGAAAAATATTGGAATTAAATAAAAACCAGTCAACTGATAGCAGATCAGTGTCTTACATATACAGCTAGTTAGTGCAATTCAACTTTTGGTACTCTGAGTTAAGAGAAACAGGTGAAAATGAAGTTACAAAATGACATTTTTGTCCTAAAAGATGACAAAAATAGTTTCACAAACTGCTTTATACCCAACATTTAAAAAGGAATCACTCCAGGACCAACATATAGTGTAACACACCAGGATCAAACAAAAACAAATTTAGTTCTTTTAGACTACTACTACAGTCAACAGAGAAGAGGAGTGTGATGGAAAATTAAAACAAACTTTTAGAAGAAATACTTTTTTATGATGAAAAATTTAACAGCACTACAAACTTTAAGAACATAAGAGAAGCCATCCTGGGTCAGACCAATGGTCCATTCTAGTCTAGTATTCCGTCTTGTGACAGTGGCTAAAGCCAGGTGCTTCAGAGGGAGTGAACAGAACAGGTATAATCAAGTGAGCCATCTGGTCCATCATCCCTAGCCCCTGTCAAACAGAAAATCCCTACTTGTCCTGGCTAATGGCTATTGATGGACCTATCCTACATGAAACTCTCTAGATCTTTTTTAAATCCCTCTATAGTCATGGCTTTCATGACATTCTCTGGCAAGGAATTCCACAGATTGACGGTATGTAAACCTGTTGCCTATTTATTTATTTTGGTGACCTCTGCTTTTTAGGTGATGAGCAGTAAACACCACTTTCCCCACACACGTCGTGATGTTATAGACCTCTATCCTATACCCCCCCCCTTGTCTTCTTTTCAAGCTGAAAAGTCTATCTTACTAATCTCTTCTCATATGGTAGCTTTTCCATATCCCTCACCATTTTAGCTGCCCTTTACTTTATCTTTACCAATTCCAATATATCTTTTTTGAAATGATGTAACCCAATCTTCATATAGTATTTATGATGCTGCTGTACCATAGATTGATCGAGAGGCAATACGATATTCTCTTTTTTATCATCTCTTTCCGAACGATTCCCAACATTGTTTGCTTTTCTGACTGCAACTGCATGTTGAGTGGATGTTTTCAGAGATCTATCCGCAATGACTCCAAGAGCTCCCTTCTTGTGTGGTAACATTTAATTCAATCCCCATCATTTATATGTATGGTTGGATTAACTTACATTACTTTGCATTTATCAACATGGAATTCCATCTGCCACTTCGTTGCACAGTCCCCCAGTTTTGTGAGATCCCTTTTTAACTCTTCAGTCTGCTTTAGATTTAATGATCTTGAATAGGTTTGTATCATCTACAAATTTTGCCATCTCACTGTTTACCCCTTTCTCCAGGTCATTTATGAATATGTTGAACACTACTAGTTCCACGACAGATGCCTGGGAGATTCCACTATTCACCTCTTTCCATTCTAAAAACTGACCGTGTAGTCCTATTCCTATCTTTTAACCAGTTATTGATCCAGAAGAGGACCTTCTCTTTCATCCCATAACTGCTTCCTTTGCTTAAGAGAGTCTTCTGTGATGGCTCTTGTTAAAGGCTTCCTGAGAATCTAAGTACACGGTGTTCACATGCTTGTTGAGCCCCTCAAAGAATTCTAGAGGACAGGTGAGACAATTCCCCTTTACAAAACTCAAGTTGACGCTCCCCTAACAAATTGTGTTTATCTATGTATTTGATAACTCTGTTCTTTACTACAGTTTCAATCAATTTGTCTACTACTGAAGTTAGGCTTAGAGGCCTAAAATTGCCAGAATTGCATTTGGAGCCTTCTTTAAAAATTGGAGTCACTTTAGCTATCATCCAGTCATCTGGCACCAAAGCTGATTTAAATGATATGTAACCTATCACAGTTAGTAGTTCTGCAATTTCACATTTGAGTTTTCTTAGATCTCTTGTGTGGATACCATCTGGTCCTAGTGACTTACTGGTTTATCAATTTTTTCCAAAACCTGCTCTAATGACACCTCAAATCTGGAAAAGTTCCTCAGATTTGCCACCTAAAAAGAATAGCTCAGATTTGGGAATCTCTCACATCCTCAGCTGTGAAGACTGACACATTTACTTATTTACTTTTTCCACAATAGCCTTATCTTTCTTTAGTACTCCTTTAGCATCTCAACTGTTCAGTAGCCCACTGGTTATTTAACAGGCTTCCTGCTTTTGATATACTTAAAAAAATTTCAGAAGGAAGGAGAGACTTTGTGGATTGGCACAGTCTTTAACACAGAAGTTGAGTATCTGCAAAGTACCAAACAAAGTTTTAACATCTGGCACTATTTTTCTCTTCCAGCAATGAAACCAGAGACAAATTATTCTGATTTTGTGGTTAATTCCAACACCCTCAGACTATAAATCATTACAATGGTCTCATTTGTCAAATCTATAAGGATTAAGCCCCAATCATGCAAGAATTTAGGAACATGCTTAACTTTATTCATACGAGTACTTCCACTCAAGCAAACAGGATTACTCATACAAGTAAGATTAGACATGCATTTGCTGGACTGGTGCTTTAATTAATACAGGTACAATTAGACATAGCTATTGACTATCATTTCACACTTGGAAGGCAACAGTATGCCACAGAAAATGACAAGATTTCTAAAAGGACCAGACTAAAAAGGTAGATGCGAACATGTCAAGACTATAAAACTAAATATACTCACTCTCTCAATTTCATGACATTTCTTAAGTGCTTCTCCAAATTTATTCATTGCCTTGTAAGCTTGGGCACATTCTGTCTGGAACCACATGCACTGCATTTCATTCAAGTTCTCTACTGCTGAGGTTCCTTCCTACAAGTAAAACAGAAGTATTAGAAATATTCCAGAAAACACTCATCTGTTCAGGCACACCCCAGTTGTCTCCTCCCGCTTTGCTTCGCAGAAGGAAGAGAGGAGCAAGCGTATGGAGGCCATTACTAAGAGGCAGCTTGTGGCCTCAATCTTCTGACAGTAAGAGGAGCAATTTTGAAAGAGAGCAATCTGACAAGACTATGCCAGCTCCTGATGAGAAATAAACTTTCAGTTGCAAAATGGGACCATAAATTCTCTAAAATTTTTCCCTTGTAGCCTATGTACAATTTAGAAAACAAAACAAATTCACATATCTAAGGCTAAAGATGCCCTTACCATACACAAGGAAAACAAAACTCAAAACAATCCACTGAGCACAAAACTGTCTTTACCACAACCCTGACTACTCCAAAGTCCTCCTTCCACAGCAGGCAAACAAATAAGATGCATCTTCCAGAATGCCTTGGCAATCACTATATCCTGAATATTTCAAACATACAGGATGGAGATAATCTGTTTGAGAGCTAAAGGCCTCTCTCATCCCACTATCACCAACTATATGAACTTCTATGTAGAAAGTCTGACTAGTCTCTTGTTACTGAAATGATTTGGAACAAAAAAGATTTCACAAAGGATTCTAAATTTCTCACAGGACTTTTAAGAATTAATTTTAAATCAGTTATTTGTAAGTTCTCAGAAACTTCTGTATTCAGTGAAGTACTTTTGGGGAGCACACACTGTAATTTTTATATTAACAAAGAAGTTGAATCCTTGTAAGTACAAAACTCCACTTAAATGTAACCAGAGAGCCATTATCATCATGTAAATGAAAACAAGCTATAAACATCTACAAGTGAAGTGAGCAACCTTCAGACTTTAGCCACAACAGGGAAAGAAAGCTCATTATTGACCAAAATAGACACTAAAAAGGACAGCTAAAATATGCAAGATACTTTACAGTTGAGTATGTTTATGCTTTGTTGATCAAAAGCTATAGTAAATGGAACAAACCCTTGTAAATTTAGAACACATTTCTTCTGCCTCTTTAATCATGTTGGCTTTCAACATATATTTTGCACATTTGGAGTTGATAAATCTGTCTGCTGTGTCCAAGGCCTGGGCTTCATCCATCCACCTTGCAGCTTCTTTAATGTTTCCAGCATGCTTAAAAGAGAAAAGTTCAAATTAAGCAAGAAGAAGAAAAAAAAAAAAAAAGGTAAAATACATATAGTTTAGCATTATCCACTCACTCTTCCTTAACAAATTAAATATTATACCGTAGGATTAATCTAGGTACAAAAGGTACAAAACATTTTATCAAATACTTTTACTTAAACAAACAAACTCTCAAGCAAAAAGGTGCTGGTACAACTGTATCTCAGTACAAAGGAGTTGCCCTTCTTCAACACTAACCCACAAACAGACCTTGCTAATCCACATTCATTAATTCATAAACCGAAGAGCTTGTAATAAAACCAGACCTGACTACAGAACTTTCCAGGTTGCAAAAGAGAAGTGGGATCAAAACAGGTTTTTCTTTAAGAGAAGATTATTGAAAAAATAATTAGTAAGTTTACTAATTTGTTATGATTTCACAAAATAAATGGAAAATGAAATAATCAAAATTAATAAAGTATATTTTGTGATACTCTTGTTCAGTTACTAATTTGCAGTAAATTTGTTCATGTAAATTTAGAGAGGCTCTATTATATGGAAACTTAAGAATTCATGGAAACTTTTCTATGGATGTTAAAGTTCGTAAAAGTCTGCCCATACAAAACGCAAACACCTCAACCAAGATTAGTGCTGAAACACAACAGGGAAATATGGTCATGATGAAAGGTTTCAGTAAAAACAAAAGATGAGGCCTATTTGATAATTAAGAACAAAGCAATCAAATTACCTTATAGATTTTAGCCTTCACAAGAAACAGTTCTATCAAGGTGGGAGTACTTTCTATAGCAGCATTTATGTATTCCAGAGCCATGGATGGCTGCCCAATTTTGTCATAATGTTGTGCCAAGTAGTACTGGACCCAGAGTAAAGTGGTTGGAGGTTCTTCTTTACCATCATCTGCAAGGGAAAAGATGTTATATTTTCCATCTTACCAGCATGTATCACAAGAAATATCCTATTGATATAGTGTTCAGAATTTACTGTTTACTCTACCTCTATAACTAACTGTCAATCCGCTGATAAAGTAAACATGCTTCCTACTTCTCTGGTTTATCTGGAGAGTAATCATAGTACCTTCCCGTGAATTACTGTTTTAGGTAAAAAATATAGTATTTTAACTGCATAGGCTAGCAATGTAAATATTTTATTATGTTCTGTACTTCCATCAGTATATTTTCAATGCACCAATTTAAAACACTTCAATAGTTAATTAGCTCAGACTAAGCGTCACCAATCCATTTCTGTCTAATATAAATCCTTTAAAAAGCCTGGGACAGGGGTGCTGTTGGAATAAAATCCACCTAGGATAGATAGATTTATTCTGATTTCTTCCAAAGTAACCCGAAATCGTAACTGTAGATATGTCCTTTGTGTGTAACTTAAGCCATGACTCTGAAAGGACTCAATTCTGCAAGGTGCTGAGCACTCTATCCCAGATCTAGAAAAGCACTGAAGCACTGATTAGTAAGGACTACTCAAGGCTTAAAGTTAAGTTCACTACCATGTGGGGACTGGAGTGTCCAGCACCTTGTAGTAACAAGCCCAAAAGCTTTAATTCTTCAGAAACTCTGACACGATTTACCTCACAATTGTATTTATTTTCAAAACTTTCTCTCCTATGAAAAATAAACAGATGAGAGTTTTGTTTAACCATGTCTACACACAAATGTGCACCATTTTAATGTTAAAAAAATACAAATTTATGTTTAGACTTTCAGTTCCATTTGAAAGACTGACTTATTTCACTTTAGCTTAATAGTAGGAGTGGTGGGTATGAGGGGCTGGGATCAGAGGTAAAGAAAGAAGCCATTCTCTTAATTGAAGTGCATCTACACAACTTGCACTGGTTTGAAAAACATCTTTAACTGTTAGATGTTTACATGCAAACAACTTTTTAAATTCAAGAAAGGAAATTTTTTAATTAAATGGCAAAAAAGGATTTTACAAGATTGCAAAGTAGTTGTCATTTTGTGAAAAAGACTAATTGGCCAACCTATCTAAATATGGGAATTTCAAATCTAAAGTTCTTCTCAGTAAATAAAAAGGATTCTTGTAACATGAACAATGTATACTAAATTGTATCAAGATGGTCACAACATATTCCATTTTTGTTTCATATGGCTGCCATAATTATAATTCTCTTTCCAGCCTGTGATATCCTGAAGCGAGTACAGAGAACTGTGCCTAAGCTAACATAGTACACATTTTGAGCAAAGATTTAGAATGTACTATTCTACTCTAAGAAAGGCTACAGCTCACTTCTCCTTTCAAAAACATTTTTATTGGTTCTTTTTCTATTTCTTCACACCCTCCCTTCTTATACCTGCCTCTGAATTGTTTCATATAACATGACAGGCGCAGTGTTTTCATAAAGTATTAAATCATTGGCACTCACCGTTGGGATTAAATAATCTGCAGCTTTTTAGAGAAGTTTCATAACCAACCACCAATTCTTCTATAATTGCCACCTATATGTGTAAAGACAAGACAAGAAAGAGTTGTGATCTAGGCATTATTTCACTTCAGCATGAACCTCCTGGGTGTTAGCCACAGTGATTATTTTGAGAACTAACCTTTTCGGCTCAAGGGTCACATATCATTTTACAACCCTGAAGGGCCACCAGTCTCCACCAGCAGGTCCACCCCCCCCCACTGCACACAGATGGAAGGAGTTTGTTGAAAAGGTAGCCTCCTCACTGTCTTCTCTCTCATCTCACTGGCTGCAGCAGGCAAACTGCATGCCTCCTGTAGTCCTGCGTGCTCTACCTGGGTCCCTAGGCAGTGCCTCCCTTCTGCAGCCACAAGGACAGAAGATCAGTGGCTCCTCCTCATCTGGCTCCAGCCAGGAGCTCAGCACCTAGGGACCCAGGCAGAGTGATTTGCTCTCTGCCAAAGCAGGGAGATGAGAGCACTGATCTCCCCTCCTTTTCACTCCAACTGGGACCTCAGAGCCCATGGACTTAGGCAGAGCACTTTCCAGTGCTTCCTGCTGCAGCCAGGGGGAGGAGAGCACTGATCTCCTATCCCCTTGGCTGTGGCAAGGAGCCTGCACCGATCTTTCAGCCCAATGGAAATGCACTCTGCATAAGTCCTTGGGCAGCTGCTCCCTTCTGCAACCAGTAGAAGGTGACCTGCAGGCCACTTTGAAAGTCCCTGCAGGTGGGGAACAACTGTACTAATGCAATATCCTAAGTCTCAGGACATGGGGAGTGTGGTCAATTTCAACCTTTCCTTTCAGCATGTAGAGATAAAGCCTCATAATTTTGTATATACACACACCTAATTCACCTCTGGTTAGCAGTTCACTGTTTGGTACTACTGACTTGGAAAAGAGCTATGTAGGAAGGCCTAGATTTTTGCTTCTGTGACCTAGAATAATCCAAAAAATCAAGTCAGTGATGGTAATTCAGAGTAGTGTTAAGTGGGAATCCCAGTCAAAGCACTGAACTTACAGGTCAAAGGTGGCTCAAACTCATCATCATAAAGTTGCTTTTATTCCTTTAGCATAAAAGAATAAACCCAAATTGTTGTCAAAGAAGTTGGAAGATTCATTTACCTTCTCTTTATCTTTGTACAATGATCTCAAAGTATTAAAAACAGGTGGACAGCCTTTACTGAAATTCATCCTTAGAAACTTGTCCAGACATTCCTTAAACTTTTCACCTTTGGGGGAAAAAGACCTGTTGATTCTGTTTTACCAAACATTACCTTACTATTTTAGCTTTTTATATTGTTAAATAGAAAATTCTAACAAATAATTATATTGCAAATCTATTTTTATTTGCTAAATATGCACTTACCAGATAAAAAGTTTAGCGGCAGTCTTCTTGGAACGAGTCCCCTTGGGTACTTAGTCCAGGCCTCTTCATAGATTTTCAGCCTCTCCAGCATATTGGCTAGAAGAAAACAACATTTAGAAACTACTAAAACAAATCGTTTCTCTTAATTAAATTAGACAGACCCCCAGAACTGTATATTTAAAGAAACACAATTAATTTGCAAGCTAGTCCATTTTGTAAAGTCAGTAAATGGTAGTTTCAGATACGGTAGTTCTGAATGCCTGTCAGTTATGATTATATTTTCTCCTTTTTAAAAAGGCATCTCTCCTCCACTGCTGTGTGAATGACCCACACAAACAGAGGAAAAACAAATATACAGAAGAACTATTAAACAGATTGTATTTTAAATGCTGTCAGAGGCACAAAGTAAACAAAAAAATTCTTCTGTCTGAAGTCTGTATTGATTGTAAACAGAAAATTACTGTGAACAAAATAAAAAAATAGAAGTGATGGTGTCCCATCTATAAGTGAGCCTTCAGCTGCTAATAGTCATACAAAGAGAAGGATTACAGCACTTACAATTTGTCTCCAGCTGGTAAAATACAGATGGACAAAAATGGCAAACAGGACTTCAGGATAATGCAAGACTTAGAACATAATACTAGTAACAAAACCAAAATAAAACTCCCACTACATAAGTCAAACTTGTCACTTTAAGAACATATTACATGTTTTCATTGCATAAGTAAATGACAATTGAGCAAAACCAGATTTATGATACTTTATTTTTGCAAGCTATAAAATCATTACCTGGTTTAAGTGCCTTTTCTAATCCTTTGTAGTAAGCCCAGTTTTCAGGATTCCTTTCTTGCAATCCTCTATATACCTCAGCTGCTTCTTCCAGCCTGCAGAGTTGTAACAGAAGTTCTCCTGTATAAAATTCATAAAATTATATGCTGAGTGTGAGGGACAAAGCAACAGCTAAACATCTATAGTGCTAATTTGATGGTTAGACATTCCTTGGTTCTTTGTGAATCCATGTTTCTTAGGCATGAACACCAATGTCATGAAGTAAATGACAACTTCAATTTTAATTTGACTAGCAACTTCAATTTTGAGATTTAAGGAGTTTTCATGGTCATGGCCAACAACTCATTAAGCTTTTTAACTGAAGATTTATGCAGGTAGGAGCAAGTTAAGAGTGGGGAACAAATTTCTGAAGTATAGTTCTAGTAGGGAAAGTTGACTAAAAATGGTATATGGTGTTCCATATTTATAGCTTTTTGGAAGTCCAAATCAAATTTGCTCAGTTTGCAAGTAAAAGGACAGGTTTACAAAATGTTAGTGTAGAAAAACATCTTTGCAGATGTGTATATCAAGCTTTTATATGACTTGTGAGTTGTAGTAAGAGATTCTGCAAGCAAGTTCTGCTCTCACTTGACACCTGACAGTGAGATGGCACAGTGGTAACAGAAGCAGAATTTGGGCCAGCACATGTAACTGGTACTTCTGTTGATGCTGGAGCCAAAGCAAAATCCTGCTCACTATTTCATAGCTGCACTGACTTGGCTAAAAAGCAGTAAACATAATTTTACAATCTCCCCTCCCAGTAAAGTAATTAGACATCACATAATTCATGACAAATGCCTCCCCCCACTGTTAAAGTAAGTACACCTGACTTAATTCATTAAGGTAATATCACTTCTAGAGTATAAACCTCAGAAACTTTTAGGAATGGTTTACAATGCTGCTAACAGCTGTTGGTAGATACACAAGCTATGTTCCATCAATGCATTTATGTTGACGTGCTGCAGCATCTACATAGTACTGAGTCAATGGAAGATGGCTGCCGGTCAAAGCACCCTTACTCCTTTCAGGGAGAAGCACTAATGGCATTGACCAGAGACCTCGTCTCCCACTGACTGAGTGGGTCTGCATGACCTGCTCAGTGGATCCAACCTGCATTCATTTTTCTCAGGACTCAGTTAAAAAAAAAAGTCATTAACGCCCATGACCCAAGAATTGCATCTTTCAGCAATGCATTTCAGTCTTTCAGAGGCAACAGCAGGGGGTGCTACAACCCGGTAGCTGAGAGTCTGCAATCCAGTACTGGGTCCCAACCTGTGGTTTGAAAACCACTGGTGTAGACATACCCTGAGAGCATTTTGCTCAACAGAAAGGAAGAAAAGAGCAAAGTCTTACCTCCCCTCTTTCAGTCCAGCAAGTTTAGCTATGCAAGCTAGTGCTAATTACAGAAACAAACTTGGGCTACGGCTCCCCACACAGCACTTACCTCAGATAATCTCAAACTAAGGAGAAACCCTCATGGCCTATCTGCTAGCAGGACAGAATCAGAAAGTAATTGCTCACCACAAGAAACCCAAATACTGCCATGTAAGACAAAAGTCAGCATTGCTAATTCAGTTCTAAACTACAAATGCCAGAACACTTTCCACTATTACTCAGTTATATTTCATACAAAGAATGTTGTTATGCATTTTAAATATAAATTACTTGGTTTTTTGTAAACTTTTCTGTGAAACTTACTTGCAGTTACTGATCTATTTTTCCCCTACAGCCTTGTATTATACTATTTTTACCAATGAAGAACTGAAAATAGGTTAAGTAATTTTTTCAAGATCACACAGAAACCCATGGAAAAGCCTGTATTCAGAACTTAGATGTACTTCTCAGTCCTGTGACTTAACCAATGATGTACATTTTGTATACAAGTTAAAGGGGTAGCCATGTTAGTCTAGCTCAGCAAAACAAGCAAGAAGTCCAGCGGCTCTTAAAGAGCAACAGATTTTTTTATTGTATGAGCTATAGTGGGAGAAAATCCCACTTCATCAGATGTTTTGAATTTCTCTCAAAGCATCTGACAAAGTGGGATTCTCTCCCATGATGGCTCATGTGATAAATAAATTTGTTGGTCTAAGTACCACAGGGCTCCCTGCTTGTTCTACTTTGTATATAGAGTACTATAAGGTAATACAGAAACATCTGGTTTTAGAAGAGTGGTAAGACATTATGCTTGAGAAATAGCATGTGATCATGTAATTAGAGCACCATAATACATTCATAAAGGACATAGCTAAAGAACCACATATATCAATTCTCATATTTCTCAACTTACATGTTTACAAGATAAAAGCCCTTATCTGCTTATATTTAACCACAGGAATCTTCTCATTGACTTCAGTGGGACTATTTCTGTACTTAAACATGTAAATGCATGAAGGATCAGATCCCTGGATCATCACTAAGGAAATTCAATGCCATCAGTAGTTTTTTCTATAGAATTTTCAAAGAAAGGCAATCAGAGGAAGTATATCCTTCATGACTTCAAAGCTTTTCTGTTTGGTAAGACAACTGTATGAGAACATTTAAATTTTATCATATGAAACTGCCTGACTAAACATCACAGGATTGTTGCCATTCTTGAAAAGGCAATGAAACACCACCACTTAGATTGCAACATCTATTAAACATCTGGTTACTCATCATTAAACTACTTTGTACAAAACCAATGCATATTAATGCTATACCAGTTAACCAGTCATGATCATTCACTGAGCGCTCTATTGCTTGAAAGCTTGTCTCTCTCACCAAAAGAAGTTGGCCCAATAAGAGACATTACCTCACCCACCTTTTCTCTTTAATACCCTGCAACCAACATGGCTACTACTATACTGTATTACCATTCAGTGTCTTAAGGGTAAACCATTTAAGTGGAGGACTTAAACCGTAACGTATGGTACACGACACCAGTGACAAAGTGCAATTACAGTTTACATTTATATAGCATTTTCCATGCCATAAACAATCTAAATATTATATGTCAGCATTTTAGGTAGTGCAGCACCGGACTACGAGCCTGTTGGCTAAAATTCAACCAATGGAGTGGTGTGGAATGAGAAAGCTGTAGATTACTAGCAAACTTCTATGCTCACTAAATTTAACATGATCCATGGTATATTTTTAAAGAGAAAGAACCCCATTAAAAATAATTAAAACTGAAAAGCTTTATTGATAGCTCCTTAGCAAATGAAAAGTATATTTGAAAATAATTTATTTTCTCCCACTGCTAATGCTTATTCACCTTCCTCATTTCCAGTTCGAGCAATAAAAAATTATTAATCTACATGACTTTTTGACTCATGTGACAATACAATCAATACTGCAGTGAACAGGATCCAAACGCTGCTAAGTATGTTAAAATTGAGCTTTTTATAAAAATGTTTAACCAAAAACTTAAGAACTTTTGAGAATAGTACAATTAGTTTTTGCTTAATTTTAGATCTAAATTGGCCTGTCCATCTTATATAAAAATAGCTTCTTTCTTTCACTTCTCTTAAACAATATATACAGGAACCACATATAAGATTTCATAATGCAGGTAGGTACAAATGCACAAAGTGACAGCTTTCTGAAGAGGCAATTACCTTTAGTTTCTTCAACAGCCAGTTTATCACAAATCTGCTTTTCATAGGTACCAAGGTGATCCAAGGCTTCTTTATACAATCCGGCTTCTCGGAGGACTTGATTTTGATACAAAAGCAGCTCACTGTACTCATAGTCCACTTTATCAGGAGACGTCTGAATGTAAACCAGGCATATGAATGTTCACCACTGTAGCATACACTGAAACTTAGGATATATTGAATTCATTTGGTTTTAAACATCTAGATTATATTAAATAGTTTGTGTGTGTGAAAGAATTTTTTTGGTTCACAGCAAAATCTATGAATATCATATTTTCATTTTTATACCTGCTGAGTCTTCCTAAATTCTTCTAAAATCTTTGCTGCCATTTCATAATCTTCCAGCAGATGATAAGCAATAGCATAACCAATCCATGAGGCTCGCTGTGCAGGTCGGAGCTGAAGTAACTGATACCTGGTTTCCTGTAAGACAGTAATAACTACTAATTTTCCTGTTCTGATGGTCTCTAAAGCTCTCCATAAAATGCTGGAGCTTTAATATTTCAATATATTTTAGTGAGACTACTTAAAGAACACAGTACAAAGGAAGAATTATTAATTGTGCTTGAAGCTGAATATTCTATTTTTTCACTTTATCAAAGTAAAACAATACTAAAGAGACACCATTTCCAACTAAGCTGTATGCACAGGCCAGACTGCATGTTTCCCATCCTAAAATTACTAAATAAAGAGCATCACTCATGATGTTTCAGTTTGAAATCCATGGAACAGTTCTTGTAGTAATTATACTTCAGACTTATTAAGTTCATTTGTATTCGACCAGTAGAGATGCTACCCAACTTAACAGAAGTGCTTTCATGGAGAATGGCTAGTGTAAGCGGAATTCATCTTTATGGAGATAATAGCTGCAACCACAAATGGCAACGATTTAGTTTGAGAAGCTAGTTAGCTGTACTACTCTCATGGGACTCGGGAATTTTTTTAAATTGAGATTTCTGGAACAGCAAATAATTCTGAAATATTTAGAAGTCATTAAATGCATAGAGGGTAACAAGCATAAGCAATAAACAGAATGGGATCAGAAAGAAAGCTAAAAAATAATAATAATAAGCAGTAATGCATAAAACAGGGGAAGGGGGGAGAGCTGCATCATGTCCAGTCTTAACTAACTTCTATGTTAAATGATCTAGCAGTAGTGAAGTGAATTATGACAATTTACAGATTTGAAGTTGGGATGAATCGTGAACTTCAGTAAGTATAGATTAAATACAAAGGGACTTGAGAGACATTAGAAACATGGACAGCATGCAAGATTCATTTTGAAACATGTGAGCACATATGTTTAGGGAAAAATAGTTCATGCATCTTCAGACACACCTGGTGAGAAACTGCTTCATTAGACATGTAACCTAGCAAATCATAGATTTTTGTAGGAAAGTTATTAAAAAGTAGTCTTCTGCATATCCGAGTATGAATGTCAAAAATGTTAAGTATATATATATGACTTTTAATGTTTTGATTCCTATGGACTAACCTGAGGAAACTTGTACAGAAGCTACTAACTGAACTAAGCCTTTGCTCAGTGGTTCCCAGTCTGAGGTCTGCAGACCGAGGGTGGGGGAGGCATTGCAGGGGGTCTGCAGTCACAGCTGGGAGCTGAGCTCATTTTAAATCTCTTGCCCTGCACGACCCAACCACATGGGCTGCCTAGGCTAGAAGAAGCCTGCAGAGTTTGGGCAGACCACTCTGCAGCTGCCTCAGGTACGTGTGTGTGTGGGGGGTAAGGGTTGTGGGATGGTGGGGGCCCTGGGGGGGGTACAGAGGGGGCCACAGGTCCCCACTCACCTGAGGGGGGGGACAACATGATGGTGCTCACCAGTAGAAGTAGCCGCTCACTAGCCAGCTCCGGCTTAGCTCCCCTCCCCTGCAGGGCCTTACATGCAGGGGCTGGGTCCTACCAGCAGGGGCTCCCTCAGAGCAGTTGGGGCTGCATCCTGCAGGTGGAAGGGTGGGGTGGGGTGAGGCCGCAAACTTTTTTCAATTTAAAAAGGGGTCCCCAGCCTGGAAAAGGTTGGGAACCCCTGCCTTTGCTAATGTTTCCCTGGAACCCTGGAATAATATAGATGAAAGTTACTCTACTTACCCTGTAACCCTCAAGATCCCTCATTTGAATCTGTAGCAGAGAGAGGTCTCTCAAGATCTGAAGATTGTCTTTATCCCATTTCAGTGCATTTCTATAACATTTGATAGCTTCATCGTACTTCTTGTCTGACCTCTGGAGAAGACCATAGACATGCCAGCCTGGAAAACTTTATTAAGGATGATACTGCGCTTTTAGATGAAGAAAATCTGAATAGTAAAAAAGAGTGTCTACTAATTAAAAAAATAAATAAATTATCCAGTTTTGTGACAGACAGTAACCATTAGAGATGCCTTCCTTAACTGTACTAAGAAAGAACGTTAAAAGTGAAGCTATAAAGCCTTTCACTCATTTATATTACAAGAACATGGTATGTATACTGTTCCCTATTCTGATTCATTTTCCTACTGTTAAAAACAAATAGGAAGTATTTTTGAAAGATCAACCTGTACAAAGTTAAACATATTAAAACTTACCAGTTGTACACTTTCAATATGGAAAAGCAAACAGACCTTGTCTCTTGTTCACATTCTATAAAATTAGCAGTTATTCGAATAACAGTCTTCCTGATATTCACAAATGGAAGGTATATTTAAAAAAGGATACAGACATGGCTCTTTAAGTCATTCCGTAAGCCTCTACGAACTAGTTCATATGCTTCTTCTTTCTTCCCTAGACAGTTCAGTGTTAGTCCTTTCATTGCCAGGGTTTCTAAAAAGCATCAGGATTGAATTGATACCAATTTATTATTTTCTTAAACACAAGAGACAATATATAAGCTAATAACAAAGCATATAAATCAGGGCTGTTCAACCTTTTTGGATGAGGGGCCACACTGCAATTCTTTTCTCAGTCGGGGGGGCCAGTGAAAAAAATTTTGATAGATAAGACATACAAATCAATCGTATTTATAAACTTTAATAAAATAATGATTAGTGTGATATTTGGCATTGCTTTTCCTTGCAGTGTGTACAGAGGACAAGGGGAGCACAGGTACCTGTGTCGGGGGGCAAGGCAGAGAGTAGGGAGCAAGAAATGACAGGGGACCACAGGACAGGAGTGGAGGGGAAGAAGGCTGAGGTGCGGGGAGCAGCAGAGGTGGGTGCTAGGATTCAACTACTTCCTGACAGGAACCCCACCAACTCTGCTCTCCTCACTCCCTGCCAAGCACTGCTCAGGGAAAGGAAAGGAGAGTGGTGCTGGGGAGAGGGAGAGGAAAACAGACAGGTCAGAAACCCTGGCAGTTCTGCAGTGGTCAGAGGTTTGGGCACTGGGCATCTCTGCACCAGAAACACTGATGCGTAGCAATTTCTACAGGAGAGTTTTTGCCACTCCAGTCAGGGGAGGACACGGGTTGCAGGGGAAACGTCCTCCTTTTTGCCTTGCTGTCCTCCATCCTCCAGGCACACTACAGCAAAAGTGCATTTTGTCCGGCTTTTTGCCCGATGCTGGGGAGCGCTCTAAAAATAGAAGCATGCAAAGCCAGAATGCGTTCTCCTGCTGGCTCATCTCAGCTGCTGGTGTTGGGAATTTAGAGAGGATCCCTTGCTGGGCTGGGCTGGGCGGGGCTGGGCGGGGGGGTGGGGGGGGCGGCCGGGGGGGTTTTTGTTTTTTTTTTTTTCTTCCCTTCCCCTCCCCCCCCCCCCTGCTTCTTTCCAGTCTCCAGCTCAGGTTCAGGACCCCCCCCGCCCCCCACCCCCAATCTTAGGGAAGGCTTGATCTAATTTTTTGGAGGAGCTAGGGCTTTTCTTTAGTGCCCAGAGAGAAACCTGCACCTGCTTCTTTGCTCTCTCCTTTGCTGCCCTGCTTGTCTTAAAGTTTCTGGGGAGGTTTCTTTATTGGGCTGGAGGAAGGGAAGAGTCCCTCCAAGAGCTCTTTCCCTCCTCTCATCAGATAATCCTATTCCTGGTCTTTTGCCACTTCAGACTTTTGTCCTGGCCCCATTGTGTTCAAAGCCAAGTGGGAGAAACTTGCAACGGTTTCTCTAAAGTGCTGGCTAAGGCAAGGAAAATGTCCTTTATTTTTATTTGGGAAAAGCAGGTCTCTAATGTTGTGGTTCTCAACAATTTTCTCTGCCGTGGCACACCTTGCTACCTTTAATTAATTTGAGGCACACCACCATATGGTTTCCAAATGAACTCATGAATACTCACGAGCCAGTGAGCCAATCCAGAGTTCTTTGAGTAGTTTTTCAAAAAAATTTGTGGCACACCTGTGTGCCATGGCACACTGGCTGGGAAACACTGCTCTAACGACTCAGCTAAGCCAGATCTTTGTTTGTCCTAATGGACATTGGCTTTTTTCCAACAAAACTTTTGTTTAGAGCTCAAGGAAAGTTCGCTTCAGATTGTGAGGCTGTTTGAATGCATATGATTTTCCTTTCCTCAATGTGATTTTTCAATTTGCTTCTCCTTTCTAAGATGAGATTAGTCCGCTATTGATGTATCTTTAAATTTTATTAAGATACACAGACGTGCAAGTATTATACATTCTGAGGTAGCTAGTGGGCTGGACCAGATCCTATAGTTTCAGATAAAGTCAGTGGGAAATTCTTTTGCAATCCTTGCTCAATCAGTGTCCCTTTGTTAGTAGTTTATCAAATCACAGAAAACAAGCAGCTTGGTTTTGCCTTTTGCTTATATATTCTGTCCTTCCTTGTATTTTATTTTTAGGAAGCATGTTTCTTTTGGTATACTTAGGGAAAAAAATGATAATTGCATCCCCCAGGGCAGGGAACAGTCGGCCCAGAAGAGAGGCAGGCCAGCCCAGAGGTGGGGCAATAGATGAAAGCAGAGCAGGCCGGTCCAGGGCCTGGGTTCTGCTCTCCCACCCTGCTCTGGACTGGCCCCCTCGTCCTTAGGGCAGAACAGCTGGCCCAGAGGAGGGGTGAGAGAACTGAACCCAGCCTCTGGGCTGGCCTGCTCTGCCCCTGGGCCAGCTGTTCCCTGTCCTGGAGGTGGGGTGAGTCAGCAGAAAGCAGAGGGACTGTGCTCTGGAGCTTATGGATGCCAGCACCCCTAAGGTTTGGTGCCTCAAGCCAGTGCCTTACTGGCTTACGGGTAGAGCCGGCCCTGGAACTTAGTATCACAAAGATTGCAATTGTTCTATTTTCAGGTAAAAAAGATGAAGTTTGCAGACTATTCAATTATTGTACAAGGCTCAACAATGAGTTCTGTATCATATCTTCAATGTAAAAAGTGAACTAATATTCTACTTCAAAGCACGTCACTTTTCCCTATATACAGTACACTAGTATGCAGACAGTTTCCTCTGCTGGAATGGAGTCTGTGTATTCTATTCCTCAACAGAAAACACATTAACTTGAAGTTGATATCAGAAAAGGAGAGTCATGCCAATCTAACAGGTAATGAGATTCCCTCTTTGAGAGCTTGAAAGAGGGGTTAATCCCAAAAAGAGTGGGGGGAAAAGTTGTGCAGCAACTCCCCATTTTTTCTTCCTAACTGTTTTCCCTTCACTGGAAGAGCAAGATCATTCTAACCATAATGTGTGTGTGTTATTTGACCCCAACCCCTTCCTCGAGTCCTATACTGCCTTGTTCAGATATGAGTGTGGGAGAGTGGGGGGGAATGATTAAGGACAGATATTAAAAATGTTGTATCAGCAATGGTTATAATTTGTACTTCAACATTTCCCCTTAAAAATAAAATATCCAAAAAATGAACTAGAAGGTGCTAAAAGATTAATGAAGTTTTACAGTAAGCCTCTTAAAACATGAATTATTTGTCCTAAAGCATTTCTTAGGCATGTCATAGTTTCATACACCATATGAAGTCTCACCTCCATGCTCTGCAAACTTTGGGTTAGAAAGGATCTGTTTACAAAACTTCAGCCCATTTCTGTACTGTTTATGTTCATAACACCTCTGCAAAAGAAGAACAAAGTCAGTAACTTAATTCGCAAAAGTAACACAAACGTTTTGCAGTGTTAAAACAAAAAGCTTAAGAACTATAATTACAGGTATTGAAACAATGTGCTCTCCTTGGACAACTTCGGATTTCAAAATACCAAATGGGCACCGTCCCATTAACATACCATTGTAGTGTTAAAAGAATCAGTCCTGTGTACCAGCATAACGGACATACTGTTTCAAGCAAGGCAGTTTTTTTGAGCAGGTAAAGCTAATATGTCATGTCCTCAGCAAATTTTATTAACCTTACAATAGGAATCTGTAGCACTTTATCAAAATTATAAAAACTTTCATACTTTACCTGTACTCAAGTTTGTTTATTTAAACACTTACCACAATGTAAATGATTCATATTTCAAGATAATGATCACATATGGCAATTGATTTTTGGCCAGACACTCCATTATGTAAGCCATATTAGAACTATCTATATAAGTACTCAGGGGCATCGCTGGCGCCTGGCACGTGGGGTACGTGCCCCGAGTGTCTCAGCCGACTCTGGGGTCCCTGGCTGGGCGCCCTCCACAGCACCCACCTCTCCCAGCCCCAGCCAGGGATTGAAGCTGGGAAACCCGCAGCGGTGCCCACTTCTGGACACCTGAGGTGGAGCCCACCTTTCCTTGTCTGAACCCGGCTGGGGCCAGGCCGGAGGCTGCAGGAGCCCCATGAATGATCAGGCCAGAGCGCCAGATCATGGCCTAGGGGACGTGGCCGGGGCCTATGCCTCAGGTCTTACTCAGGGGCAGTGACGTTCCTGTAAGTACTTAACTACCTTAAAACAGATTATCTTTTTTATTAAATAAAAAAAAAAAATAATAATAATAATAAAAAAGAGTTCAACCAACTTTGCATAAGGCTTTGCCTAAGAGTTCAACTAGTGTTGGCATAATGACCTTTCAAAGGAGGAATAGAAATAACATAACATCAGCATTCTAGATGGAAAAGTTGGGAAACAGCATTTTGTGATGGTTCTTGGGGTATCCAGACCTGATACTCTTTGTTCAAGAGGCAATGAGTCTTGGCTGTGGTAGCTCAGAATTGGCTTTATGACTTCCCAGGCTATGCTACCCCTCATTTCTCCTTGCAGATTTACAAGAGGTACACTCCATTCGCTGAGTCCCCTTGAAGCATTCCCACAGAAGAGATACATGCCAGCCTGGCACTGGCTGCTAACAGAAATCACAGATTCTCTGTTCCCATGGGAACAATATAGTCAGTTTACCAGTTTTACTTTATATCACCATTCCTCTATAACACAAGAGCACTTCCCACCCTATAAGAAAGATATAAGAAACTGAGAACAGAGGTCCCACTAAAAACAAGAAAGTGTGATGGAAATAGGTGGCTATAACATTAAATAAAATTGTACGACACAAGCTATGCCCTACAATTATTTTTACCTGTCCTATTTAATAAAAGTAGGCATCCTCCACAATATGCACCAAAGTTCAGTCTCTCACAGATCTAATCTTTCATGAAAAACACCACTACTCAACAAGTTGTTTTCTCAGTGAATAGACATAAGAGTCCTTTCCTGCCCTCCCACATTCTAAATTAAAATCTTTTGTCTTTTCCACAGATGCAGTAATTTTTTTGCCTGTTACAAAGTGCTTTTTATTGTCTGCAGTTGTCTTCAATGGTTTTCCAGTGACTATTCTGAGACTGGGCAAGATCAGGCAACTGAACATTGTGTTACAAAATAGTGAGGGAGAGGTGGCAACTCCCTCCTCCACGAATGGGTCATCACGGAGACACATGATTATTTGATGACTAACTGTTACTGAAAGAACATAAGGGCATATTTTTCAATATAGTTACATTAGTCCTTAAATATCACCCATACACACATCTCAGAATGATTATGAGTATTGATAAGTCACAAGCCTTCCTGGATAAATACCATAAAAGCAATATATTAAGTCCAGTAAGCTTGTCAGGTCTGAAACAGGAGTAGTCTGCAGAAAAAAGGGAACCCTTCTGCCAGTTGGCACCAAAGGCCTCCATCACATCGTATCAGAATATGAAATGCAATCTTCATTGGTAAGGTTAAATTTTCTTGTGGCTTGGTTCCCCCCCCCCCCCCGGTAAAAGTCCTGAACAATATGCAAAAATTCATGGCAGCCATAAACTGCCTGTGACTTTTAGTAAAAACAGAATGGGGCTAAATGGGTATTACTGAAGCCCATTGGGGGTGGGGGGGATGAGAGTCTTAGCCTGACTGCTGGAGAGAAAGGGTCCATTAATCACCATCTGCTGCAATTCAGAGCTGAGAGTGCCCTCCAAGCACTGGGGGTTCATGCTCAGTGCCCCAGGGTTTTCCTGCCACCTACAGTGGCCAAGGGCTGCGGTGTCCACCATGGTGTCTCCATGCTCTGCACACACCTGCCACAGCTCAGATCTCTGGGTCCCTGCTTCCACGACTGGTAGTGGGAACCCAGAGCTCTGAGGTCCCTGTGCCTCCTGCCGCTGTGATTCAAGGAAATGGGCCCTCGGTGACTGCCAAGAGCTACAGGGTCCCTTTACTCACAGCTGCTTTGAACTCTAAGGTCCCTGATTGCTGTGGACAGTAGAGGGAACTTGGAGCTCCAAGGGCTACCTGTAGTGGCTCTCAGTTGTGGAGGTCCTCCTGCTGGAGCTGGGGACTGTGTGGATCCCCCATGACTGCTGAGAGTTGTGGGGTCCCTTGCTGCCTGCTGAGGTTGAGAACACAGCCTCCTGCCAGCAAAGCTCTGAAGTTACTCCTGCTAGCCACAGTGACTGAGGGCTGCAGGAGGTCCCCTACCTCTTCTGGGAGCTGCAAGAGGAGCAGACATCACAGGGTCTAGGAGCTCTGGCAGCTGCTAGCAGCAGCAGCTGGGAGTGGAGAGGTCCACCAGTTTACATCTCCAGCTACTGAGTAGAGCAAAGGAGGAAAACGTCATGGAGGTCTCTGGAAGTGACAGAATCCGTGATCTTATCTCATTCACTGGCCATGAGGCAGAAAAGACTGAGAAAAACATCAATGCCCGGATCTCAGAAATCTCTCTGAAAATAAAGTGTTTCTAAATTAGGTTGCCAAATACCACTGCAGATGTCCAGTGACATAAGAGATGAGCCAGTGGTGAGCCACATATCTACATTCTCTGATCTTACATGACTGAGACTAAAGTTTTTACTACTAATTAAGCCCTGTGCCTGCCCTCTAGGAGTACCCACACAAAAGTACGCATCAAGGAAAGATTAAACTACCAACTTAACAGGTGCAGAATAACAGCTTGATGTGCTTTTGATAGATTAAAGGTACACTGGTAGTGTTCACTCACTAAATTGGATTGCATTAAGAAAAATATAACAACAATTATAGCTGCCTCTTGTGTCCTGCATAGTATCTCTAACAGACGTGGCCAAACTGTGGCTCGTGAGCCGCATGCAGCTCTTTAAAGAAAAATTGCGGCTCCCGGGACTGCGCAGGAGGCAAGGGTGGCAGGGTGGGAGCTAGGGGCGAGAAATTTGCAGTGGTCGGAGACAGCAGAGAAGCGGCAGCAGGGTGAGAGCCGGCAGCAGAGGAGAAGCTTTGTGAGAGCTGCAGGAGACAGCAGCGTGGTCAGAGCTGAGGGAGGGGCAGCCCTGGGAGAGCCTGCAGGGAAAAAGCAGCACGGTAAGAGCCGGGAGGGGAGGGATCGCTTTGAGAGAGCCTGCAGGGAAAGGCAAGCACTCAGAGCAAGTACCTGCCAGTTTACCCACACAATATTAATTCTACCCTCCTTGTCTGTGTGCATTATGATACAGTCTTTAATTACTTCAGTGCATGATTTTTTAAATACTTTTCTTTTTTGATATTGTTTTCTGGGTAAATATTTTTAAAACTGGCAACATAAATTGATCAAGAACAAGTCTACAATGAACTACAGATAAGTGATGATAATCTAGCAATTTAAACCTGAAAAGCAATTGTAAATTTATTTTCTTTTTTAAAAATCACCTGGCATTTCCAGATATTGTAATATAATGCAAAATTATTTCTCTTGTATTTCTATTTTGAGAATTAAATAAGAATCATCAGAAATGACTGAAAATTGACACAAGTGTTACATCTAATACCACTGACTACTGTCAAAAGGTTATTTAAAAAACCTCTATTTAAAGAATGCTACAAGTACTTATTATGGATCATGGTTCATTTTCAGCATGCAAAATGATTTAGACTTAGGAATGACCACCACTACTGAAAACTGGCTTTAGAAAAAAAATTTCTTAAGTCCATTGAACAATTGTGCCTGAGACATCAGTATGTCATCTGTTTGCAGAAGGAACTGCTAGCACATTTATTTTATAAGAAAATTTTAATATACCTAAGTCAATTATCAAGATAATTTACACTCACTGCAAATTTCAATAGCAGCACTATACTTCTACTGATTAAACAGCATTCAACATGTATTAATTCTCCTTTGTTGTATACCAGTAGTCAAAATGCATTTATATTTCAGTGCAGCCTTCATGAATGACTCTATGGGTATCTGAGCCCATTAGATGAGAGTAATTGTTCTGAAGGGCTGAGGACAGAAAATTGTGTTGTAAACTTTCTGAAAAAAAAATCTCTCACCAATAAAGATTTTACTTTGTATTCTAAAAACCAAATAGTGATATTTAGAATTTATACAGGGCCTGACCCCAAACTGAATAAACTCAATGGGATTTTTTCCATAGTATCTTCTGTGCATGGACTCCAAAGCACTTACTGAAACAAGCTCTGATCTTGCACTTTCTGTCCCCATAAATTCTCATTGATCTGTTGTGATCCTGAACAGTCGAAAAGGTGTCCCTGTGTGCATCTCTTCACAGGATTAAGATGAGGGTAGTATTTTCCCTTACTACAACTCTCATTTTAAAATTAATTGTGTCTCAGTCCTCAGACCTTTTGTCTTCACTGTCCATGAGTATTTTAGTGAATAAGTTTACCAGTAGAAATATTGGCAGGGAAGTGGGGGCATGGTAGGTGCCAGGATGGGGTGGGGAGGCAGAAGCGTGCCATGGTTGGGGAGAGCAGAGAAGCAGCAGCGTGGCAAGACACGGCAGGGAAGCGGCAACGGGGGGGGGGGGGGTGAGGGAAGCGTGACATGGTCAGAGAAGTCATAGCATATTTAGATTTTCTCATAGGCCCTAATGCAGCATACTCGTTGTTAAAATAAAATCATGTTCTACAAGTCCTAAACATGATGTGGAATACTAAGAAATGAAAATACAAGGAAGAAAAGTATAAAACTGAACATAGATTACTTTCAATTTTTGGCACAATTTACTGCTATGAAGCATCATATTCCACAATGAAATTAAAAACATTGTGCAATACTTAGAGATCAACATCTGAGAGAGCTTTTACCTGCTGCACTGACAAGTTACTGCCCAGATTTAAAAAAAACTTGCCACAAGCCTGTAGTGTTCTACATCTAGCAACAGCTAAATTTTTACTGTATAGGCCTAGTTTCATGGTAATCTTAAATAATTATTAGAATCTGACATTAGTGGATCAATATTTGCCCCATTTTTACGATAAAATTATTTTTACAATAAAATTAAAGTGCGCAATGAATTTTAAGCTTAGTAATTTTGGAGTAGGTAAAAATGTGGTTATATGCCTCAGTGCAGCTCTCGAAGGTTTAATAATCGACTTGTGCGGCTCTTGAGTTCTGCAAGTTTGGCCATCCCTAATCTATAAGGTAAAGGGGGAAAAGCTGCAGCCACAGCAGAAGTGCAGAGGTGAAGCAGCTGTCTGCTGAGTTCAAAAGGGCAAACAGGTGGGCCATTAGAATAGTTCAACATGGAACAATGGGGTTGAAGGAGGCTTTGAAAAACATTTCATGTCATGGGCATAGCAGTGCTCTGTGCTGGACTGTTTTTAAGGTCTATGTCTTTTGGTGCTGCTAGGAACTGTTGTACTTGCTGAAAATGTAACTGTTTTACTGAAGCTATACATTGTGTGGTATTTGATTTACATTTACCCATGAGTGTGTTTTTTCTTGAACTTGTGAGTACTTACACGTACTAGGCAATGTTCCCTCTAATGCCCTGAGGCAGCTAAGCAACTCAAGCTGCTTGCTGCGTGGGCCACCCTCCCCTGGCAGGCCCGATTCTGCACATCTCTGCAGGCCAGATCGTGCACACCTCGTGGCCCAATCCTCCCCCCCCCGCAGCTCTCCTGGTAAGTGCCCCCCTGAGGAGCCAGATGCCCTCCTCCTACTGTAGCCCACTTCCCCAGTAACCCCCCAGCCAGCTCAGCCCCCCCCCCCACACTCTTACCCGGCATCATGGGTCTGAGCCATTGATCCTCCAGCTGGAGAAGCGCTGACAGAGCATGCTCAGATGTTCTGAGCATGTGCTGTCAGAGCTTCTCTGGGTGGGAGTTTTAATAACTCCCAGCTCTGGAGGTGCTCTCAGCCAGCTGGAAGACAGCATTTTCCAGCTGGGTAGGGGCTCCGGCTGCTGGGCTTGCACAGTGGACAGCATCCCCTGTGAAGGGCAGTGGTGGGGAGCTGTGCACCCACGCAGTCATGCAGCTTAGGGGGAACATTGGTACTAAGTGCTTTGAGTATCAGTATGTATTCTATATCATGTATTGTTAACGGGAAAGGAAAATTTTATTTGCAAAAAAATATAAATTTACTGGAATAGTAAAAACAGTGAAGGAAAAAAAGCAGCAATGTAATTAAAATTGTGGCTACACATACATGAGCCATGGTTCTCATAGTCAGCATATGTGAAACTGTGGTTTTCCTTGCTGTCCCCTAACATGAAATAGTAGAGGTAAGGAGGTGGCCCATGACACTAAATGGAAAGTTGAGGGATGTAGGGAGCTGGTACCATTCAGTTTTCACACATCTGCAGAGTGAGGAGTCTGGGATTGCTGGACTAGTGTGTCAATCATTTTTGTTTGCTGCCTAAGAAGCTCCATTATGTCCTGAGCATCATCTTCTCCTTTTCCAGCTGGGATTCCTAGAACTGTTTCCTGTCTGCTCTACCCTCTCCTTGCTGTCTACCAGGTCAGCCCTCCAGACCCTTTGTTCATGTTTTGATGCAGCACTGGTTTTTCAAGATCTTGCTGAAGATGTCTTCCCTAGTTCTTTCCTCTTCTCATCAGGTTAAGGTGTTCTGTGGGTGGGGAAGGGGCATCCCTCAAGGCTAAAAAGGCAGCAGCCACTGATCAAAACACAGAAATACTGTATATCGCTGGATCTACAGTCAGAACAAAAAAGGAAAAGTAAGTTTAAGAACTCCCGCAGTTCCACATGAAAATCTTTTAATAAGATGTGCTTATTAATACTTTAGCTTTGGAGTGCTTCTGCACAGCATACATCTCCAGCTCAAGCCATGGTGAGTATGATCCAACAGAAAGAAGGGGAGCAGTACAGATTTTCTGTTGAATGAAGCAAAATATTGGTTCCTTTACCACTGGTATGACCAGGGAAATACCACAGAATAGTGGCTCTGCTTTCACAGGTGGTGGTAATTTTGGCTGATCTCTCATTCCAGAGAGCTAACAAAGGCAGAGAACATAGCTCCTACTTTTGTCCCCAAAGCCCCAGACCTATATGACATCAGCCTGTATAATGCACCAGTACGAGTTAAACTCACTGCATAATGGCAGTGGGAAAGCGCCCTACTGAGGGAGAAGAAATAAAACAGTCATCCCTAGAAACCTTTGGGAGACAACTGCCAAGTATCTCCTTGAAAGTTTAGCCAATATCTCACAGAAGGAGATAAGGGGTGTCCCCGTGTATAGAGCCCTGCATGGATACAAACACGTGGATCCGTATCCGACCTGCATCCGCAAGAAATGGCCCATGGATAACCATGTTGTATCTGTGGATGCGGATATAATGCAGATATCCGTGGATATCCACACATTTGCACGGCTCTAGCTCTGTGCAGATAAAAATGTGGATCCGTATCCGATCTGCATTCACAAGAAATGGTCCGCAGATATCCGTGTTGCATCCATGGTTGCAGATATAATGCAGATATCCGTGGATTTGCAGGGCTCTACCTATGTACATAAACAAATTGCTCCACTTGCTCACCCCACTCAACAACAACAGTATATGAATTAAAAGCAGACACCAACTCTACTTCTGTTCATTGTACGGCTATCTTCTCCTGTGAGTAAAACAATGCAAACTTGCTACCTGTGTCTTGTTACTTTGTTGACCAGTCACCATCTTTAAATTTAAAGCACTGCATGGGAAAATGAATGCACACACATACCTGAGGTTCCATCCCCACCCTTCCCTGGGCTCATCTGTATCTGGCTGGCAGAACTGGATCCCTCCACTGCATCTTCTCCCCTACCCCCCTTCTTCACTGTTCATGGGAGGGGTCTCAGGCTCCCCTGAAGTTTTCACAGTGGTCTGGTGGGTACTTGCGGGTGTCTGTCAACTATGACATGCAGCTTGGTGTAAAAGTGGCAGGTCTGTAATTCCTTCACTTTCACATGGTACTTTGAACCCTTTTGCCTGGATCCCCTAAACAATTCTTTTGTAGATGTCCATGCTCCTACAGCTGGACCATATCTGTGTTTGCACAGCCTCTTCTCCTCCCAGGCCCAGGAGACACACATTCTGTCTATTCCAGACAGGAGTGAATCTAGTGGGTGGAGCCAGCTTGGTCAGTTGAGAGAGAGCCATAAGGTTGCCCAGTTTGGTGAGCACATCAGGAAAAGGCATTTTGAAGGGGTTTTTAAATTTAGAATGGGGTTGGCTTTCTAGTCTCTGTGACCCCTGGGTAGTCGAGTTCAGAACTGTGACCAGAGTGGTTACTGCTGCAAGGAATGGGGTAATGCAGGACAGCTCCTAGAAGACTACTAGGATCAACACAGATCACACACCCTTTACATCAGGGCTCGACAACATCATGGTGACTAGAGCTTGTAGCCTGGCTCCTAGCACTGCTGAAGCAATGCAGCTCAGGAACACCCGGTGACTAAAAATAAATCTGCTAGAGCCTAGCTGGGATCCAATTTTGTCAAGCCTCAGTTTACTCACACACTACATCAGATCAGCTGGGTCTCAATGTTATTGTGGAGGTGGTTTTACTGTCTTGATATAAGAGGGTGCTCATGTCAGTATGGGACAAATGTGAAGAAACCCTATAAATGCATGCACAAACAAAGCTGATCCAAAGCAACTTACATCAACCTAACCTTCTAGTTGCAGACCAAGCCACAGAGGAATGCCACATGGTTATTAGATAAAGGTTTCTTGGAATACTTATCTGGCTTAATTTGAATTTGATCAAATTTATCTTATGATCTTTTGTTATTTATTCCTGGATATAATAGAGAACTGAGAGACTTGTCTACTTCTTGGAAATTCATTAGGCATGAAAAATACCATACAAAAAAATGGAAAAAAGAAAAACTTGGACAAGCTGAGTGATATAGTAAGGTTTGATAAATCAGATAACTTTGATAAATCAGAGCTTGGCTTCCCACTGAATGGTCTTCATTCCTGGAAGTATAACATTAAGACACTGCAGCAGTGGTTCTCAGACTATGGTGCATGCCTCCCAAGAGGAGTGTGGGAATGTGTCATGGGAGCATACGTTTGTATTAAAAAGAAAAAAAAGAGCTCCAGCTGTTAACCCTGGGTGGCTGAGGCTCATGCAAAAGGACCATGTATACCCATGAAGTGCGGATCAAGGAGACAGCCAGAACCCTACCACCTGGGCTCTCCTTGCCTCCTCTCCCAAACTCTTATCTGGAGGTAGCAGGGCTCCAGCTATCAGCCCCAGGGTGGCAGAAGCAACACAAAAGCAGGGATGGCAAGAGGGCGCTAAGTCTGCTGTGAAAAATGATATTGAAGAACATCACTCTTCAGCTTGCCACCCTTTCTTCTGTGCTGCTGCTGGCATGGAGCTGCCTTCAGAGCAGGGTATTCAGCCAGGAGTCATTATTCTCCACTCTGTCTTCAAACATGGGTAGCATTTGGGGGGGGAAGGGACTTAAATGACTACAGTTCTCTACATGTAATCCTTGAAGATTTTATAACAGGAACAGGGGGCTCTCAAAAAAATCAAATTATTTATATGAGCTCTTCAAAGGAGACTATTCCACTCTGAGCTATGGAACTGTATTTTTAGAATTAGTTAACTAAGTAAGGTAGTTTTCCAGCCTAGTACAATAGCCTCCTACAGAGATGTGAACCATCACCTTATTCAGCAGGACAGGTCCCAAGCTAGTTTTAAGGCTGTCTATGTACACTACAGTCTAGAGCAACATAAGTTACACCAACGCAAGCGTTCATGTCCACAGCACTATGTCATTGGGGAATCTTCTCTCACTGACACAGTTTATGCCACTCCCAGAGGTGATTATTAATTAATTAATTACACAACAACAGGAATGTCGTCTCAGTGGCATATAGCATCTTTACCTGATGTGCTGCAGCAGCACACTTAGTGGGTGTGTTTAGCTATTGCAACACTGCAAACACAGACATGGCCTAAATATCTAACAAACAGGACTTCCAAAATTTGCTATTTAGATAGCTAGTAAGAGATTATTGTACAGGGTGCACTGTGTAATAACACAGAATGTGAAAGAGAGACCAATGACTCATAATATTTTGGAAAGCAGCTGATTAACTTAATACTTTAGCAACAAAATCATCATTATAGAGAAGATGTTTGTGTGTTTTGTTTCATCATATACAAGATGCTTGATTTCTTCAGTAATTAAATGAAGCAATTGCTCTCATTATATTGAAGTTTTCCTTTCATAGCATCATGACAGAAATGCTTTTGAAATCTTGATAACATAGCAACACTTCTAAAAGAAAAAAATAAGTTGGGACTAAAATATGTTCAACTTAAGTACCTACAAGTTTGAAGGGTTCTTTTATTTAGTTTATATTTGAAGTTTGGATTTGTTTAAGACAAAGACTATGATAGGAATTTTAAAGGCATGAACATATTTTTATTTTTAAGTATGTAAATATTCATCTGCAGTTTTGTAAAAGTCAAACCTCAGTCTGTTTATGTATGACAAAGCAGATGAAACTGACTATTACTTCCATTCTGTCACGCAGGGACTAAAGGATACACTAAGCTTGCATAGTTAATAGTGATAACATCACAAAGAGAAGGGAGCTAATTTCTGGCTTTGAAGTGCAGCTTTAAGTACAGATGTTAAACAACTGCCTGCTAGAAACACTGGTTCTTATCTTTAGCCTGTTTAGCAGTTGTGCTTTTGGAACCTTTTCATCCTGAAGTTTAAGGCACGTCAACAGTGACACATATCACACGAATTAGAAGGAAAATTTCTCCATTGATGGTCCACGAAGGTACTGCAGGTGGTCTTCAGGGAGAGAATGTAATAATATAATCCCATGTACCTCTTATGTATCATATTCAATGTTACATTATTATTTGCAGTGTAATTTCACAAACATCTTTGTGTAATAGCTGCATTTTTAATACCCCTTGATATACAAGTGTGACTCCCATCAGCCACAGGCTATGCCAGGGGTGTGCAACCTTTTTTGGGAGAGTGGCTGCATTGTAATTCTTTTCTCAGTTGGGGGGGGGGGGATTTTTGATAGAAATTGATCTTTACTAATAAACTTTAATAAATGATTAGTGTGATATTTGGCATTGCTTTTGCTTGCACAAATTGCCAAATGTCTGCCTGCACACAATGTAAAAATATGGAGCATTCCATATACCCACAGCCAGCCCCAGCGCCCAGGCCCTTGTGGCAGCACTCAACAGGCCAAATTCCGGCCCCCAGGCCGCATGCTGGACAAGCCTGGGCTATGCTAAAAATGTTTAAAACGGCTTACTTATGTGGTAGTCCACAAAAGCTTTTGATGACAATGATGATGATGTAGTGGTCCGCATAAAGAAAAGGGTTGGCAACTGCTGCTTTAGATGACTAAGGACCTGATCCTATGACCACTGAAGTCAAGACTCCTGTTGAGCTTCGTTAAGACCTAAGATCTTATTACAAACCAAATCAAATACTACCACCTGAGGCATGGAAACAGAGAACACAGCCATAATAATTGCATGTTTTCTTGGGAAATGAACAAATAAATTATAGTGTAAGTTAAAAACTCCATGTCCTTGTTTTTGTTTTCAGGTGTTGTCAGGCCAAAGAAAGAAATTGATCTGACACTGATTTCCTACATGTAATATCATTCAGCTTCCTGTTTTACACTCTCCAATCTATTTTACCTTGTAAAAGGAAAACTTTGGTGATTACATAATTCTAACACTTGACAAGTTCATGTAAGAGACCTTTTTTAAAAAAAAAAAAACCTCTGTATAAATACAAATGACTTCATGGAGACTGTCATCTTCTCTGTGAACTAAATTAAATAGAAAGTACACTTAAATAGGAAAGTTTTGCACGCGCACACACACACGCACACCAAACCAAAAAACCTGCATGTTAAATGCCCAAGTAAACAAACCCTAATTCCTCTCCCTCAAGAAGAATCATACCCCCATTTATCCCCAGCAATACCTTACTGATAATAGACAAAGTTTAGTGCTAATGGAAGGGGTGTATCACCACATTTCTGTAGAGACCCTAAGTTAGTCCACTGTGTTTGCTGCAAGGAGATGGGCTGTCTACCACCCTTTGCCTCCAAGAAATCTGCAAGGCTCCTGAGAGGAAAGGACAGGACAGCATGCCTGAAAACATTAAATGGTTGAGATCTTCTGCTATGTCAGCCATAGAACCACAACTGCATGACTGAAATACAGGAAATAATAGTATTTACATTTATGAAGTGTCTCACTACTCCTGTAATGCTAACTTTAACATCATAATACATGCAGAGTCAGGAAAAGCCAAAAATAATTTGCATGGAAGTTTACTAGAGAAACTGTGTAAAATTTAAAGCTAAAAACAAGAATTGTTCTTCTATGTAACACATATACATAGAATGAAGACGCTTGTTGCATTCTTTTGAATCATGTCCAGCTGCTGTCAAAAAACGTATTACTGCAGTTAAACAGCAAGAGATATAAAACTACCCTACATCAGTCCTTCTGTGTGTTGTTCTTTCTACTTTGCCTTTAATAGCTGCATCAGAGCATACCATTCTTTTGATGAAGATAATGATATGAGTAATAATGAAAGTGAAGATAATTCCATTTCTTCGTATTTAGAATTTTGCTACTCCATCTGTTTTAGCATCAAAAGTTCCTTACTCCTGCAAAGTCTTCAGACATTCATCAAATTGTTATTACAAATTTTTTTGGTAGACTGTCCACTGACTTAAAAAAACAAACAAACAAACAAACAAACCTGACCATATGTTTGTTAGAAGTATTTATTGCGGCAATACACAATTTCATATAGTAAAAAAAAAAAATCCTTATGCTAGTTTTCTTTTAATAAATTGTGTCCAACTTACAAAATAGAAGAAAGCTTTCACAAAGTCAGTCTTCTGAATGCTGAAAGCAGACAACGTGAAAGAGAATGGGTGTTCTTATTGGTCGAGTTACTCACAGTGCCCCATCCATCCACAGATTCATCAATTTCATGGTAACAACTCCACAACCAGCATTTTACTCATTCCAAAGTACAACTTAGCATCATCGCACAGTCCTATATATTGCTGATAATACAATCAATTAATTAGGTCCACAGAAGGGCTATGTCTACACTTAGTTCGAATTAAACATTATTAATTCAAATTAATTAATTCAGACCAAGTTAATTCAAACCACCATGTCCCCACTAGAAACCCAAATCAAACTTGCTCATGTGCAAGACTTGCTAGTTCAATTTAGAAGAGGGGCACCATGGGAAGCATGGCAACATGACTCCCGAGAAGGGCCATGCCCCCTCCCAATAAATTGAAAGAGGCGGACACCCTGGGACAAAGAAGGTCAAATCGCATTGATTTAAACTAATGTTTGAATTAACCGTTACTTCAAAGTTTAACTTCGAAGTAAGCATTCATTACTTCGAACTAAGGAATTCCTTAGTTTGAAGTAATGAAAGCCAGTGTAGCTATGCATTAATTTAGTTCAAATTAATCCTCATTAATTTGAGCTAAATTGTAAGCGTAGACAGACCAAAGGTTATTTCAGTTCTCACCAACAACATAGCTAATATGAAAGCTGGTTTCGTTGGTGATGCTGAAGATCTGACAACTTTCTCATCATGTGAGAAAAGTGAAAAAGTCCTGTCAAACTTTCCTATTTTTGAAAACACCGGAAGCCATTTTTCAGCATCATTTAATATCACACTCAATTTCATCTATGTTGAGTAAGTCATGCTACTCAGTGGCAATCTTCTATTAAATGTTTCCAAGATCTTCAAATATGCAAGCAGGCTCGTCAATCAGCTGCTGATGAAGGTGGTGTGGCTGGGTGTAGTCCCCAATTAATCCTCATGCATATTCTTGATGACAACATCCTGTGTGTGCCAACTCAAAACTCATTCCAATACTTGAACTCAAAGTTCAGTCCATTCAGAACACAAAAAATTATTATTCTACATTGTCTGATGCCAAGGATGAGCTCTTCAACATTAAAACACACTCCTCCGAATACTGAACACAGCCTACTTACTGAGTTTTCTACGAGGAAAAAGATTAAATAATACCATAGAAAAATATCAAGTGATTACTGTTGCTCATAACGCTGCCTGTCTTCTTGATACATGCATCCATCAAGTTTCTGATGATTAATTTGATTTGGCTGTTGCAAATGTTAAAGGATATACACACAAATAAAAAATTCTGATGGAACCAGCAAATTATAAAGCAAGATGCAACCCATTCAATTGTAAAACCACTCAGAATGCAATCCCAGCAATTGAATTAGAACAACTCTATTGTGATGAAGAGTCCTGCTCGACTTGCAGTCTAGCTATGATAGCAGAAATTATTTTAACACTTCTATGCACTACTACCGCATGCACAGAACATTTAAAAATGACTTCCTTTATAGCTGTCCTTTGTTTTATTTGGTTTTTTTTTTCTTTTATAAACTATTCTGGCTTGAATAACAGTCTTTCTTTCATTACTTAGAACTGCATTTCACTGTGTTCTGCATTCTTCTGAGTTAAAACAACTGGTGAAAATTTGGTTTTTGTAATTAGGCATAAGTATCTAAGGCTAAGCCTATAACAGACCATGAGATCTTATTCATTTTTGTTATTTGTTCTAATAAATTAGTGCTTTAAAATGTTTGGCCAATTTTCACATTATATGAGCAATCTTTGCAATTGATTAGTTATTTTGGACTGGTCAAATGCTCAAAAGTAGTCTGGCTGCTACAAGGGAGTCATTACTATTACTCTAGCCCAGTGGTTCCCAACCTGGGGTCCATGGACTCCTGACGTGTTCCAGGGGGTCCGTGGCGCTGCTCCTCACCAGGGCTGGAACCCAGCTGTGGCCCCAGTGCTCACTGCTGGGGCTGGATTGGGGAGGGGAATGCTGTCGATGCTAGCAGTAGCTCGACTCCACCCCCCTGCAGAGGCTAGCTGGGGACCATTGCGGCAGTGCTGCCACTTGCTGACCTGGCAGCTTAGCTCTGCTCTCCTGCAGGGTCTGGCAGGAGGCAATGGCCACCACAGCCCCACTTGCCAGCACAGGGAGGGGGAGAGGGCCATAGCTGCTAAGGCCCACTCCCTGGGGCCATGGCTGCACTGACTCCACTCACCAGTGGGTCCCAGCAGCTCCACCAGAGCAGCCCAGGCCAGATTCTGCCAGTGCACAGGCTGGCGGCAGTGGCGCAAACACATTCCACCCACAGGTGGTGAGGGAGGCAAAAAAAAAATTTTTTTTTTTTTTTTTTTTTTTACACTTAAAACAGGGACCCCAACGTTGAAAAGGTTGGGAACCACTGCTCTAGCCTTTTCCCAGCCTCCAATTTGAGCTCCTCCTCTCTAGTTAATAGCTCTAGAGCCGGTAGCTGCTGCTCAGGCTTCCCAAAGAAACTGTTACAGAATTAAACTGACTTGATTCTCATCAGTTTCACTGCATGACCACAGGAGTATAAACAACCACTGTGAAAACAGATTGTGTCCGTGCTCACTCTGATACAACTTTGAAAAGTTCAGAGCAGCACCATTAGCACTGAAATTATCATTCTACAGATACGGAACAACAGTGGACTGGTTAACATTTGGAATGCATATGGAAAGTTTATCTTCATAACCATAAATCCTAGAAACTTATTGTAAAACAAATTTACAATATGCAAAACCTATGCCAAGTAGGCTCCCTCTTCCAATTCAGCAGGTGCAAGTAGGAAAATAGACTTTGCCAGCCCTAACTTACCCATCCAAAATGTGTTTATTTTCCTCAAAACTGAGTTTTCATTTAAAAAGCCACATATGTATGTAGCATAAAAATATGAATTAAGTAAGGAACTAATATCTGAGTAGGAATCAGAGTGTCAAATATGTGGTATTATCTGCTAAGACAATGGTACATCATATACATTTGCTTCAAAGGAAAAAAAAAAAAAAAAAGATATCGCTGTAGATAGTTTTCTGCCACAAGGCCCCACCAATCTTCCTGTTGTGCATGCATTCAATCCCTTGGACAGAAAATTTAATAGCTGTCCCCACTTACTCAGGTTTAGTTCCTAGAAACTTCAACCACTGAACAAGCTCTTCCATGTTCACTAACAATCATTGCGACAGCAGCTGTAACTCTATAAACCACTACAGGGCCCGAGAGCCTGAACTCCAGCCCAAGCATCAACACCACAATAAATATTTCCACAGACTGAGACTGAGTCAGCTGACGCAAACCGGTCATCTGTTTAACTGCAGGGTACATGTACCTCGACCCTCTCTTGCTGCTTGAAGCAAGCAGTAGCAGTATCAATACTTGCACCGAATCTACCCCACAGACTTGTGGCTTGGCCTATAAGGATGACAGCAGAATGGTCTCTACTAATCTCTCTCTTCCCAAGCCTCTGTTTTTGAGTTTTTCTACTCAAATAACTCACCTGCCTGCCTCCACTGCTTTCTCACAGCCACACATTTTTGCCAGTTTCTACTACAACCCAAAATGGTACTGAAGGAAGCCATAAAAACCTGACAGGACAAAATGACTTCATTCTGCTGCCACTTGGAATTCCCAGAGCCAGTGACAGTGGATGCTTAAAGTCTGTCATCACCGCATAAGAAAATTGTGGTCTTAATTTCTGTTGCAATAAGAGTGAAGACAGTGGGTTAGCACCTCCAGCTAAAGCCTACACAGGAGCCTTGGGCTGAATTTGAGCTGCTAATCCATGTGAAAAGCAGATCTATGGTGTGTTCACCTCCATTTTAACCTGAGTTAATCAGAGGTAAGAACACTCTTTTTGCAGTGACACCAAAGAGGATAGTTTACATTTGGGTCGGGTTGGAAACCACCTTTGCAACCATAAAAACTACATGTTCTTTAAATGAAAGTTTCAAACTTTTCTTCCTGGCATCATTAACTCAAGGTATGACTAGAGATTTTCCCAATCCAACTCCCATACACATACAATAATTTCTAGTTCAGTGGTTCCCAATCAGTGGCACCTGGGGTCTTTCAAAGTGGCCCTTCGCTGGCTGCAGAAAGGACCTGCTGCCTAAGGATCCAGGTGGGGCATGTTGCTGTGAGACAAGACTGGTGCAGGCTCCTTACTGTACCCAAGGAGTGGAAGAGCAGCACTTCTTCTCCCCTGGCTCTAGCAGAGAGCACAGCAAATTGCTCTGTCTGGGTCTTTACAGGCTGAGCTCTCTGCTAGAACTAGAGGAAGGGGAGCACTGATTCCCCATCTTCCTGGCTGTAGAAGTGAGTCACTGCCTAGATATCCACGTAGAGCAGACAAGGCTACAGGACATGTGTGGCTTCCCTGCTGCAGCCAAGGGGATGAGAGATCAGCAAGGAGGCTTCTGTTTGACTACAGTAGGAGGCTGGAGCATGTTTGAGAAGAGGAATAGAACTCAAAGAAAAAAAAAAAATTCACTGCCTTCTAGTCTGGCCTTCACTTAGCTGTCCACCCACTACGACTTAGCTGCCAGGTCATATGCTTCAGTGTGTAGTGACAGTCACTCATCTACACTAGTGACTGTGAGTGTGTGATACACTGGGAGTCTTTGTAGGTGTAAAATAATGAATGTAAAAGCAGCACAGAAGCATCAAAATGTTCACTTTAACTATGCAGTGACTTCTAGTCCCTCATGGTATGCATGGCAATACATTTCTAATAAGCTGAAAGACTGGTGACTTTACAGGATTGATTGAAAAAATGATATTTGTAGCTCTCGAGCCACAAAGGTTGGGAACCACTGCTCTAGATAATAGAGATGCAGTAGCTCAAGTTACAGCAAAATCATCTGCTGTTGATCCAATTGCTCTCCTAATATTACTGTGTATCTTGAGGGTTGTGCAATGTGGTCCTTCATTTTGCTCTCACTCTAGCTGTACTAACTCAAGCTACCTGGTAAAGTGAGGACAAATCCAAGACGCTGAAAAAGTGTATGGTAGTGATACGAAAACCACTACAGAGTGGCCAGGTGGATTTCTGAGTCCTGACCATACCATGTATCACTGGTCCCTATGCACCTGGTACTCCCCCATTCCCCTCACAAATGTGTCATTTGTCATTGAATAAGAAATTCATAAGAAGCTGACAGATGAGAGATTACTCTGCAGAAAAAGCTGAACCAGGTGTGCAAGTCATCAAATTAATCCTATGCCACCAAGGTAAAACACTAAAATAGTCTTTGTCACTGATGGGAAGTTGTAGCAAGCAGAACTATTCTGGATAGCAAACAAAATTTCAGTAATCTACACTGCCCTATCTGGTCCCAGGGCCTAAGGAATCCTGCTGCAAATAGCCTTGTGCCTTACTTTCAAGAAGAGAATGATGTCAAGTTATCACACGTCCACTGTAATCACTTGGAAGAAAAAAAAAAAAGTCTCTCCGCCAACTAACTTCAAGCAAGTCTAAGAAATGAAGTGAATGTTTCTTTTGAAATGGTGCAGAAAGAACCTGTACAAACATCTGAACTGTTCCTCCATTCATTGTTGGTGAAATCCACTGAGGAACAGATACAAAGTGCTAGAGCAGGGGTCTCAAACACACGGCCTGCGGGCCGCATGTGGCCCTTAAAGCTATTTCCTGTGGCCCACGATGACACAATCGTTACTGATATTTGCAATATAGTTGTATGAAAAGTTTTCAGTGGTGCGGCCCTCGGGCTAATGCATTAGTCCTCATGCGGCCCTCATGGTGATTTGAGATTGAGACCCCTGGCGCTCGAGCCTCGCTGAAAGACAACAAACTCCTCTTAATCATATAAGTGCGACTTGTTAAAAAAGCAAAGTTCCAGCATCAACTACTGCCTTATTTTTAGTCTCCCCTTCCTGGGAAAGGCATTCAGAAAGTGGCAGCAGGCCAAATATAACAACAGCTGACTTCCATGCAATACCCTAGATCTTTTTCAGTCAGGCTTCAGGGCTGAATATGTCCTGAAGACCATGCTGGTAGCACTGATGGATGCTCTCTCTCAGGATGGAGTTTAAAGATCCATACAGTTAGATCTGTTGGCATTCTTCAACATCATAGATCACAAGATTCTGCTAGCTGAAATGCAGGCTCTCACAGAAGATGGAAACACGTTAAGTCTGAGAACAGAGTCCGTTTAAGAGTATCAATGCACAATTGCTCATCTTCTCCAAGGATCTGAATCAATTCAATCTTGTCACTACTCTTATTCAATGCCTGTGATGCAGTTAAAAATATCACACAACACATCAATACTGTTATCTAAACTGAGGATGCCCAGCAAGTACCACAGCGGGGTTTCCCACCACCAAAGTATATAAAAGAAATAGGAACATAATTGCTAGGTTAGATTCAGCTTGAGCCAGCCAGAAGGTAGTATGTATTGACAGAAGAGACTGTACAAAACTAGTTGAGTTTGAGCTCATCTCCTCTACTGAGGTTATTCCCCACTCCAGACTGTCATAGGATACACAACTTCTGGATTTTGCTATGTTCCTATCTGCTCTAGGCTTCCTAAATACAGCAGAACTTTAGAATAATGAATACCAGAGTTACAAACTGATCAGTCAACTACATACCTCACTTGGAACCAGAAGTACACAATCAAGTAGCAGCAGACACACACAACATACAATATAGTACTGTGTTTAAAAAAATAAATTTTAAAGGAAGATTTGACAAGGTAACAAAACTGTATCTGTGCTTGTTCTATCTAAATTAAGATGACTAAAAGCAGCATTTTTCATCTGCATAGTAAAGTTTCAAAAGCTGTATTAAATCAATGTTTCATTATAACTTTTAAAGGATCAGCCACAACATTTTGTTCAGAGTTCTGAAAAACATCAATTCCCAAAGTGTTCTTAACTCTGAAGTTCTACTGTATCTTTCAGCTACAGCTGACCAGGAGATTTTGCTTACTCCTGTCAGGTGAGGGACTGGGCTAGAAGCTTCTTGGATCACAACCAAAGGTCCCTTTCCTCACACTTAAGAAAACAATCCATTTGGCAGGGAAATCTATATCACTGTATCATGGATTTTACACACAAGACAGTGACTTCAGCTGGTGAACAAGCTTATTAAAATTACCTTTCTAAGTACTCATATGGCAGGTAGTACCAAAGATATCCAAACTAATAAGTTTATCTTCAAAATTCCTGTAGGTAGGGAAACATTATTCCAATTTTCACAGAAGCAGCAGCAAATGCACAGTAGTAGACAGGTGACTGTGTAGAACCAAAAACTGAACCTAGATTTGAGACCCAAGGACACTGCCTCAACTACAAGAGCATCCTACAACTTAAGCACTGGACAGATTAATCAGTAAAATATCCCTCCCAGCAAAGAAAAGCAGACACCAATACAATATCTTGTTACCTCTATCCATCTAAAGCCTGGTGCCACATAACTAAATTACAGTGTTCAACATATTCAAGCAGAAATTATTATGGATGTACAGTGTATTAACTCAGAGGGTTACCACTGGAAGTTGGAATTATCACACCCTTTAATCTTGGACCAGGTTGTTGCTTCACAGCATAGAGAATACATCTTGAACACACAATATGTACTTAATAGTAGATTTAAAACACATTCCTTGTATATTTTAATACACTGCTTACTTTAGCATATATGGTCCAAAAATGTGAAGCAGTGGGGGAAACTAAACCCCTCCTATAGACATGGGCAAAGTGTAATTCCTCATTTGAAAATATTATGTTTATAAAACTTAAGTATATTTGAGGCTCAGAAAAGTTACTTAACACCTATTAAACCAATAACAGGCAGGGTGAAGAGTACATACACCATCATGCTTTACCAAAAGGCTACTGCTCCTCCAAGTTATTTCTTCTGCAACTTGGAAGAACAAAAATTGTGCAATGTTATACACCATATTTAGCTATCATTGCAAATGAGGTGGTTGGGCTTTGTTTTTTTAATTATTATTGTTTTTCCCCTAAAATGTGTTTAATTAGCAGCTCTGGCCCAACTAAAGCATTCATTTAATGTGACCTATCCAACTGGCAATAATTTAAATACATTCACTTAGTTGTATTTGACTAGCTAATCACTCCACCAAAAACTCATTGAAGAGCATAAGTACTAATTGAGTATTTCCCAAAACCCAGTGAATTTCACTGGTTACGTATAAACTACAACTCAACCACTCTCACCTTCCATATCTCGATTTACTTTCTTTGCCTTTTTCTTCACTCTAAACTTTTCCTCTCACTGAATCTGGAAGGGACTATGTGAGGTCAAGTCCAGCCACCTGCACTTACAGCAGAACCAAATACCCTCTTAAACTACCCCTGACAGGTGCTTGTCTAACCTCCTCTTAAACATTTCCAATAATGAGATTCTACAACTAAGTTTCCTTCCAAGGAAACTGCATTTCTCTATTAACACTATAACTTTCCAAGCACTGAGAAGGGGAATGTATGCTGTTTATTTCTGCCTCAACTGCCTGGATGTTGAAATGGTGTTTATTACTCCTTCCAATCCCAATCCGAGTCCTCCCTTCTAGTGTTAGCCTCTGCCATTGCTCTTAGCTTGTCCAGATGTAGTTTAATAAAATAGACCCATGTTAGTTTAAATGATGTCCACATGGATCAAAAAGAAACAGTGAAAAGTGACAAATTAGGATATCCACTTTCGTTCTTCTGCATCCTCTGAAAGCCCTGAGGAGCAGCACAGGTACTGGAGTGCTCTGTCTGCAGATTTAAGACAGCAATGCATTAGTTTAACCTTGTTTGCTCATGCACATCTGAACACCTCCAAGGGCAAGAAAAACATTAAAAAAAATGAAAACAGCTGAAAGTCTCTCTTACTTATAAAGGGTCAGTGGATTTTTCAGATTTTGATTGTTTGTGCCAAAATGTTAAACGCGGTAAAGACAGAGCACATTCCCAGCGGAGCTGCTATAAACCCCTGAACAGAGCCCTGCAAATTTGCAGATATCTGCTTTATATCCATGGACCATTTTTTGGTGGATCACAAATCAGATGCAGATATAAATGTTGTGTTTGCACAGCGCTCTACCCATGAGGGGATTTGAAAGATCTTATTGTGTTTAGTGCTTTACATCAAATAGTGATGGGACATGCACAGGTAGGTAGAACTGGTTTGCGCCTACATTTCTGCAAAAAGATTTCTATTACTGATTTGCGATGCTTGACAGCTTGAAAAAAACTGACAACTGCTTCCAACCTCCACAGATTAAAAGGTGAATTATTCTCCCAAAAGAGTATGCCACTCCCGTCCTGTTTTTGTAATACATAACATTCAAGTTTGAACTAAGAGTAATTTATTTTAACACTACATATAAATGACATCCCGGAGCCCCTCTTTATTTGCTTGACTTAGTGAGTTTACAGTAGCCTAAACTAAAGAACTGCAGTTTGGATGGTTCTGTATTCTGGTAAAAGTTCTGGGTAACAGTATTAACTATTGAAGGGCAATACACATCTTTTGGGTACTCTGTAGGCTACATCACATCAGAGTCTGCTCAAAAAATCTTGAAGCCATGAGTCACTTCTTCATGTGAAACGTCCACCTTGTTTCAGTTATGTCATCTTCCACGTATTCACTGGTCAGGCCTTCAATATGAATATTGAAAAGACTTAACTTTCCATCTCCTTATTTTATTTTGCAATAAAATTAGAATCCCACACAGGGGCTTGCCCGTGTGAATTGCAGTGGTAGGCTCAGCTACTACAAAAGGGAAAAGGGCAGAAAGAGCAAGGAGCAATAAAACATGGAAAATCACGTATAATACAGGAACTGAGGTTATTTAAGTTACAAAAAGATTTCCACACAACCTGGTGACGACAAGATTTCCAGTGAAAGCAAATTAAATAAATAAAAATAAAAACAAAACCTTTGCACAAGCTGAACAAAATCTGTTTGGTCTGGAACAGACCTTGACCTAAAACCAACTTTCTTGAGCTGGACTGAATTCTCAAGTTAGGCTGACTTTTTCAAAGCTGGGGCAAGCTTTGTAGCTTCTTAACACCACGTCTTCACTAAACTCCAGCCAAGACAGAACAGTCCTAGCCACATCTTTTGAAACAGACGGCCAAGTAAGACAACTTTGACGTACAAGGAACTTCTCAGCAGAACAGTTTGAAGAGACTGCATAGTAAGGATTTAAAACGTACTTGTGTCCACATTTCAGTGGCGACTTCTGTTCTTAATATTAACTGAGGTTGTGTTTTTGCACTTTTAACTGTCTACTTATCTACAGTTTTGTACACTTCTCTCTCATACAGAAGTTTTTACATGAAACACTGAGTAATAGAATACGTACACGATACGTCAAAGGAGAAGGTTTACAGAAGATTTTAAAGCTGGTTTTCCACACACAAAATCCTTAACATGCATATTTAAAATGGATATTCCTCCTTATTTCAGTACCACTGATAAGCAAGGTAAAACAAACGAATAAAAAAATGCAACCCTCTAATCAGTTTCTCTGCACAAACCAATTGTCTTGGTGTGTAGTACAGCTTACTATTTCTGTAGCTTTGCACAGTGCTGTCATTTCAAATGGATTACAGTATTTGGCTTCACATTCCTAATCACTAGAAACACATAATTTAAGAGTCTTTAAAAACCAGACACGTTAGAGTCAAAACAAACATGCAATATTTACCAAAAAAAAGTTTTGTGGGTGAGAACTACACGACACCTCAAGATTCAATAAATAAGATACTCTTACCATGAAATTCTTGATAACCATTCATTAATCAGTCTTTTTACCATACGCCATTTGCCCCAAGAGTCTCAATGAAATACAGCACTGAATCAAAACTGAGATGAGCTAGTATTACTTAGCACACTGAAGCATGTGTTCCTTTTATATATGCCTTAAATAGAAAGTATCATGGCTTAAGTTACTCTGGGTCGTAGTTTTCTGAAGCAGAATTTGTTTCATTGACCTATGCCAGAATCAGAAGCCAAGGAAAGTTAAAGCTTATCAGTGTAAAACGTTTTGATGATTAATTGCTCAGCTAGTCAGTTTTACATTTACACATTCCTCGCTAACCGCCAAAAAAACTGCCTTCACCCAAAATCTGACTTTTTAAAAAAACCCACCGGAACCCCAAAATCTCCAGCTACTTTAGGAACAGAAATAAGGTAGCCAGGGTGCCTTAAGATGCCTGACATCTTGCATTAGGCTAGAATCACGGCTGACTCTCTTCACACACCTCTGAAGCAGCCAGATACAAAAGGCAGCGTCCACAGCGCATCGACCCCTCACCCAAACACAAGGGGCAGGATTCAAAACAAAAAGTCACCTGTTAAAGGCTATTCAGAGCTCTCCGCCCAGCACGACCCAGCCACAGACACCAACCCTAGGGCGGGTGCTTACCCAGCGCGGCACGGGAGGAAGAGGGGGGCCAAAGGGGGCTATTATTGGGGAGACCTGGACGCTCTCCTCGACGGGAGACGTCGCTCGCATCCCAGCAGCTTTTCAGCCCAGCCTTTCCCGGGGGCCTCCTAACGCCACAGACCGGAGGAGCCTCCTGCCCGTCCTCCGTAGAGAGCAGCAGACGGACCGACGGACCTAGAAGCGGGGAGGCTGCAGCACGCCTGGGCTCCCCTCCCACCGGAGCCGCGGCGCCCGCCGCTTCCCCGGGGGCGAGGGCCAGGCCCACCCGCCCGACTCACCCACTCACCAGGATGCGCTTGAAGAGCGCGTTCTCCTTGGGCGGGAGGCTGACGGACGGCATCGCCCCTGCTGCCGCGGCCGGCTCCGGCTCCGCTCGCAGGCTGCGGGGGGCGGGGTGTCTCCTTGCCGCTGCTCGGTCGCGGTCACCGCCGCCCGCCGGGCCACCCCCTCCGCCGCCTCCTCTTCGCTTCCCTTCCGGGCCCGGCCCCTCCCGGCCGCCGTATCCGCGCCAGCTGCCCCGCGCCGAGACCCGGGCGACAGTTCACGTGGTAACTGAACAGGCCGGAGAGAGGCGCCGCCAAAATGGCCGCCGCTTGGGGCTTCCCCAGCCGGGTCACGCTGCGCAGTGCGCATGCGTCGCGACCCCGTTCCCTCGGCCGGGGCGGCCGCGCGGGGCATGCCGGGAAACGGGCCGCTCCCGAGACCGGCCCACGTGACTCAGCTCGGCGCCGCCGCGACTCGCCTCCCGACCCCGCAGCCGCAAAGCGCGGCGCGGCCAGGGCGTCCCCGCCGGGCTCCTCCCGCCCTCACTGGGCGGCCTAGGTCGGGTTTCTGAGGCGGCTGATCGCCCCCGTTAGCGAGCACCCGTGGGAACGCGGCCTGGTGTGAATGGGGGATGTGGCGGCTTAGCCCGCGAGCAGGTGCTGCGCTAAATTGTTGAAAGGGTCAGCACCTGCTTTAAATCCTGCCTAGGTCGGGCCTGAGTTGGCGATATTTTAATCATCTGGCCGCTGGCTTCCCTAAAAGTGGGAAGAAGCTGCTATTTGTGGGCATTTGGTGCCATGCCAGCTTCCCGAAATTGCACCTCCACCCGCAGCCTCGCCCTGTATCCGCCGGTCTGGTTGGGCGAGTCTTAAGCAAGGCAAACAATGGCTGTGTTTTGGGATCCACCCTCACGGTCCTGTTCCCACAAAGCAACTCAAGCGAGTCGACTCTTGTCCCAAAGCCACTTTTGGCTCTCTGCTTCCTTTCTGACACTTGTTGGAACCACAGAAAACATGATGACTGCTGTACATTTGGGCGTCAGTACAGCAATTATGCGTGCTGGCAGAATTGGGCCTGCTCTTTAAAGGCGAATGAGGATGAGGCTCTCGGTTCTACGACTGGAGATGGATTTGAACCGCAGTTCTCCACTGAAAAGTTCAAATCCAGCCAATTGCGCCACTAGCCTTTAGGGAATGAAATTATTAAATCATTTTGGATACTAAATAATGAAAAGGTCCTGAAGTGTTAACATCCTAAACAGTACTAGCAGGAGAGCTACATTACATTAGGGATTAGAAACTTGCTAAGAAACAGAATAGGAAAAAAATGGTGTAGCTTAAACATGGCAAAAAATTGATCATGGGATGCCTTAAGCTTCTCCTGATTTAATGCCCTTTGAAGTCAATGGGAATCTTTCAAATCAAATCATAGGGTTGGAAGGGACCTCGTGAGATTATTGAGTCCAACCCCCTGAGAATTGAACCCAGGACTTTCTGTATGTTAAGCAGAGGTGTTAGCCACTACACTATTTCCTCTTAGTTCAGTGGGCTTCGGATAAGGCAGTATGGCACTTTTAAAGACTAAAACAATTACCTATTTCATGACCTTTTGTGGGCATAATCCCACTTTGTCAAATGCTTGAAATAAAACTAAATGTTCCATTTCATGCATCTGATGAAGTGAGATTATGCTCATGAAAGCTCCTGCAAGAAATACATTTGTTAGTCTTTAAAAGTGCTATAGGACTCCTTGTTTTGCTGAAATATGCTATGAAATTATATTTTTTATTAATTACCCAGACAAGGGAATGGACACAGGCATAAATTTTGCCTGTGAGAAGACTAAAGAATGCTCTGAGACGCTTCAAAAGAAATTAAGTAAAATCCTAATCCTATAATTTATGTACATGCTTAACTTTACTACTGTCATGCTGTGTGAAGTGCCACATGACCAATGTCAATCTCAGAGCAGAAACCGCAGACTTCTTGTATGTTGTATAATTAGATTTCACCAGCTCAGCAACAAATGTGAATGTCTTACTGTGGAGTCTCAGGTAGTTCCCTTGGGCATTCCAGTTATCTTGCCTCCCAGGCAAAATGAGCTGTTTGACAGATGATCACTTCACATCAAAAATCAATAATATTTAGGTTACTCGCAGTCCTGAAGGACCAGTTTCTTACCCCATATCAGTTTGCATCTTAGAGCTCAAACCAAAGGTGATGCTTGTAGCCAATCCTGTAATAAACTACCTTAAGATTTATTAAATTAAAACAAGGTTTTTTACAAGATTAAAGCAGGAAACATTGCACGTGATTTATAGTTGTACATTTGAAAAGATAATACAAGCTTATATACTAAGCAGTTGTAGGACAACCTTTAGAACTGACCATTGGAAGGGGGATCTCTTGCTAATGTTTAAGAGACTTTGCCGCTTAGGTATGTCTACATTGCAATTAGATGCCGATGGCTGGTACACGCCAGCTGACTCAGGCTCAAGGGGCTTGGGCTAAAGGGCTATTAACTGCAAGGTGGATATTTGGGCACGGGCCACAGCCTGATCTCTTGGACCCTTCTAGCCACCTTGAAGGGTTTGGGACCTTGACATACAGCCTAAGCATAAATGTCAACACCACAGTTAAATAGCCCTTTAGCCCAAACCCCGTAAGCCTGAGTCAGCTGCCATGGGCCAACTATGACCTAATTGCAGTATCGATACACCTTCAGAGTTCAGACAACATGAAGAGTCCCAGACTCTCTTTGGTGGGATTTCCCCCTCGTGTCTCCACCCCCCCAACCTAGAATCCAAGCTGATGGGGTGAATTCATGTGCAGGCAGCTCCCTTCCTAGAGGGAGCTGGGAATCCAATCAACAAGAGCTCTGTCCTTTGGTGCTACACAATGCCTCATTTACTTTCAATGGGACTTCTTGTGTATGCAGTATGAACACTTTGTCTTCATTAATGCTTCTTTTCCTGTTTGATGTGTTACACAGTTACAGAGGTTCACAATGCAAACACTCAATATGATGACATACTGTGGGATACAGATATTATAAGAGTCTTGTGGCACTTAAAGACTAACATTTATTTTTCGCATGAGCTTTAGCGGGAGAATGAAAGCTCATTCGATAAATAAATCTGTTAGTCTTTAAGTGCCACAAGACTCCTTGCTTTTTTGGCTTTGCTAGACTAACACGGCTGTCCCTTTGGAACTTGGCAAGATATTATAAGTAGGATGAATCATGTAGCATCCAACACAAAAGTCAATGAAGTCTAAATGGTAAACACTTCCTTAAAATATTAATATCTATTTTAATTACATTAACCCACAGGAAATCCAGATCGGTTTCCAACTATCCATTTGTCAGTGTTCAGTGAGGCCCTGTACTAGGGCAGGGCTTTGGCAAGAAAGATTACCTGGTCTGCCAGTGTCACACTTATCGTGATAGTCCCATTGATTTTGAAAGGACTACTCATGAGTAGCATGAGCACACTGGTAAGGGTTTACAGGGTTGGGGGTCAAGTGACTCATACTCGTATTCTGATGCACGTTTATATGGAAAGCTTGGTAGTCTCCATGCAAAATACTTAGCTCACTGTCATTTACAGTTGCAAAACAGTGAATTCCCATGGAAAAAGAAGCAAGGAAATCTTCATGTAAGTCATTCAGCACTTTACCTGTACTCCGTCTGCTTGACCTTTTCCCTCAAGTACCTTCTTTACAGTGTGAGTGCTGCTGCGCTTACAGTTTTATCACAAGTATAATGATATTTGATATTTTCCTAAAGCCTGACTTCCTCGAGACATGGAGAGTCTCACCTTTCCAAAAACAACAACAAGCCAAGTCTAAATTTATACCCTTCCTGGTTACAAAGCTTGAAAATGCGATTCCCAACAACTGCTTTCATTTGCTGTTACAGTGTGACCTGATGATCCCATGACTTACACTTCGTGGCATTTATTTCCTCTTATTCGGTAGGTTGCCCCATCTTCAAAGCATCTGATGAAGTGGAATTTTCTCCCATGAAAGCTCATGCAATAAATAAATGTTAGTCTTTAAGTATCACAGGACTCCTTGTTTGTTTTACTTCAGATATAGCATTTTTAAATGTCATGTCTTTAAAGTCAGTCTTAGATTTTTTCCAGAGGGGTAGCTGTGTTAGTCTGTTTATAGCAAAAACAAGGGAAGTCCTGTGGGATCTTAAAAGGCCAGCAAACTTCTTTGGGCATAGGCTTTCATGGGCTGCAACCCACTACAAGCATCTAATGAAGTGGGTCACAGCCCATGAAAGCTGAAGCCTGAAGAAATTTGTTGGTCTTTAAGGTGCCACAGGGCTTCCATTGTCTTAGATTTTTGAGTGTGTAAAATTATAATTTCTAAGTAAAGCCCTGCAAATCCACGGATATCTGTGGATATCATTATATCCACATCTGCGGATACAACATGGATATCCGCGGACCATTTCTTGTGGATGCAGATTGGATATGGATCCACATACTTCTATCT